>CM040183.1:36586053-37036053 GCA_022606455.1 Callitettix versicolor | reverse complement strand
GATATTATCGAAATAGTAATATAGATACCGATTAGTATCGAAAGTATAGAAATATTCCTACCTATACATAGTGTAAATACTATATTATAATGTTTATGGACTTACTTAGTCGTACTGTTTTGTATTACACGGGGTGATTCAAAACTACACGGCAATCTCTCGGGAGCTGGTTCTATATCTAAAAATATGAAAAAGTTCGTGTAAATATGCATGTCTGAAACGCTTCATTTTTCCACTAGCCGCCATTTTATTTTGACAATATATTTTATATCTCTAGAACTGTTTGATCAATGAAATTCCAACGTAGACTGCTTCTTTATCTGATAGAGGCCTAATTGTTAAAAAATACCCATTCTCATAAATTGTTTCGTTTTAAAATGGCGGACGTTTAAAATTTTTAAATCAAACTAAATCAGTACAGGTTAACTTTAGCCACAAATGTCATACCTTTCTTGTAGCTCTTTTAATTTCCTATCGATTGGTGTAACTTTCAAAACTGTGGCTCAAATAAAACAGCAAAGTGCGCAAATTATTCCTTCAGGGCATGCATACCTGTGCAGTATCATATGATATAAATACCACGGACTTCGTGTGTGTACTGACGGATCAATTCGCGCAGCTCTGTTGTTTACAGCGTACCACCATAGATATAGATAGAAGGCGCCATCTAGGCCTACTACTATACGATTCGATATACTAAACCTATCGTATACACGCCATATTTTTACTGCGCAAAAAATGTAAAACTTACAGACTAGTAAAGTAAATTAATAGGCTAAATATCGCGGCACACAACTGTCTCGCTGACGTGGTAGAAAAGAATTCCTAAAATTATTTTTATTTATCTTACCCTTTTGAAATTTTGATCTCATCATCATAATAGGCATTTAAGTCGACATACATTAAACTTTTAAACTATCATATTACACTGAAAATATGAAAATGAACTCTTACCGCCGTCAAATTGAATTTCTTAATTTCTACTGATTTTAAAACTTTAAAATGCTTATTGATGCAGTTTTTGACACTAATTACGATGGTGAAATAGAATTTTCAAAGAAAAAAAAAGTAAGACAAACAAGTTATGAATTTTTAGAGATTTGAAATAACCGCCATTTTGAAACTTGTGAACGAATTTTGCTGTTTAACGGACTTATTCTAAGTTACCATAATCGATTTTAGCGCAAAGTTTGAATCAAATCGGATCAAAACTTCGAACGTAAGTATGTTAAAATATACACATACGCGCGCGCGCGCGCGCGCACGCGCACGCGCACACACACACACACACACACACACACACACACACACACACACACACACATCCCCAGTTGTGGGTCTAACATGATGGTGCTTTTTGGATCTCCATTTTTTGCTCATTTTTCCAATTGAAATGCGCTAAAGAAATTAATGGTACAAAAAATATTAATTAAACTTTTTCAAATTCAATTATTTCCCTCAAAACATCCGGTTAATTTCAAAGTTATCGAAAAAAATAATAATAAAAAATTTAATTCGTTCAAAAGCAGTCCATCAGGTTTTGCCGAAAATTGTATCATGTATTTGGCCTATTATTGGCCTATTCTTTAAACTCAACATTTGAAATAAAAGAAATTTGAGGTTTGAGAGTAGGTTAACTCGAAAAATGAAAAAAAAAATCTGCCGCAAAATAAATTAAAGTTTCGTACACATAGGCCTACTTAAGTTACGGAAGGCCTACACAGCTTTAGATAAGAATTAAATCTGAAAAACCGATTTCGAATGTCTAAATTAGCCCAATCTAAACGAAACTACATGTAACAAAAATGTGAACAAAACATGATTTCTTTTTTTTTTTGTGTTTAACGTCCGACTACACAAAATATGATTTAGAAGCATGGGGTTATTCTGTTAATTTAAACATGAGTTATTCTGTTAATGCAAGTTGGTTACCTATATGCCAACTTTTGTGATAGCCTATGTATATTTTTAAATTAACTTATACATTTACTATTGTTTTTTAAGAGGTAAACTAAATATTATACAGCAAAATGTTTCACATATTTGTGAACCCGTATCGTAATTAATAGTTCCTTAGTTATTAGTCATTTTCATACAAACGAATTCCTCATACAGTAATTACAAATTAATCCAGCAGATGGAACTGCAGGCTACTCGAATTGCAATTAAAACCTGTAAGTTAATTATCGACTCTGCAATAAGAGTTAATTAGTCCAGTAACAACTGGACAGTGAACATAAAACGTTCTTGTCCAATATTAAAAGCTATTTCAAGGAAAGACATTATTTAATAGTAGCCTAAACTATAGACTAGGTTATTTCATTCAAAGATTTTATTTCACGATAATGTCGCTTTCGAAAATTAGACTAAATTAATAGATAGTCTATTATAAATTATAAGTCCGCATTGAATTAGATTTTTTTAATGTAGGTTATCAAATTTATATCCTATAGCCTAGAGACCAGACATTGTGTCTATGTAAATACATAGGTCTAGTAGACAAACAAATTTCAAGATATACTGAAACCAACAAAAGAACAGTTTTTAATTAATATATAGAACATTAAAATTTAAAATATCAAGTCAATAAATCGACACTGTTGAAAACTTTCCGAAAACGTTTTTTAAGATAGATGCAGAAACATGGCCTACAATTAAGATTTTATAGATTGTTTTGCTTATAACCTCAAAATCATAATTTAATTGTAGTTACAGAATAGATAATAGAAAATGTGTATCCTATAACAATGTTTTATGTTTTATCATTTTATAATTTCATTATATAGAAAAATGTTTCGGATTTTTTTATGAACAAATTTTACATTATCCTAATCTATTCTTAAAGGCTATTAACATAGTAAGATTTTTTTCGAAAATAGGCTAGACTAACTATTGTATTTAATAAACATACTGTTTATTTTATTACATAAAAAACATTATTTATAACAACTATTTAAACTATAACAGCGATCAAAATAATTAAAAGCTTAATAGGCTATTTGATTTACCTTTCATTGTAGACAATAACCTCAAAATTGGATAATAACGTGTTATAGTATTCCTTGTAGTAAACACAAGATAGGTTAGTTTTTATAAATAAACACACCTACTACATTATTTAAAACCCGTTAATAAATAACGCACTTGTACACAATTAACACGAATTAAATAACTGTACAACCTTAATAGCACTAAATTATCACTGCGAATAAGCAACACTTCAAAACTATATGAAACACAAAGACAGGGGGGAGGGAAGGCATTGTTAGGGAAAGGGAGGGGGAATAGACTGTAGCTTAGAACAATTATACACCTGTGCCTGTCAACAGAACAAGATCCTACTTAACCTCTCTTTAGAAAAACAAACCAACTCTTTTAAAAGTGAATTTGTATTATTTATGTGTAATTACACTAAAGTCTGTTTACTTGTAGGCCTATATTTTACGTTTATTAAAATAATTACTCATTTTTTATAATCAACTACTAACCAAATATTTACATAATTGAAACTGTAAAATGTCAAATTTTCAGTTGTAGGTTCTGCATCCTATAAAATAAAATTAAAACTTAAATAAATATTTATTAACAATCCTAAATAAACACACAAATTTATTAAAAATAAATCAGCTCAATACTATGATACCATGGTATCGTTGGTATTCTCGTAGGCTAAGCTTTTAAATTACTTCATAAAACACTATAAAAAACTTTCTCACATCAAAACGTATATTTCAAAAATTTCGGGTCGACAAATTTTAACAAAAACAAAATCTGACCGTGGTTTAGGAATATTTAATTTTTTTCCAATTAAACCGTATTTTTTTTTATTCTGACATGTCCATTTCGGTCATAAAATACTGTATTACAGGCCTAGGCCTAACGCCGAAGTTTGAGAAACTGGTTCGTTGTTAACTACTATACTTTAGTATTGCGGAGATACTGATGCAGACGTTCTATTTGGGCAAAATTGAGCAAATGTTATGAACGTTAGTGCTGTTTTCTTAAAAAATCAGTGTGACTGGATAATTAGTGCAATGACGTTTAGAATAATAATATATATAATCACCTACCAATATATAATAAAGGTATGAAAAGTTACTGATATACAGTTAACACTTTTTACAAAACTAAATAAAAAATAATTAAGTTGGACTGGGTAAGTAGTATAATGGCGTTTTTTTAACGGGAATAGGTCTTTGTTCATCTCAGGTACCTATACCATGTTCATACCAAATTTCATCTCAATAGGTCCAGCAGTTAACGCATGATTGAATAACAAACAAAAATACAAACTTTCATATTAAGTATAAATATATAACTTAAGTATATATATAAGTATTATATATAACTTTCATATATATATAAATATAAATAAAGTATATAAAAGTATATAAATATAAATAAATATATATATACGTAATTTAAAAATAAGTAAATATTAAATGTAAATTAAAAGTAATGTTTATAAATGTGGAATAAAGGTCACACCCTACGTTTAATAAACAAGAATAATATCAATGAGTCAGGAATGCATTAAAAATATTTCTTTTTCAGCTATTTTGCTCACTTATAGCCTAAATTCACTTCGTAAAGGGTGTGTCAGCGTTATGATTTTTTCATGAGCTGTCGCTAAATATGAATTCACTCCATCTAAAAGTGTCAGACGAATCTAAAGAAATTCTTCACTTCAAAAACGATTCTTGACTTCAGACACAAGTGAAAAGTTGTACAAATTTCTTCCAGCAACGGTGTCATGCAGGAGGGAAATTTCACAGGGACACAGGGGAATTTAAACTTAAAAGTTGCTGCACTGAAACGTACTATTTTGCAGTGTGCAGAGGTTTTAAGGTAATTATTTACAGTAAGATAAATTTGATATACAATAAAATAAGATATTATGGCATAAAATAGCTGTAGGCTATAAACATTTTTATTCACAATAAATAAATATAAATTACCGCTATTTTGTAACTTGCATTTTGTATTTGCATTACAAGACAAACGGATGTAAATGAGTTATTGTGATATGTAGTAGGCTATATGTTATATGTCATGCAACAGCGAGTTATTAGATGAAACAAATAAGTGGCTGCCATGTCGAAACTTTATTACACTTATATATATATATATATATATATATATATATATATATATATATATATATATATATTCTCTCTCTTTATTTGTTTCACCCAACCTTGGGGTACACCAAATCAATCACTTTTTAATGTTCTGTGCCTTCCTCGTAGCCCAGTATTGCTTCATTCGTTGTGATCTTGCTTTTCTTTCTTCGTCAGAGATTTGGATCGTTCGCTTGGATGACTTTGCCTTGGAACCGTTGCTTCTTGTCCTTGGTTATTGTTTTGGCTGTTCTGTCCATGAGCATAGTGTCAGTGATCTGCAGTTCTGTTATGTCTTTCTCCGTTTCTCTAAACCAAAGTGGTTTGGCTCTTCTACTGCGAAAGTAGTCAAATATTTTTTTTGTTAGTCTATTTTTGTCCATTCGGAGTATGTGCCCATAAAAATCAATTCTCCTTTTTCTTATTGTGTCTGATAGTATTTCAGTTTTTTTGGTAAAGAGTTTCATTACTGATGTGTAGTAATTAGTTGTTACGAAATTTGGGGCATAAGATTTTTCGTAATATCTTTCTTTCTTTGATCTCCAGCCTTTCAAGTGGGCCCTGGGTTGTGAGAGATAATGTTTCAGCTGCATATAAGGCTTCTGGTTTAATTACCGTATGATAATGCCTTACCTTTGTATTCCAGGAGAGGGACTTCTTGTTGTATGTGTCATTGGTAAGTTGGAAGGCTAATTCAACTCTATTTCTCCTAGATTCCATAGCTTTTTTTCTCTAGGGCGTTCCAGCTGATCCATTCCCCAAGATATTTGAATTCTTTCACTATCTCAATGTATTGTTTTCCTACTTGAAGCTTTTTTGGTGGTTTTTGTATGTTTATCAATATTTTAGTCTTTTCAATGAAACTTTAAGTCCCATTTTTAACGCTTGCTTCTGGAGTTCAAGAGTCTGTTCCTTAGCTTCTTCCAATGTCTCAGCTAGTAAGGCCATGTCATCCGCAAAAGCCAAACAATTTACCTTAATTCCTTTGTTCTTAGTTCCTAGTCTGATTCCACTATGCGTATTCACGTTCCACTCTCTAACTACTTTTTCTAGAGCACAATTAAATAGCAATGGAAAGAGTCCATCTCCTTGTCGGACTCCTGTTTTAATCTCAAAAGGGGTGGAGAGTTCTCCCCTGAATTGAACTTTGGAGAATGTATTAGTTAATGTTTCCCTGATAAGATTTGTGGTTTTGTTATCAAGGTCTAGCTCTTTCAGAACCGAGAATAAGGATTCCCTATCTATAGAGTCGAATGCTTTTTGAAAGTCAATAAAAGTGATAACATACCAATTAGCCCTTGACTTTTGGTAGTTCATGATGTGTTTGAGGTTAAGGATTTGTTCCGGACAGGATCTATTATTATTATTATTATTATTATTATTATTATTATTGTTGTTGTTGTTGTTGTTGTTGTTGTCGTCGTTATTATTATTATTATATTATTATTATTATTATTATTATTATTGTTATTATTATTATTATTTATTTTTTAATTATTGTTATTATTATTATTATTGTCGTCGTCGTAGTCATCATCATTATTATTATTATTATTATCTGCGTATAGACCCTGTTGGATCACGCAAAGCATTCCGACTCATGTCTTGCTTCTAATCCTCCACACCTCCCTCATCCTGTGCCAATGGATCCTCTTCCGCTCCTCCGTCCATTTTACCCCTGCTCTCTTTGGGATTTCATTCTCTGGGACCTTCCAACCGAGCATCTTTCTTCTGAATGTGTACCTGTCTTCAACGTCTGTTGAGTCTATTTCTGCGTCATGTAGGTCTATTCTGACTTTTGTGTGTGTGTGTATAGCCTATATGGGAGAGCCGCCTCGGTGGTCTAGTGGATAGCGTACTAGGCTTTCACCCCGAGGATCCGCGTTCGATTCCCGGCGAGGGCTTGGCATTTTCATACGCTATAAATCATCCTACTGTCTGCATTAGCCCAAGTGTGCACAATAGTCAGACGTTAAAAAAAAAAAAAAAAAAAAAAAATATATATATATATATATATATATATATATATATATATGGGATTAGAAATGCTGATATGTAACTAAACAAAATGAACTGAATCGAAAAAACAAAAAAAAACATCGACGATTGTCTGATTTTATTTACTCCTAGAGTATAGTGATTATGTTTTAATATAGGAATTCGGTAAAATTTATTTTCACCTGTTTATCAAAAACATTACATTTGATTAGTTAATAAACAACCTATTTATTTAATAAAGAATTTATAACCTAAATTTATTTTATTTCATATTTGCTAAACTAACTTGAGTTTTGAATCTTCACACACAGAGTCTAAGTAAAATTTTACGAATCCGTTTTGTAAAATTAGCTTGGTTTTCTACGATATTTTCGATCACTCGAAACCGTAATTGGGATATAGCGACCAAATAAATTTTGCTTGGTTACTTATACGCTGTATTAATTGAACATTTTATGAAGTCTTTACAACCTATTTGCAGAAATATCGACTTTTAAGAGTTTTTGGACCGAAGGAAGACATGAAAAATTAAAAAAACCGAGATAGGTCTAATGGACAAACAAAACATACAAATCAAATTGCATTAATCAATACTTATTCTAGAGAGATGTCATTTAATATAAACGAACCAGAAGTACAGTCACCATAAAAAGTGTGTTCGGTAGCAGAGGTAGTCTAAGTAGTTGGACTATTTGTTACTACGAACCCTGCAAGCTGCAAGGAGAGGGGGAAGGCGTTTGATAAAATACTATTATCTATTTAAGTGTAGTTGGACCTTGCCGCAAGATGCCACCAGCAGGAGCGTTCACATATCTCTCATACAATTTATCATTTTAGTACGTTTCTATTCAAGGTGATGTAAACACACGGACAGACATTCAAGTCAAAGTAACTTTTATTGGAGTCATGGGTACTGAAAAGGATATACTTGTCAAAATCTCAAGATTTTCCTACAATCCATCATACCTTCACTTCTTGTTCGTGTAGATAAAAAGAAAATTTGTTATGGCTTATAAATTAAAGCAAGGTCCAAAATTTACTATTTTTATTTAATATTTGTTGTTATATAAAAATTTATTTTCACTATGTTTTATTTCATTAAAATTAATATTCCGATCAAATTTTAGAACGGATAATCTATTTAACACCTGTAAAAATATTGACCTCTATTTTATTCCAGTAGTTATAAATACTATCACCGATAGCAGCACATGTTGGAAAATTAACATTGCCCTTTCTGTAGTTAATTTCATGGCGTACCAGAGCGCAGCACAGAGCAAACTCATTTCATGCAAAATTACTGGGTAAAAACCTCAAAATTGTTCTGTTTAAAATTTACCGAACAAACAAATATATTAATTTTTTGAGGAAGAGTTTTGACAGTAAATAAGCACAAATTGGTGGAAATTGTATGAAGTAAATTGAAAACATGGGTCTAATACTTAGTGGCATTATTTGCAAATAAGACTAGTAATAGAAAAGTTAGTTTAGATTTAATTTTAATTAATTGTCTGTAATATGCTGCCGCCTAGATGCGTTTAGGTAAATTTCTATGTCAAAAAATTGAAACTACATTACCCCAAATGTAGAAACCTTTAACAATAATCGGAACAATCAAATAATAACACTAAATGCATTTTTAATTGTTGGGGATGTCTGATAAATAGTAGGCCTACCACCATGAATTGATTTGACCATATACAAATTTATTAAATATTTGGAGGATCCATTACTCAACATAATATGGAAATTTTATTATAATACACATGGAAAAATTCAAAGGTAGATTTACAATGTGTTGACATTTATTTATTGACATAAATACAATGTATGTTGCATGTCAATCTTTACATAAAGAAAAGAATAGACTCGAACTTTTCACAATGTATTTATAACATTCTATTTTGTAGAATTACCCTAAAATAACGTAAATATACACTACTTATTTATAATTTCTATTAAAAATTTAATGACTAGACACACATTATACATAACAAATAACAATATTTTAAATAAAAAAAGAAGAACATTATTTAAAAAAATCTTTTATTAAGGAAGTTATTTACAAATTATTAAAACTAAAAAATAAACAGCAAAGGATCTACCAGACAAAACTGTCCAGAATATACATAACACTATATTTAAATTCTTCCATATGTCATGAAATCTCCAAATCTATCAAACTCATCATCTTCACCTGACTCTTGATGTTTGAAAGTCATTTCATCGCTGTTCATCGGTTCAACAGCAACATATGATGCAGAGAATCCTTTGCTGACGATGGTGTCATCCGAATGGAAACGTATTAAGAGAGCTTCGGTGACAGATACAATGTCTGTTGGATTCTGAAGCCATGAATAAAAATTATCCACTCGTCTTAAAAATTATCTTTACAATAAAATGATTAAACATTCAAAACAATTTACTTTCTACGTAACTACATTGAAAAAATAATTGGCCCTAAAGTATAATATATATATATAGTAGTAATTTAATCTAAAACTAGTAGTTTAGTATTATTATTATTATTAGTAGTAGTAATTTAGTTATTGTAATAGTAAACTATCACAATAACTGAATAATTGACAGTCATGTAAATATAAAATTTTATTTTAGTTTATAATATAATGAAATATGCACAATTTATTCTGCACAACTTATGTTACTTAAGTAGCCTATAATAATGGAAGATACAAATTGACAATAGGCTACTTTAAAAGTTTCTTATAAAGTTAAGTCTACTATAGGCTCAATAAATAGACTAAAAGTAAAATATAATAAGCTTTTATTTAGGACTAAAGGCACCTGAGAAAGGGGTAGAGGATCCCGGGGCCTCAGAGGGCCTGGGTGAGAATATTTTACTTTAAAATTGAATTTTAACATCACATTACCAATTATATATATTTCATTTCACTTGATTTTCTGAATATTTGTATTACATGTAATACTTTTACTAAAAACTACTCAACAATAAGTTTCACTAAGCCTAATGTTAACAATTTAATAATACAGTTACTGCTGAGACTTTTTTATTTCATGTTTTCATATTCATAATATATGCTCTGTTGCCTGTATTCTGCTTTTTGTTGTTCCACAACCGTTCAAGGTAAATTTTTGGTAACATGTAGGTTAAGTAGAGAAGTACGGATTGCTAATACTATGGTAAGGGTGGGGATAAAATAATTTACATAAGAGCAATCTCCTAAATGACAGAAAGCACGACCTAATTATCAAACATTTAAATTCATACTTCCGTTATAACTGTCATTTAAAAAAGTATTACTGTAATAAAAACATAAATTTGTTTGTTTTTTTATAATTATTACGTAATGATGAAATATTAATGTTATTATTTTTAATTGGACATTTACCATGATTTATGTATATGTAACAATACATTATGTTTAGACAGTGTAAATCAACTCTTCTTCTTAAGTGTCAAACCGAGTACTATGCATGGTACAAACATATAAGCTAGAAAACTAGAACATAAAAAACTAGAATACTATGGATATAATAAATACTTAAACAGAAACAAACATATCCTGTGTTCTGAGAAGTCGAAGTAGAAAAACTAACCTTACGTATGATAGCAGGTTTGGACTGGCAACCTCAAGAGGGTGGTGAAAAAAAAATGGCAAAAAGAAGTGGCCTTTGGTAGTTTGGGGTATTGAGGGCAAGTTTGGGATATTCAACATTTTTTAAAAATTCATCAACGCTGAAAAGCATGTTTTAAGCCTATCTGATTAACTAGAATACTGTTGTTGGGAAAACCCAAACTTGTGAGTGAGTTTAGGCAATAATTATATTTTTTAGCTTATTTTACAACTTCATAATATGTTTATTGCAACTGTTTTGACAAAGCAGCATTCACAACTATGGATTTCACTAAAAATGGTTATAGTGCTCATTAAACAATTGGAAATGTCAGTTGTGATTGTAGTAATAAAATGTACAACCAGTGGTGGTTTGCATGTGGGCATTGTAGAACTGCAGCACCCCCAATCCCACTTTATATTATCAATAATATTTAATACAGAGTCCTTCTTTATAGAATTCTTTCTTTATACTTGTACAATATATAATCCTTAACCTTAATGTCAGTGGCTATTTCCCAGTTTATGAAAAAGCTACAACAATCTTTGTATGGAACTGTGGGGGAAAGCTTCATAGTTCCAGTGGTGAGGCATTTGACTGTTGCGCATATGTGCATATAGGAAGCTGCACACAAGGCTGCAAGGGAGAGAAGGCAATGTCAGTTTCATAGTGTTGACGCTGGCATGCCAGTAAAAGGTAGTCTTGTTTTTTTTACTTCATGTTTGTTTGTTGTCTTAAAACCATGTACAATATTTTTGAATGTGATAAAGTGTATAATTAGATTATTATCCTGCTACTCTATTTCATTCGTGTTTTTTTTAAATAAAAACTTTTTCAAAAAGCACTATGAATCTGGAAAGACTAAATGTGCTTCCAGTATTTTCAAAGGAGAAAATTTTCTTCAGTGGTCATCCAGAGATCAAGGAGAAAATTATTGATATTTTTACACAAATTAAAAGAAAAAGAATGGATTTCACTTTTAAAGAGTATATTAAGCTTGAACTGTAACAATTTAGGTTAAAGTAAGTAAAAAATATTTCGTTTTGTTCTTTTAGGATATCAAGTTCTGAAATATTTTTTTATACATGTTTGTTTCACTTTAAACAGTTTTAAAACAAAGTCTAAAAATTTCTGAAGCATCATTCTTACTAATTTTAGCTTTGAGCTGTCACCTTGTACAATCCTATTAAGTCTGATGAAATATATGTTTTCTGTTATTATTGTTGAGACAAAATTGAATATATTCTTATAAAGCAAAAATATGACAAAAAATATATCCTTAATATAAAAAAAATTCATTCTCCTAATTTCAAATAATTGATTTTTATTTTTATTAAGATCTGTTCCTACTAAAAACATTTTTGTTGAACATAGTTTAAACTAAATTTAAAGATAACCCACTTGAGAACTGTGCTAAAAAAGGGACATATATTTAAAAGGTCAGAGCACATTCATTTAGTTCGGTACTTATATATTTTCCTAGAAATGTACTTACTGCATTCCCACAAAAGCGACCATATGAAGGTCCGCTTGCATCCAGTCCACTGTAAACTTCCACATAATCATAACCGCAATCCTGTTCATCCTCAACTTCAAATGTGAGGAACGTTAGATGAACGTTCTTTCCTGGTTCTGCTTCTATTGACCAATCACAATCTGCCCTGTTTTCGTAGTTATGATCTCCGTACTTAGAATGAGAGTACAGATGTTTCACTCTATCTGTTGCCTGAAGATGGCCTCCGCAAGCTGAAACAGAAATATTTTTGCAACTTCTGTATCTAAGCATTGTTCTACTATTTACAGTCTAGCAATTGGTTATTTATAACAGTAAAAATCTTTAAAAGTTTATTGAATAAACTTCATTTTTTTTTTTGGTGTTTAACGTCCGACTATTGTGCACACTTGGGCTAATGCAGACAATTGAATAAACTTCACTTTCAAAGGTGATGAATCTTTAACTATTTTATTATCACCAAAAATAAATATAATAATAAATATAATGAATATGACATTTATTGATAACAGGTGAGATAATGCAATGATTGTTATTTGCAGTAAAAATTAAAATTTTTAAAGTTATTATATTTTTTTAAGACATTAGGTTAGGCAAAACTTTATCTTTTTCAGTTTAAAATAATTTTGGAATTGAAAAACCAAACAGTCAGGTATTCTATCATGCACTCACTTTGTAATAGTCAGTTTCAGATAATGTATATTAATTTTAAAAAAATACATTAATCGAATCTGAGTGTAATGAAGCTTTTCTTTAAGATAAGTTCTATATAGAGGTGCATCCTATTCTACGCTGGTTACAATGATAGTAGTTTAACTGGGAAGCAGCGCATCAATGGTCTTTACTGGTCTCAATGGTCTCTTTATTGCAGGTACCAAAATATTAATTAACCCCATCTTACAACTTACTTAATTCATGTTTCCTACTCCAAACGTTTATTCACTTAGAGACATTCAATTTATGGTATAATATAATATAGTTACAGATATATGCAGAATTAATTTAATTATTGCAAAAAATCATTTCAATGCACAAAATTTACTTTACTTATGATAATAATGTAAGTACTTATATTATTGTGAAACCTCTCACATCCAGCTCTTTATTATGTGGATAAATTTCCCATATAAAGTTTCTGGCATTTTTAAATCGGCCAGTAGCAAAGGGGAAGTTTCAGAGGAATTGGAGATTGATTCACACTCTGTCACATCATGTATTGTTTAGTATGTTCTGGTCAATCATGAACTTTATATCTTTTTTTAGTTTAAATAGTTTTGATATTTGTAGTGTATGCTATTATATTAATTCATTCAGGACTGTAATTTTGTTTTGACTTTGTGAACAGGTTGTGATTTAATTTCATTTTATTAACATTTTTTTCAATTAAACCAATAGCTGAAAAACAGAAAAAGATAGCGATAACAATGAAAGGAAAGCTTCATGCCATGAGCGATTAGATGTAGAAGAGTAAATACTACACAACTTTAAATAAAGTTAGTTATAAAAGATTATGATACCCTTTTTGTTTATTAAGAAAATCAATGTGTCTTCCACATCTATAATGCGAATTGCTTTTTTCAAGCTCCTTGTGTAACTATGATTCAGACTAATGCAATTACATTTTATAATCTACTCTATTGCATCACTCATGTCTTATTTAAAGATACTCTCTAATATCCAGATATTCCCTTATCCAGACTACATTAATATGGATATCAGAAATATTTCTCCCACAGATATTAGTTTAGTGACCATTTAAAAAGCAATGACAACTACGTTTTCTTAAATACTTAATGATTTTTTTTACTTTAGAACAAACTGCGTAGAAATTCATGTGGTAGTATGCACTACAGAGATAATTGCTGTAGACTGATAATTATTGTAAAGATAGATATCACATCCTTCCCACATGGTTAACAATATTTTCTTATTTTCAGTGTTACGGTTTACCTGTTGAATGAACTGCCTTGAAACCACTCCTTTGAACGGAAGCATCAGATTTAAATACCATAAACATCTGATTACCGGTAGCTAAAATTGGATGCGGTATCTTAGAGCCACAAAATCTACCA
Organism: Callitettix versicolor; assembly: GCA_022606455.1. NCBI lineage: Eukaryota > Metazoa > Arthropoda > Insecta > Hemiptera > Cercopidae > Callitettix > Callitettix versicolor. Next base: position 37,021,753 of record CM040183.1, on the reverse strand, counting down.
AGAATGTGTGAGTCAGTAGAATCTCCATCGTAGAGTACAATATGATCGTACGCACACTCCTGATGAGGCTCCATTTCAAATTCAACGAATTGCTTTTCAACAAAATAAAAGGCAGAAACAATTAGACAATTTTCAATACTAAATATAATTTTCAAGTTTAAAAATATTAAAATTGATTTCTGACCAGTTTTATTCTGTGTCCAGGTGTTGTAGTGAAGTGCCAAACACAATCCTTCCTACTCGGGTAATAATCAGGATAGTTAGGACTCGTTACTTGACCGAATGGTGCAGTCAGCTCAAACTTACAACCTCCTTCTTTACAATCATGGCCATTCTCGTGAAGAGTGAATCCATTGTGACATGAACATGAGTATGAACCAATTGTATTTCTGCATTCATGTTGGCACCCACCATTATCCGTTGCACATTCATCCATGTCTGGAAAAATTATGGTTTATCAGTAAAATAGTGTGCAGAGGTCAAATAGACCTAAAAATTGAATTAAATTACATAGTAACTTATAACATTTTTGTTATATTAAGTCTGTTTTGTTATATCTGAAGTATTAAACATCTTTCTTACAGATAAAATAAACCTACTCTCAAGTTACAATTTTATCAAATAAATCAATAGCAATTTTATCAGTGAATCAAACAAACCAGTAAAGAAAACAGCAGCAAATCCAGTTTTTTGAATAGAATTGTCAGAACTGAACTCGATCCTCAGACTGTTTCCTTCTGACGTGACAAGGTGTGGATTCTTTGAACCGCAGAAAACACCATGTCTTCGCAATACATCTGCAGACATTTTGCTGTGGACTTCTACTGAATCATATTCACATTCTTGCTGTAAACATAAATAAATATTTACAAACATTGTCTATTGCTATAAATATTCTAAAATCATTGTTTTTTATTTTAAAAAAAATAATAAATTACATTATTCATGCATAACATACAACAAATAACAGCTAAGTAATTAAAGTACTATCTTTGTCCAGGTTTCTGTACACACTCACAAGAGTACATTAATTTGCCAAAATTCAATAAAGTTTGATGTCTTGATAATGACTTTGGCGGAAAACTCCAAAAGTTTTTCAAGCACTTTTTTGGTTGAAACCAAAATTAACAAACTATCAAATTTTCTCTAAAAATGACTCTTAATGGTTACAATCAAATTGTGCTTATGTGTATTCTTAAGTATCTAAACAAAAACAGTTCAGGAACTGTCAACAAAAAACAAAACAAAACATTGGTAAAATGTCTCAAAACCAGTTAATTATTATTATTATTACTTTTTTTATTTTATTTTTTGGTGTTTAACGTCCGACTATTGTACACACGGGCTAATGCAGACAATGGGATGATTTATAGCGTATGAATCCCTGGCCGGGAATCGAACCCAGGTCCTCGGGGTGAAAGCCTAGTACGCTATATCAACTAGGCCATCGAGACGGCTACTCGTTAATTAGATTTTAATCTATACAAATATTTATAAATCAACTTAATATATGAAATTTGAAATAAAGAAGTTTATGTTTAGGAAAAAATGGTGACACTACACAATTCTGATAAATATCAGTGTTCGTTTTAATTTTTCTTCAATTTACTCCTGAACCATAAATTTATTTTTTTTTCAAATTAGCTATACTAACTTGCATTATATGATACATAAGACTCATTCAAATCTTCATATATGTTGAAAAAAAAAATTTTTGTCCTCAGCTACCAAACTGGATTTATTGAGAAAATAATTGAATATGAGAAAGTTTGTGATGTTTTTGCACAATTTATTTTGTTTTACATAGGCCACAATTAATATTTGTTTCATAATAGATAACAGTAAAGAATTTAGTTTGTATTAAATTTTTCAATAAAAAGTCAAAATATATTAATATATAAGTTTGATTCTAATGTTTTAGTATTGTAAAATAATACTATTTGTGTTCCTTCATCCCTAAACTTTTATCTCAGTTTTTAAAACGTTATTCAATATAAAACATTTATTATCCAAAAACAAAAACATGATTTTAGAGATTAATAAAATTATTCATGAATTATTCATAAAATTATTATTCATAACTAACAAAATTTAAAAAAGAAATTTGATATACTTTTCCATTTGTTCTTTTATTGTTCCGAATCAAATACATAGTTGCATCTTTGTTGTTATAACTCTTGATCTCAAAATTACCTAGAGCCTAAAAAGTTCAGAAAAAAAATGTTTGCCCACAATATTGGCCAATTTGTCACCAGATTATACATGTGGAAAGAAGTCTATAAAGATAAATACAAACTTTATTAACATGAGGTTAACAACTAGTGTTATAATTTGATAGTTTAATTTACATTCACTGATCCTAATACTTTTCCTGTTTTCTTTCTTTGTGCTCACCTGATATACCTGTAACAAAAGACAATTATTTTAATACATTAGCATCAATTCAAATAAAATAATTTTACTTATGTTCATAGCACTAACAATACATAAATGAAAATTTAATAAAAGAACAAAACAACGCATTCAACAAAATTATATTTAATTAAAATTTTTAATTGATTTTAATGAAATTAATTTAGTTAAAACATATTAATTTGTTAAATGAAATAAGCTATTTTACAAAGTATTTCAGCAATTAAGTGCTATTAAAAAAATGTATTAATGAGAAAATTTACATTGTTGCCTTCCAAATCAAAATGAGTGAAGTTAAGTGTGATCCTGTACTGTGGTGGAGCAATGATTTCCCAGATACAATTCTTGTTCGGTGGATAAAGTTCTGGGAATGAAGGACTGGTGATCGTACCATTGGATACATCAAATACACCTCCACATGCATCTGTAAAGTATTTAAATTTAATTATACGAATTGAATAGCCTATAAAACAAAGCATGCTTTACAAACTGATTTAACTATTACGTCCTTTGTTGATGTAATAACAGTGCAAATATTTAAAAAAGTGGTTAGAATTCAAAGTACAGTTTATTGATGTACAAGCACAACAGTTTTGTTATCAAGAAGTTCGACATTCAAAGTTGAAAATAAGTAGGAAGAACTTAAGAGCATTAATCACAAAACCGACTAAACTCTTTCATAATTAAAATTTGGTATGAATTGATGTAATCCAGTATACCAAATTTTAAATTAAAGAACTTGGATGTTTATTATCCAAGCTTTTAGGAAGCTTTTACTAGCAGTCGTATACAAAGACTGCTGTATATATATATTTTTTTTATACAATGACTGTATGTCGTATACAAAGACTGTATGTATATTTTTTAAATTCTTATGATTAACTAAAGTAAGCAGAGAAGCTTAGTACTTATGAAAATATTATGCTGTTACATCTTAACCACATAGCCATTCACTGTTTTATGGATCCATAGTTTCTTTTGAATCCCATTTTATTTTATCTTCTACTATAAATAACAGTTTGTACAATATTTAAATCAAACAACGGTTTATTACATTTTTCATTTTTCTTTTTTTGCGCAACACAGACTTACCTACTAGATTTACAAGTCCTATTGATATACTAAAACCAAAGTTTGTACAGTGGTTACATGTCTAATCCATCAGCATAAATATTATATATAACCCATAATCTTCCAAAAATTTGGAAGGTTGATGAATACTTGTACTATTTATTATTTTTTACTTGTTCAGTTGTTACATGAATTTACTAAAGATTTACATTTTATATTATGTAATAGCTCTTATTAAATGGTAAAAACCATTGATTTTTTTCTGTGAATTACAATGTTTTATATGTAATAATCATTTACTAAAAATATCAAATATTAAAACATACTAACCTTCACAGTGTTTGCTGTCAGAGTGCAGTTCATAGCCTATTTTGCAAGCACATTCATAACCTCCAAGCGTATTAATACAATGATGTTCACAGCCATGGTCTAGCAATGCACATTCATCAAATTCTGAAACCATAAACAGTTAAAGTTTTCATAATCTTTATAGGTAATATTATATTGACTATAACACAATTGTTGGCAAAAACAAATATAAGATAATCAAATCTAGTGAGAATTAATATTAAGAACAACATCATATTTAACATAAATGAAAGAAAAGAGGGCTGCCCAGAAATTAACTTTTATTCTGACAACACCAACTTATTGTCAGAGCATTCTCTTACTTAGCAAGCATCCAGCTGTGACAACTGGTTCAAATTGCTTCTGCCTTTGTTCACTGATAACTTTTTAATGTGTGCTGCTGTTGCTTAAGTCGAGAAGTATGGTCAGTAATTATTTTTATTGGCAAAAAACACAAAACCAGTTGAAATGCATTAGAAATTTTGTAAAACGCTTTACAGTTACAGAGCTTTTGATTCCAGGATTTTGTTTTTATGAAAACCCCTTACTTCAAAATGGTGCATTGTACTCACAGCCTTGAATGATTTTCAATGGGAAGTCTTTGATTATTCACTATAAAGGTCATGTCTTATGCTGAGTGACTACTACTCTCACACATGAAGACATAGCTTGCAGTGCAGTGCTTCAATGACAACATAAAACTGCAGACCAGTGTGAATGAGTGGTTGAAGTTTTAGGCAACAAAAACTGCATGACATGAATCAATAAGCTGGCATACAATTACGATAATTGTCTCAATTTGAACATAGAGTGTGATAAAAATTATATAAGTGTTTGACTTTCAAATGTTTGTAAAAAATGTTTACGTTTACTTGGTTTTTTATTCTATCAAGTAAATTACTTTTTGGATGGATCTCATAGAGTTGTTGAAAATCACTTGCCATGAAAGTAGTTTATATAATGTAGGGAACAGAAATTTATTATACTTATGTTTGTAATTAGACATAAAAAGAATATTTATGACATTTGTACTTAAAAGATGAAATTTGTCAGAATTTTCCAGCAGAGTATACAATTTCTTGTATACTGTGAGAATATTATTTTAAAAAATTTTTTATATTTTTTTAATTTTATTTTATTATTTATTTATTTATTTATTTTATTTTATTTATTTATTTATTTATATTTTATTATTATTATTTCTTTATTTATTATTATTATTATTATTAATATTATTTATTTTTTTTTTGGAGAGAGAAAGAGAGAGAGAGAGAGTGGCCAATATTTAAATGTTCAATGGCTTTAAGTCAGAGCTATAATTTAGTTGTAATGCAGGATAGTTTAAAGAATGTGTTTTGTAATATTTATTGTAGTTTGTGGAAGGAGAAACACTACTCTTTCCAGTTGACTAAAAATGTTATAGTTAATTAAAAATGTTAAAGCTTAGTATTATTCATTTTATATATTATTTGTTTTATCATAACCCTTGGAAGAGAAGCCTTGTGGTGAGGGAACTGTAATTTAGTGCCTGTATATGCACTACATGCCTAATATACTATGTTAATGGCATGCTAGTGTACATGTAGCTGGATGTTAATCCTGTTGGACCACTCAAAGTCAAACGCCATGATAAAATAAATGACCTATAGCAAACAGTTTTAGAAGTGCGTAATAACATCTAGTCTTGAGGGATTTTTTAATTTTAGAAGTGCAAATTATATTAGTTTGTCCCTAATTCAGTAGAATAGCTTGATTTTTAACAAAATATCATTTAAAAGCAACAATTAGTTTAGCATTCTTAAATCAGTTAGATCTACTAACTTGGTAGTATAGCCTACATAAATATATTAAATGTTTATTACTGGTTTAAATATAATATTCATGTTCTTGTTTTATCAAAGTACAAGGTTCATCTCAAATACCTTCTCTGAACTTGTTATTTACTTACCCTTCATAAATGCCACAGAAAATCCAGGTTTCTGTACAGAACTGTCAGACACAAATTTCACCAGAAGTGTATTCCCTGAAGAATGAAGATCAGGCGGTAGTTTATAGCCACAATATTTCCCAAGCAGCGGACTGTCCAATGAATGCCCATCTCGTATTTCAACATAATCATAGACACAATTGTCGTGATTTTCGACCTAAAAGGGAAGTCAAATAATGTACTTTGCAATTGCTTGTGAACACTTTTTATTACACTGAACACCTGGCCTGTTACAGTTTAAATTCAACTGTTTACTTTTTACAGAATTTAATTGACAAATGAGCTAATGAAGGGGCCATTTTGACAAATTTAGTCCATTTAAATTTGAAACAAAAATTGATTTTGATAATAGTTTGAAAACAAAATGGTAATCATATAATACAATAATAAAATCAAAACTTTCACTATATATTATTTTTTATAACAATTTCACCATTTTAATCAGTTATAAAATCTAAATCTAAAAGAAATTAACATTTTAAAGTTTCCAGTTAGATTAAAAATTTGAAAATAAACCTGAAGGTATTCAGGATTAAGTATGTTATGGACATTATGGTAATTATCATTATTTTATTTACATGAAGTTAACTTTGTGCTGGGGTTTCAACAGGGAGGTTCTCTGTCTGGAGTGTTATTCAACCTAGTACAGCATGTGTAATGAAAGAACTGAACTTAGGAGGGATGGTAGTGCACACATCTAAGCGCCCTTGTGACTATGCTGATGAAATTGTGTTGGAGGCAAGAAATCTGGAGTCCCTGAAAAAAAATCTTTAAGGCCTTATAAGAGAACAGACAAATGATGAGACTTTGGTCACAGTATAGGTTTATAAAAGGATTATGGCTGGGAACAAAGTCTATTTTGATGATATTAAACTGTTCACATCAACCTTCTTATCTTATAAATTTGAAGGTCAAGTTTTATAAGACCTTCATTAGGTCAGTCGATCATGAATCAGAAGCATAGACTATGTTAGCTGACAATGAGAATATTTTTGTGTATTTGTAAGGAAAATTATGAAAAAAATATATGGGTCTGTAAGTGAGGCAGAAGGATGGGCAATAAGGACAAACAGGAAAACTGCAGATATACTCCATGGAAAAAACATAAAGTGGTTTTTAAAGTCACTGGCATAGTTGGGGCATGTGGAGCATTTGGGAAAATACCAAATACCAAAAATGTTCTTGCATGGCAGAATGGAAGGAAGAAGAGGACGTCAAAGATCAAGAAAGTGATGGCTGCAGGATGTCAATGAGAACATTAGAGTTATGAGCTTTAAAAGATTGGGAGAAGTCCAGCCTAGACAGGAATGGTGATGATTTGGCCAAAGCCTACCAATAGCTCTAATGCCAAGGAAAAAAAGAAGTTAATTTTGCATCATGCAAGTTATAGTTTGCAAAAAGGTCATTTTAACGATTTCTATTCCAGCATTCAGTTTTACAGGATATCTGTTTTATATAAATTTAATTCCACTGTTATTTAGCTCTGACAATGTCTTTTTTTAAAATAAATTTTAACATTGTTTCAAGCCTTTAACATTGTTCGATATTGTTTGACAGTGCAAATAATAAGTTGTTTAATGTAATTAAGCAATTATAGTACAGTAACCAATGATTTATAAAACTTGCTTAATGAAAAAATTTCAGACTGGTCATATAGACGAGTAATCTAAGGTGTTACACCTGGCTAGTGTGAGTAGGTTCAAATCCTGCACTGGTCATTGATTTTCCTGTGCAATTTACTTAGTGTTTGCCTGTCTATGGAAGAGGGAGGGATGAGGCCATCTTAGAAAACTATGGACAGTTCAGGTGGAAGCTAACAGGCACAGGTCAATTTGTGAGCTGCTCAGCTGACCAAATGTTTTGCTACTCTTTTCTTACTATATACTGTGTATATAGTATACTTGAAAATATAATTTCCAAAAATATGTTCAATTAGCTTAAAATATATCCAAAAAGTAAACAAATATTACATTATTGTCCATATAAAAAAATGTCTATGGCACTGAAAGGATCAATATTAAAATTAAATCCTAAAGACAAATTATTTGATCTTTTTAATATAAAATAAACGAATTTTGTTTATATATTGCCAAAAATAATGTTAACAACTTTGCCTACTGAAAGTCGAGTTTAAGAGCGATCAACAAAAAGTTGAAAATCGACTTATTTTTTCGAAATCATTTTATCAGATTTTGCATTTTGAACACAGATTCATAACTCAAGTCAGTACTACCAATGCTGAAATGGAAAAACACAGTTTTAGAGTAAATTGAAGAAATGAAAATAAACTCTCTCTGCTGTAAGTTTCTGATCAAAAAAAATTTTACTCTTGAATCATAAACTTCCTTATTGCTAATTTGGTACACTAAAATTAGTTATAAAACTTCACATGTAACCAAAATTTGATGAACTGAGTCAATTATTTTAATTTTTTGGTGTTGCTTGTTGAAACAAGATATTTTAAAGAAATAAGTGAATGTAAAAATGTTTTTAATGTTTAAGGTCCATACGGATAAAAAAACTTTCAAATAATTAAACTTTCAAAAATCTAAGATCATTACAGTAACATTTGGTCAGGAAATAAATTATTTTCTTGTTAAAAGAAGAAAAATTGGAAACAAATGAATTTGAAATGGCAAAGAAAAATCTAACTAACAGTGTCATTCATTTTGAATTATCAAATTCAATCCCTATTTTGAAAACTTATAATGAATAGTAATTATATTGCCATATCTCCTTTATTTTTAAACAAAAATTAACAAAACATAAAATGTAGTAATTATGAAGTTACTTAAACCAAGTTATTAATTAATTAACTAAATAACTTAATAAAGTTAAAGTGTTTATTTAGGTAATTTAAATAAAATCTACACCTATTTAATCATACAAAATTCATAAGTCTCTACTTAACTGTGGTTTACAAGTAGTTTACAAAGAATATATAATAGTGTGGTCTAAAATTCAAATACATATCCTGTAGATACTATTCTGCACAGAAATTATGTTGACGAAACTTTGTTATGCTTACCTCAAATGATTGAAACTTAAGAGCTACTTGATAGTTCGGTGGAGCCGTTAATCTCCAGACACACTCTTTGCTGGGCTGGTAGTCCTCCGGGAAGTTGGGGGATTCTAGCTGACCACCTTCATCCACCTCCATCTCTCCACCGCAAACAGCTGTAATGTAATAAAATCAAACAGTGTAAAATTCTACAGTTGTGTTTGTGATGACTTTACTAGCAAATTTTCATTATAAAATGAGTTGTTAAAGCGGCAAAAACCCAAAGATCCAAAAACAAAGAAAATTGCTTTGATGCCACTAAATGCTATCAGAGGAGTTGTTAAAAATTTACCTTCAATTTTTCCTTGAGTTGTTAATTTTTCCTTCAAAAATCTGAATTTACTACTGTAATGACTATACAAATTTGTAAAAATTATCCTAAATTAGCATTTTAAATTTAAAAATGTTTCTTTGAAAAGGACAAGTGGGTTCATTTTAGTATTTTCAATGAAATTTAAACATAAAATGTATAAGCAGATCTTAATGATATATTTTATAAAAATAAAGTAATTTAAGCAGACCTTAATGATTGTTATAATGGTGAAATAAAATGCTCAGCAAACTCTAAAAGAAAAATGTATGTACTTTACAGAATTCATTCTCATTTTTTATCAAAATGCAAATATTATATTCATACAGCAAAATTTTTGTTCATGTAATGTTACTATTTTTTGAAATTCCATCAATAACAGCAAAACAGCAGCATTATGTGATTATTTAAAACCTATTAAATACTACTTATTTGGCCAGGTACTTATTTATCCTAATTTTCTATTTGCTGTCAGTTTCACTATGTCACTAGGACTGTCATAAATTGTCCTAATTACTATATTTGGGAAATTTGAACATTTTATTTTTTGTTATCACCCTTGGCTGAACTTGAACTAAAATGGTATCACTATTGTCACCATTTATCTCTGAAACCCTAAAAGTCATGAATTTGATGATTATAATGATCAGTTTTTACGATTGGGTCTAGGACGACCTAACACCCACATTTATTTAATTTTTAGTTAGTTACTATTCAACTTTGCAACCTCAAAATTTAGAATTTTACACTAATATCCCACCAGTTTCTACATGTCACCTGATCCACCCTATTAAGTGCTGGTAGTGTCTTTTCTGACAATATTTGCTCTTAGTTAATAAGTCACTGTTCATCTCTGCAACTAAAAATTATGAATACCTTAGTAATATTGGTCAACTTTACATATCACCCTTTCTATAAAGTTCTGGGGTATCTAACCCCCTCCCAGTAGTCTTCTTAATTCACTATTCATTCAGTTTGACCTCTCAGCAGGTCAGTAATTGTGGATTAACTGGTGAGAGGATAACTTCCTTGAGTAATGTACGATATATTACCATTACCCCTCATTCTTTCAGTGGGTATGTATAGAACACATTTTGTTTAATAAATGTCTTAAATTAATTATAAACATCGACCTACATCTTGATTTGTTAGAAGATGTCTTTTGCCATACAATCCTGACATTCCTGAATGCTATTACCAAGGCAGTATCATGTTTTGCATAATCAACACATAAGCATACAGAGTATATAGGACCCCTCAACCCAATAAAGGACACCTTCATTCTGTCTTAACAAAGGATTTTATATATTAAGCAGGATCACCTTTCATATAATTTAACGTCTTTAATAAAACATTCTGAATATAAATTTAAATTATTATAATATAAATCAACATGCATTGTAATATAAATTTATAAAAAAAAATTGTAAAAAAATTGGTTTGAATCAACTTATGCACTAATGAATCCTCAGATTTAATTTCTACTGTAGTTACCTACTCATAAGTACTCCTCCTTTCTCCTAGCTACTTTTTTATTTAATTATATCTTCCTTTATATAGTTTACTTATGCTTATAATTATATTTATACCTCCCTTCTTATATTAACTCACTTTTCTTGTTACTTTTCCAAAGAGTTACTTACCTTAATGATTAACCCTTTCTTCTATAGTTACCCCTACCTCCTTGTTATAACACACTCACATAAAGTAATTATAGCTACTTCCTTATAGTTTACTCACCCTCATATTTACTCCTCCCTCCTTTGAGTCACCCTTCTTCTTATATTTACTATTTATGTTTACTTCTTCCTACTTAAAGTAATTTACTCCCATAATTACCCCTTCTTCATAGTTGCTTTATCTTATACATCTCTATGTATATATTCCTTCTTATATATCTCTCTTCATAAAATTACTCACCCTCATAGTTTGCAATAAACCCTTGTTGAGAAGTATGCCGTCCTGATGTTATGTAGGTTATGAGCATTCGACTGCCCTTGGATACGATCGACTCATGAATTTTACCACTGCCACAGTATCTACCTGAACAGAAAAATTTATTTTTAGTACAGAGCAGACTGACTGCAGCTTTAGCCACATTGACCATTTAGATCTTACTATTACAGTTGTCTTTCTCCATGTCTTCAATCCATGGTCTTCATTAGCCTAACTGACATGAAGTAAGTATATTAAATCATACAAAAAATATGTGTGTGAGTGGATTGGTTTCAGTTCACACTATTTCAAATTAAACAAACCAAATGTTTTCAATGAAATTTAGTGTGTGATGTAATATACCTTTTAGCAAAAAATTTTTTTTACAAAAATTGGATTTTCTCAAAATAACTTACATATTTTAATCAAATAATACTTAATTATAGAACTAAATAACAAAATGTATGGACTAATATCTGCCAAAAACATCTGGTTCAAAAACAATCAATTTAATTAGTCAAAATTTAGTTATATAATTTTATTTCAATTATGATACACATGAACATATGCATATATAGGTAAAAACATTTTCTGAAAGTAAATATGCTACATTCAATTAAATATTCAATTTAATTTTTTCCAAATGTTCTCTCCTCTATTTTCTACAGTGAGAACATTAAAAAACATGAGTTATGCTCAATTATAGCTGTATGTAAATTGTCGATGGTTTGTTTGGGTTGCCAACTGGAGTACGATCGTCCTGGTTATTTGATGTTGACATGCATAGGCTAAAATAAATTATCTCGTATCCATTACACTTACAAATAAGCAAATAATCGCTGCATGCAGCTGTCTTGCTGATATGATAAAAGCAATTTTCCAAAAGTATTTTTCTCCATCTTATAAATTTTTTTGAAAAGTATTATTTTACTAATAGAGTCAGCATTAAAATCTGCATATATTAGTATTTTAAACTTTCAAATTGAATTGTAAATATAAAATTTAAACGCGACTGCCATCAAATTAAACTTCTTAATTTCAACGTATTTTGAAAATTCAAAATGTTGCATTATTTAACACTGATTACTTTAGTAGTCAGATTAAAGAAAAATATGTCACAAAAGTTATTAACTTAAAAAGATTTGAAGTGGCTGCCTTTTTTAAACTCTTGAACTAATTTTTCTGGTTGACAAACTAGTTCAGGTTATTAGCATAATAGATTTTTGTGCCATGTTTAAATCAAATACAACCAAAATTGTGAATGTGAGTGTGTTTCTCCCCCCCTCTCTCTCTCTTTCTCTCTAGCATATTTTTTGTATGCTGTTATATATATATATATATATATATATATATATATATATATATATATAACCTTCAAAAAGTGATCTAGAGGTTAGAGGATCTATGCCCATTTCATGTTCTGGGACTTATCACGATAGATATATATGTTCAAATATCACAATAGATGCTCCAATAGCTCATTTTTCTACTGAATATTCGCTAAAAATATTATATTATTTTCAATTTTATGTAGAAAAAAATTCCTCACTAAGACTAGTTAATGAGATGTATTGCCCAGTCAAAAAAGTGATTTAGACTGGAATGAAATTCATTACAACTTGCTTACATCTCTGAAACATTTTAATAAAACTTCAAACAGTAGTCAAAGCCTGCTTTTCCGTATCATAAATGCAAAACCTTTAGTGATCTTTATTCACTTTGTTTTGATTTGTTGCGCAACTTAATTTTGTGCACTTGTAATAAATAATGGTAACAAAAATTGCACAAAATATAATCAATTGGAAAGAGTATATCTCTAAAATAACTGTTTAATGACGATAATTGTGGGAAATCAATCTAGTTTCATGCTTAATGAGATGTTGGTCGTAAATGAAAATTAGTAACTAAATTCAATGTACTAAATTTGAAATAACAGAAATTTACAGTCTGAAATTAAATTAAAAATTAAAATGTTATTATGGAAAGTAATAAATAACATAATAAAAAGCAATGAAAAACATTGCTACAGTTAAATTTGAAAAATTTGATTTGTAAGAGCTTCTTTGACCAAAAAAGATTTTAAATGATCCCAAAATCAACGAAAACTTAAATTTTTATTGAACTCAATTATTTTGCCTCCAATGATGTCCAACAAAGACAAATAATGTGTTTTGGACTCAGCATACTGAAAGATTGATTTTTTTACAATCACAAAACTTTTTTATTCTAAATACAATGTGATAAAAGAAAAAGAATTCCAAGGATATTTTTGGTAAGAAAATCTTGGCCATTTGAAAATTAGTTACAAGTAATTTTCTTTGACCATTAAATTTATCCAAAAATTAAAATAATGAACTACAATGCTGTGTTTTTCATGTTTGCAAAAGAACTGCCTGTTATGTTATCTTATTGTTGTTATTTGAGTGAGAAAGTATAAAAATTGCTGATAATGTTTTGAGGTCATTTATAAATAACAATAAACAATATTATTAAATGTGAATTGAATTAATTATTTAGTTATCTGTGTTTATTTGTTGTTTGTTTATGGAACCAATAATTTGTTCACTATACCAGCCTAACAAATATATATATATATATTCTGGATGATTGTAAGACAAACATTTTTGGTAAAAGTGTAACCACTGCATCTTTTGGAAAGACATAAGAGAAACTTATAAGAGGAACAGTTTGAGTGCTGCAGAGTAATGGGTACTTCCAATATTTATCTTGGAGTTAGGTCTAGTAGCTATTGGAAAACTATAAAGGGCTAGGCCAGGGATGCACAGACTTATTAAAACTAGGGGCCACTCGGGCAAATCATGAACTGATGGCGGGCCGCCAGAAGTATAGGTAATTAAAGACAATAAAAAATGCATATAATGTATTAAAATTGAAAAATAATTTATTAATTTGAAGCGTGGCACTGCATAGTGCTTACAATCTTTTTTATATTTGGGTCAAATTTACTTGTAGCAACACGTAAAACTGCTTCCAAACTTTCATTTGCAAGGCGGTTTCGATTTTTTGTTTTATTATTATTCAGTATTGAAAAAGTTTGTTCACATATATAGGTAGAACCAAATAAGCTGGCACATTTCAGAGCGTTTATGCGCAACTCTTTGTACATATTTTTGTCAATGCAGTGGTAAAAGTTCAACAAGTCTCCTCGTTGAATTTGTTGCGCAAATCTTGGTCGTTTTGCAAATCGATAATTTCTAACTGCATTGACTCTGGCGCATTTTCAACTGAAATCGAGAAAGGATTGCTGAATATGTCCAACAGAGGTTTCACTTTTTGAAGTCCGAAAATCTGTCTTGAAAAGAGTGAATCAGAATATCCAGCTTTTCTACATAACTGAAATTAATCGCAGTTTTGTTGAATTTTTCGGCCATTTTCTTATAATTCGGAAAATGATTGTAATTTCCAGAAGTCAGTTGCGATCTGAAAAGAGTCAGCTTGCATTGAAAGGATGATACATGAGCGTAGAGCTGGGATATCAGTTGATTTTTGCCTTGAATCCGTGTGTTCAAGACATTCAAATGATTTGTAATGTCAACTAAAAAAGCCAAATCACACAACCAATCAGGATTTTTAAGTTCCGGGACATCCCTTTGCTTCTCCACCAGAAATATTCCAATTTCTTCTATTAAATTTAGAAATCGTTCAAGTGTCAATCCACGACTTAGCCACCTTACTTCTGTATAAAACAGCAAATCTCCATATTCGCTTTCGATGTCATCAAGGAATTGTTTGAATTGCCTGTGATTGAGTCCTCGTGATTTGATGAAATTTACAGTCGAAACTACCACCTTCATGACATTTTGAAATTCAATTTTTTTAGAACAAAGGGCTTCTTGGTGTATGATGCAATGAAACTGCATGAGATCTTCAGCGTTTTTTTTTCTTGCAGATACTTTTTTAGCAAAGTAACTAGCCCGGAATTGACACCAATCATAGAAGGAGCACCGTCAGTCACAATTCCCGATAATTTTGATAAGTCAAAACCAGTTTTGAACACTCATCCAAAAGTACATTAAGTATATCAACTCCTTTAGTTTGACCTTTCAATGAACACATTCCTAATAACTCTTCTACGACTTCAAAATCTTGAGTAACACCTCGTATGAATATGAGTAGTTGAGCTGTGGAACTAATATCAGTTGATTCGTCGAGTGCCAATGAAAAAATTCAATTATCTTAGTCTTTTCAGTTAATTGTTCCGCAATATTAGCTGACAAAGACATAATTCGTCTTTGGATTGTCATACGATTCAGTTGAATTTTCTCAAACTTTTTGCTGCTTCTGGACACATTTTCTTAGCGGCGATTTCAATGCATTCTTTTACAAAATCTCCATCATTGAAGGGGCGACTTCGCTTTGCTATCATTCGAGAAATTTCAAAACTAACTTCTGTAGCCGTTTCTGAATCTTCAATGAGTTTTGTGAACACAGTTTGCTGACCAATAAGCTCCCGTTTCAAAGACAACACTTTTTGCTTTCTTAATTCGCCTGTAAATTTGGTAAAAGAAGAATGCTGCGTTTCATAGTGCCTTTTTACATTATATTCCTTTGCAATCGCAACAGAATTCTTACAAATTAAACAAACGACTTTGTTATGCAACCATACAAAAAAATATTTCTCAGTCCATATTTCTTGAAACTGCCGATTTTCATCTTTAGCCTTACGTTTTTACTAGGTCCTGGCTTGTCCATGTTGCGTTATAATCCTGTCTAGGGTTAACACTGCACCTAAAAACAATTACAGTACCTACTTAAATTACCCATCCTTTTTTAAATTACCAAGAATAATTGAATAAATAGGTAGGGAAACATTTATTGATAACAGAGTTTTACTTACGATTTCACAACACAATTATACACTTGACGGGTTAACACTGCAACAGTAGATCTACGTTGAATTTGGATTAAACTATATGCAAGAATGATAAAAAAAAAACTTTAATAAGACTTCAAAATAAAAAAAGGGTTAACAAACAACAACACAGAAACAAACAGTTACGGCGGTACAGAAGATCAGACAAAACACAGAACACTACTTCGAGAAGTCTGCCACGTCTCGGTCAGGACTGCAGGACTGAAGGGCTGCCCTTTGCCCCTCCACCTTGCACCTCCCACTCCTCTGGGCTAGGCACAGCTCCTAGGTCCTCTCCTACACTATTAAACTGCTTCTTTCTGTTGACACTATTCGGGACTATTCGGACTAATTCGACGGCGTCGTTTCATTCATGAACTGGCGCGGTATTTGAATAATTTTCATAAGTTTTATGGACGTCTTTACTTTTGAACAAATTTTTTTTGGTTTTATTCTGATACAGAATTCAATATTTTTCGAATGTACGAGAGTATTATTTTGGTGACGGCGGGCCACCAGAATTTCACCGGCGGGCCGCGGTCTGTGCATCCCTAGGCTAGGCCATCAGTCTTTAAAAAAAAAATAATTACAACTTAATATGTTGAGTACATGTGTTTTTTAACAACTAGAAAGTCTAAATGTAAAAGGAATATATACAGTTTATTTTACTTCTTAATGTCTACATTCATCCTACATCACTCTACTTCAATAGCATGACACATCTTGTACACCAAAACAGCAATTAACAACAGCTTTATGTCCTACATTCTGATAAATGGTTTAGAGTCTTAGACTAGTCTACCAACTTCAAATTTATCTTACAGAGCTTTAATTGTAACTACACTCCAATAATATATGTACTTTAAACTGTGTTTCTACTTTATAGCCTGCCAAGTGGATGCAGTGGCCTATATTGTTTTCTAATTATGAAAGTCTATATACTTCTGACTATGTTTTGATATAATTCTAAGACATTTATTGTCTGTTGAATTTCGTAAAGTCATCTACCTTTTGATGAAGCCCCATCAGCACTCTGCCAATATCCTTCAAGTATGTGTTTAGCAGGTTTAACTCGATTTATTTATATGTTCTAGTCCCTTACCCACCCAGTCACAAAGCTAAGTGACTGAAGAAAATCAGGCACACAGCTATATTTTTGTCATGAGACCAGTATTAGGGATTAGAGTTTTAGACTTGGACACTTAACCATTCAGTGACATAGCTATATGACTGGAACAAATCAGTCACATAGCTATGCGTCTAAGTAAGTTAAATGCTTAGCCACAGGTAGACCAACATATTTGAAACTTATAAACAAAATCATTTAATTATGTATCTGTTATTTAAATTGTATAAGCCTACTGTGTTATGGATAATTAATCATTTTAAATAAGATTTGAATTAGAATATAATTTTAAAATAGTTTATATTAATTTATACATTCATCCAAAAGTACTACTGGTAAACGTTTTAATGAATATGTTACATATTATTAGTAGCAAGTAATTAATGCAATTTTGTATCTAAAATGCCACTTGTGTTCATAAAAACTAATACATGTATGTAAAAATGACATTTTGTGCATACTATTATATATATAATATCATATAAAAATTGCAACACTTCGGCTCTTGTAGAGAAAAATTGTATTCAAAACATATGTGAAAGTTGTTTTACGATAAAAAGCACCTCTCACATTTAATAAAACCAAATTAATGGCATAGAATACACATTTAACAATTTTCATGTTTAATGAAAGACTAGTATGTAAAAAAAAATATATGTGTCGAAGTTACTAACAGAAGCAAAGGTTTTGTTAATGATACCTTTGCTGAATATATAATTACTTTGAAGATATGTTTACAAATATCTTGTTTTGTTTAATTAAATAAATACATGAACCTAGCTTAGATATTATTTACTATAGTTAGAGTAAAAGATCAGTTGTTTTATATTAATTCATAACAATCAGCTGATTTCACTGAAGAGCTGATAGGCTATAATAAGTTATGTTGTAAAAAACTAGATATATTAACAACAATTATTATAAACATTTATATTAATTTCGAAAGTATTATAAATGGTTACAATGTGCATGTGTTCTCCAACTAAGGAAAAATATTGAAACAAAAGCAACATAATGTTTTCATATAATATGTCTAAACTTTTACCGAAAAGGAGGAAGAAAAAGAGACAGAAATAGATAGATGAAATTTGTTTGCTCGTTCGTTCCATATTTCTGTTACATTCTTCTGTTTGGTAGACTTTTTTTCTATTAACTTCCCTCGCCAAAGCTAATATCAAAAGCTTTGTTTCAATAATTTCTCTGCTTGTTTTTTTTTATTAAAACACCATTTTTACATTATCTATATGGTTAGATACTCATTTAAATTACCGAATTATAAAAGAATGTAGTATTTCGATAACAATTCTTGAGAAAAATGTAAATGATAATATTAAAATTATATTTTAATTTTATTTATTTCCTTTTAATCCTTCATAGTAAAAAATTTTACACATGAGAAGGACCTCATAGGGGACATTAAGACCCGTACATAGGATGGTCCTAAAAATATTCATTTTTTTTAACCTGGCAATAATTTTTTCAAAGATTATTGGAGCCATTCATGTCTTAACTTCCTTTGTATTGGAACTTACTGTAAAGAAGCGTTTATTTACTGGAAAATACGCCATTGGTTTTTGTATTACGAACATATGGAATAAGATGTTTCTATTCATTTTGTAGGTTTTGTTCTTTAACAAGAGCTGATTGTTCATTAATTACCAATTTTTAGTTTGTTGTTAGAACTCACAATATATTTTCTTCATAGTGTGTGTTGGGTAAATACATTACCCAACAAGCATGCAGAAATGCAATTTTGCAGGCAATTGCAAACAATAATTTAAGAAAAAAATGAGTACGTTTTCAGCATTTCCAGACTTGTGAAGAAAAGTATCTCTTGATACATAAGTGACAGATATTTGTATACTCGTTCCCTCTCTTTACTGGGTGTGAGAGATATTATTAAACATCTTTTGCACATGTTTCGGTCAGCTTAGATTAACCGAAAATATAGAAATTTTTGTGTGATATTTTATGCAATCGCGTGCACAAAATATCACTTTTACATTATTATTTTGCTACTGATAACATGTGACAAATATTCATTAAAAATTTACCAGTAATTATTTTGGATCAATATATAAATAAATATAATGAAATATGTTTAAAATTATATTCTTAAAATCTTATGTAACTTAACTGATTATCTATAACATGTTAAGCTCATAAAAAAACAAAATTAAAATAAAGCATTGAATAGTTTTGCTTGTATGTTTCAAATATGTTGTAGATTCTGAAACTTTACCTTGAGCTAAGCCTGTGACTTACATTAAACATATAACTATGTGACTGAATGGCTAAATGTCAGGTCTAAAACTTCAGTCACAATCGAGGTTCATTAGTTTAGCACAGGTCTAACGCCAGCCACATAGCTATGTGACTGGATGGCTAATACACACACACACACACACACACACACACACACACACACACACACACACACACACACACACACACACACATATATATATATATATATATATATATATATATATATATATATATATATATATATATATATCTTGCAGTTTAAGGCTTCAACACTTCATTTAAATTTATATCGACTAAAAAACAAGATAATCTTATTGTGTTCATATAACATTGATCCCTTTGTAATATTTTTTAAAAATTCATTTAAAGCGAGCTTTCGAAACCGCTATCATAATAAGAAACACACCCAGGAAATTAAAATTAGGGCCGATCCTGACCTCAAGATCATTATTTTGAGATGTAATTAAAACTCTCTCTCTCTCTCTCTCTCTCTCTCTCTCTCTCTCTCTCTCTCTCTCTCTCTCTCTCTCTCTCTCTCTCTCATATAATTTTGTGTATGTGTATGAATTTTAGTTTAATATGCCAAATTAATCCTTTCACAAAATTTTATTTTATAAATAGCTCGGATAAGTTTGTTTTTCAGCGAAATCGATTGAACCTAACCTAATATATTACATTATTAACTCGTACCTAAAAGTTGAGACTTGTGCCAGTATCCATCCCTGATCTCGATGTAATCGGTTCTACAGTTTTCGGACTTTAATATATCCAGTTCAGTTATATTCAGAACTATCCTTTCCCCATGGGTTGCAGTGATACGCCATTCGCACCTGTCTCCAAGGCTGTCGTCCAATACGTCCGTCATCATGCCATAGTTGGGTGAGGTAATGGTCGCCGA
The DNA here is from genome assembly GCA_022606455.1 of Callitettix versicolor. Lineage (NCBI taxonomy): Eukaryota > Metazoa > Arthropoda > Insecta > Hemiptera > Cercopidae > Callitettix > Callitettix versicolor. The sequence continues at coordinate 37,001,464 of CM040183.1, read as the reverse complement.
ATTATCCTGGTAAGTCCTGCCACAACCTGGTTAAAAAACAATTTCAGAAAATTACTAACATGTTACAGTACATATTTTTTTTTCTATTTTAAACAAAGGACAATAAAATTCATTCATTAGAAGAAACTTTAATAAACAGTAATAATAAAGTATATTCAGCAAAAGTTATTATTATTATTATTATTATTTTAATATCATTTGACTATCGTAATCAGAAATAAAATTTGCATAAATTATTTTTCAAAAGTATACGATGACAAAATATCAGATTTTCAAAAACATTTAAGATAAAAAAATATTGTTGGAAATTTGTTTCAACTCGTCAACGAGAAAGATTCGTTCCGCGATATACATACAAATGTGTATGTGTGTGTGTATGTGTGTGTATGTGTGTGTGTGTGTGTGTGTGTGTGTGTGTGTGTGTGTGTGTGTGTGTGTGTGTGTGTGTGTGTGTGTGTGTGTGTGTGTGTGTGTGTGTGTGTGTGTGTGTGTGTGTGTGTGTGTGTGTGTGTGTGTGTGTGTGTGGGTTAGAACTCTAACGTTTGCATTTCTGATCCGATTTGATTGAAACGTGAAACAAAAATCGATTTCGGTAATAGCTTGTGGAAGTTCGTTAACCAGAAACATTTGTTAAGCAGTTGAAACGTGGCGACCATTACAAATTTAAAAGAATTATATCTTTTTTTATTTTACACTCTGTTGAAAATCCGTTTTCACAATCGTGATCAGCGTTAAAATCTGCATATATTAGCATTTTAAATAATTCCATTGAAAATTTTAAAAAAATTTTCCTTACGGCGGTCAGGGTTCTTTTTCGTACTGTCAGTGTAATTTTAATGCTTAAAACGTTAAAGCAGATTTAATTCTGTGAAAGTGAAATCTGTTTAAAAAAAATAAAAGTTAAATAGATTATTCCGTCCAATCACGTCAGCGAGACAGGTGCGTGCACTCCACATTATACTCCACACATTATACTCCACCTTATACACGACATGAAGTACACATTTTTGCAACTGCTAATAGCTAGTAGGCTACTGATTGTACTCTACAAACAAGTAAAAATGAAACGAATTCGCAGTCGCTCAATTGAATTTTAAAGTGAACTTGCGTTGCAAACACAACGCAACGCTACGTTTGGCAACAAAAACAAAATATTTTGTGGCAAAACAAAACACACGAAAAAACACGGAATGCAGGGGTTGTGGTGTTATTAAGGGTAAGGGGGTGGAACTATGCAAGGCTTGCTTTGTGGCTCACGTCAAAGCAACATGCATTGTGTTAGCTGTTAAAGCCTTCAGGCAAGGAATCGTTTCCTGTTAAACTAAAGGCACGGCTGAAAAATAACGCATTAACTTCTTCGTTTAAAAAATATATGGACGGTCGAAGGTCTGGCCGACAGAAGCGAAAATTTAAACAATGAAGTAATCAGTGTTTATTGTTGGTTTGTATTGCTAAACTGAAATTATACACAGCTGATATTAAAGGAAATTAACACTTATCTACATTATATACAAATGTACCCAACCCTTCATGGTCTAATAATTGTTATGGTGGGCTTGTATTAAAACACCGTTAGTTAATAATTTAAATATTTATTAATGAACTTATTTATATGCACTGTGCAAGAATATTTTAAACTCTCTAAACAATATTGTACTACATGGGTTGATATGTAGCATAATGACGTTAATTATAATTTAAAGATTTATTACACAAATTATTGAACTATATTTATATACAATGTAGAGGTTTGTTGAACTAATATGCACAATTTTAAATGTAAAAATATTAGTCAGTAGTGGGTTTTGAACACACGTTCCTTAGTTTCATAAGCAGAAATCATAGCACTGAGCTAGAATGGAAATAGAAAGAAGAAGCTATTGAGCTTCTTCTTTATTTAAGTAGACTTAAATTTACTTCAATTTTTTTTGTGTTTAACGTCGGACTATTGTGAACACTTGGGCTAATGCAGACGATGGGATGATTAATAGCGTATGAAAATGCCAAGCCCTGGCCGGGAATCGAACCCGGGTCCTCGGGGTGAAAGTACGCTATCAACTAGGCCACTGAGACGGCCTTACTTCAAGAATACAATTATATGTGTATAAGCCAAGAGACGTTTTTTTTCATGTTATTCTTGCTATAGCGAGTTTCTATTTTTTCTTTCTTACAAAAAGTTCGCTAAAGAAATTTTCACTCCAAAAATAAGTTTGTACCTGAATGTTTTATGTATTTTTCATTTTTAATGATGTGACAAATCAAAAAATTACAAAGATAAAAAATCGACTAATTCTCTAACATGATTCATTTTACTTAATCATTATGCAAAGTATAAAGAAAGTTTTGTGATCGTGAAAAAATCGATTTAAAAATTTTAAAGATTTATCAATTTTTAGTCACCCGTTATTTATTCCGTTTACTTAAATTTGTATATAAAAACGGTTATTACTTCAAGATACATGTTTCAAGGTTGGTATTACTTACGATAACATTTATAGAGCAGATTGGTCTGAGCGATGTCACCCTCGCTCAGCCGTATCCTTTGTCCTATCTCTGGTCTGCGTGACATGCGGCGGCCGTAGTCGATCGGCTGGATCGTGTCCAAGTAAGTCCCCTGAACACAAAATATAGAACACACAATTTAGACGTCATAGGTGTTTGTGTTTCTGTTTAACAGTCAGAAACGATTGGCTCCATAGGAATACACCAAAAACCTTCAGTAACGTACCTCTAGTTCATAAAAGGTAAGTCGAAAAATTATGAAACGTCCCAGTTTGTTTTAAGCCCAAAACAAATATAACGTCCATAATTAATGACAGAGAGACGAAAGAGGACGAGGGATCGGCGTTAACGGCAAGGACAAAGCTTACAGCAGTAACTCCAGTTGCCTGAGCAGGTAGCTGACGGGGATTAGAGGTCCCACCGTACCTATAGCTCATAATACTCTCACTCATCTACTCATTTTACACACATTCACTACTCTACCAGCTTGGCTCATTTTAAAGCGTAAAGTGACCCGTGCTGTGGAGTGAATGACACCGGCCTAATGGTGTATCAAAGGAGTCCAGGGATACCTGGCGACTGATTATCCTGGGCTCTGTATGGGCGAACTTCATTTCTTTAGCTACTCTTGTGAACATCATGAATATCAATTAAAATTGAATGAGTGGGATATCACCGCATAATAAAAAGATGGTCAAATGAAGCAATATCTCCGTGATAAAAGAAAGATAAACTGCAAGGGAATTAGTCAAGCAAACTCCTCAGTAACGAAGGGGATGTCACCAATTATAAGTGGGGGAATTATAATCGACCTTGAGTTCTCTCCAACTCTTTGAACTTCATAAAGAGACTAGGACTAAAGAAGGCGCAGTAACTGATCATTTCAGGTGCATAAAAAGAGAATATGTAGTTATAAAAAGGTCGCAGTGCAATAACTCTTGAAGTTCGTTAATTCATTCAACTATAGTCTCGAACCAATGACTTCAAAGTACGCACGTTCGGCGACGCAGCAGACTGACCAGTGTTTTAGAACCTCGGACACGTCGGTTCCTCAAACGTAGCGGTAAGAAAATCTATGTCGTAAGTTTTTCTACTGTACATTAGAGAATCCTCATAATTCTTAAGAAGACAACATTCAAGTTTTACTTAACTTACTAGTTTAACGAAAACACAGAATTTATTTTAATAATTTTCAAAATGACGCTGTTTAAGATTTTAAAAGTAGAATATTTTGAAAAAAAACTGTCAACGTGAAAAACGTAAAAGATAATTTCTAGGTAATAATTACCAATGACCAATTACCAATTATTACCTAGAACAACCAATCAGAATAAAACTTAATTTATATTTTATGGTTTTTCCGATAATTCGATTATCCCTTAAGCTACAGTAATAATTCAAAATCCATTTTGTCATTAAAAAGACAAATTTTTTGTCTCATAACTTTTTAAGATAGTCTACGTTTAAAATTTTAAACGGCCGTCAATTTGAAAATTATGAAAACAAATTCTTTGTTGTTGTTAAACTTGTAAAACATAACATTAAAAATGCGTATATCAACATTTAAAACGCTAATTTATGCAGATTTCAATGCTGATTACAATGGCAAAATCAGTTTTGTCAAGAAAAGTATAAGTCAAACAAGTTATTCCTACGTGGAAATTCACTTCCGTTCCGCGATTGTTATTAACTTGAGCCGTTGAAAATTTGAAAATATACAATATCTGTGAGAAGTTTAAATCTTTTAAGTAATACAAGAGGTGACATTCTGTTCAGGCTGGAAACACTCTAAAGCTCGAGTTAAGCTGAAACACTGAAATTAACCCTTATAATCTGTACCCCCTGTAAGGCTCTGTAGCTATGCTACCCTTGTAATCCGCTTGCCTCTCAAGTTTTAATTTCAAGCAAAGTGGACGCATGATTTAAGGATTATGCGTATCTTGTAAAACATGTTTTGTTTAAACAGATGTTTTATTCTGAATCTGTCGACGAAATCAGTCTAATCTCTAAAAAAAACAGACTTTTCTTGAATTTTATTCACATATGAAGATTTATAGCTGAAACAAGTAAATTTACAAATAAAATTATTAGAAACTAGAGAATGAGAGTAAATATAACAAATAAAAACATTTTACACTTTTCTCACAAATAATATTTTGATTATATTTCAAACGAGATCAGCGACCATGTCGTTCTCCAGTGAGTTTACGGTCTACTAAACCATCCACAATAGCTTAAATAGCCTTAAAAACCCTGTTCTCTGATGGATAATCTCTGATCCCTTCTTCTCTAGTGGTAGGCACACACAAAATGTATTAATATTCACTTAGTTTTAGTTTAGTTTAGTAGGCTGTAAACTCACGGAAGTGACGTGGACACAGAAACACATCTAGACATAATAACTAGCAGTTCAAAGAACGGAAGACCTAGCTGTATATTATTAATTCATAGGTTGCACTTCACGAAAATACTTGTAACTTTTACCGCCAATTTAATCGGTAATTGTAATACTTACGAAAACTGTTACTGGACCAACTTCATTGGAAATTTTATGTTCTTTCTCAACGAAGCTGTCAAAATTATGATAGGTTTTTTCGTTCAGTCAAGAAATAACCAGCAAATCTCAACGTTGAATCAGAGCCCGCAAATTTCAAACGTAACTGAAGGGAAAGAAATCTTACACATAGGCCTAAGTTTTTTGGTCTTTATACAAGGTATCTTCGTACCAAATTTCAAAAGAATCGGTCAATGCGTTTCATTAAAATTGTGTACACACATCATTGTTAAATCAGAGACCTACATCTTGAAAACGAAGTAAATAGGAAATAATGTTATGCATACGTTATTTAGGCTTTATACAAGATAAATTTCTTCCTTACCAAATTTCAAAACAATCTGAAAATGCGTTTGGCCAAAACTGCATACACTAACAATCGTTAAATCAGAGGTCGCCATCTTGAAACGGAAGTGAATGAAAATAAATCTTACAAATTCGTTTGAGCTTTACACAAGGTACCTTCGTACCAAATTTCAAAACTATCGGCCAATGCGTTTGGACAGAACTGCTTAACAAACAAACAAACACTCAAACCAAATGCCGAACGGTCGAGTTGAAACATAGATAGCTTCGCTGGGTCAAAAGCATTATTTGCGAAAAAAGTGTAAAGTATTTTTTATTCAGTGAAATATGTTTTAAGTTTGAGAAATTATGGTTCTAGGGTAAATTGAAAAAACAAAATGTACTCAATGGAGGTCATTTTTGTTTTTCTCCTTACTCACAAATCCTGAATTCTTTGCATTCAAATTCAATACACTGACTTCAGTTGTGCATATTCATATATGTAGAAAATTTAAACATAATCTAATCAACCAATTTTTAGATTCTAAGCGATTTAAAAAATATATACAGTATGTACCTTCCTAAAGTTTTTTCGAGATATAGGCCTATTAATCAATAATCAATGCATTTCGTTTATACACGAATATACTACATTTAAGAAAGAACGTGATCAAAATCGTTAGAGTCGATTTCGATGTAATTTTTTTTAACAGTTTTCTTAATGAATGAATGAATTTTTAGGGTCAGTATTGCAATGCAATCTTTATAGATATATTACGTCCCACTTTCTACATTCCTGAGATGCTCAGTTACGACGTCTTCTTCAGCCCTAATCTCTTCATAAAGTCTAGGATTTGGAGAGGATTCATGTTGGGTAACTCCATGAAGTCTGATTGATGACTTTCCAGTTCATTATTGAGGTGTTTGCAGATGTAATTGTTTTCCCTTGACCTTTATCACGGAGTTTTGCTTTTTGTTGTGCTGTGAGATCGTGATCATTCCATTTCACTCTGTGACTCATGCGTACTTCAACAAGTAGCTTGGGAAATAAAGTCCGTCCATATAAAGTGCCATCGTTGAAAGTGCAATTTTCACATCGTTTTTCTACGCTTTGACGATATCGATTAACCCAAAAAATTGTTCTTAATTCTTACAACTTCGTCGTGCTCCTTAAGGTAATAAAACGTTAACTATATAGAAGTTTTCGTTTTTAAATTATGGGATCCTGAAAACCGCTAATTATTACCTCCCGTATATACACACTGCTGCACTTGGGTGACTTGGCGAGACGGAATACTGCAGCGTTTCTTGACAACTGTGTAAATCTGTTTTGTTTTATTTAATTCTATATGTAATTATACCCCGTGTACAGTACGCAGGGGGTTGGACATGTTTATTGGGCAATTCTTTCAGCCCCGACTCAGTAAATTACAACCCGCAGACGGTTGGATTTAAAACAGAAACCATATTTGCCATTGAAGTAATTTATTTGCCAATAAAGTGTGGACGCTAAATTACTTCAGAAGTAAAACAAAACGCAGCTCCGCGGCACTTGTGTCCCTGTTTTGGTTTACTTTTAATTAACCAGTAAGCCTAATTGGATGTTTTCTGTGAACCTATAAAGCTGGCATTGGCACAGCCTACACACGGCGACGCGATAATTTGCGTTTTCCAATTGACAGATTAAATTGGAACCCTTTAGAACCAAGTTTCATTTTAAATTAAGGATTTAAAAAATTACCCTCGCCCTCTTAATTTTCGATTGAAGTTTCGAAAGGTTTTGCATTCGAGCCTAGTTTTCTTTTCATATCCTCTCTAATACGAAGTGATTAAAATATTTTTGAGGATAAATTTTGTTTTTATGTTCACGAGTTCGAAAATCGAAAAAAGTAAACATTGAACTCCGTCAGTTTGTTGTAATTTTTCGTTTTACTCCCGGAAATGTCTTTATTTCAAATTTCCTACATTGAATTGAGTGCGAAATCACCAAATTTTAGCAAAACCTGATTAACCGATTTTTAAAAAAATTGGCAATTTTCCGGGAGGGAACTTCTGAATTTTTGGGGAAAACAAATATGAGAACGTTTATGCCATATTTATTTTCAAATACTAAATTACATATCTCAACAGTAAATATAGCACATAGAGTTATATGATAAACTTGAAAATTGATTTAGAGATACAGTATTGGTGAATAGGTCTGTTTTCAAAATATTGAGTAAAGTAAGTACTTATTATTCATAGGAGATAAACATTTTTTTAATATCGGTGTCAGTTTGAGTACATTTCGGGCTATTTTATAATTTTTTAAAAATGTTTAGGAAAACCTCTAAAACCTACCATCGATAAAATTTATCCTCTAAGGCACCGATTAAATTAACAGCCTTAAGCCAGAAAATTCAATATCTCCTGAAAATTTTTAACAATGCTTAAACCTAACACCAGTGCATTTCAACATTCCTGAAACTGACAAAAAATTACGTCAATATTTATAAAGGAACCTGATCCTCTGAAAATAACCAGAGGTTAATTTAATACCTCTAACATGACCACCGGTGCAATTCGATATCCCATCAAACTGACCACTGATTAATTTAATTAATTTGATATAATTAATTAATTTTAAATAATAAAACTGAACATTGGGGAAATTCACGCTCTGCTGAAAATAAAACTTGGTTAATTTAGCACCTCTAAACCCGATCAACTGTACAATTCAAGATTCCCCTGAAACGGTTCGGTTGATTTAACACATCTAAAACCGACTAAGGGTGCAATCTCCTGAAACTGACCATTAGTTAAGCAGGGGGTCAGTTTCTAAAACCGACCACAAGGTAATTCCCAAGAACTGCCCCCTGTCTATCATTAAGTTTTTTTGTTTTTTTTTTAAGGCGAAAAGCACATTGAGGCTATTATTGCCTCCCTAAATGTAAGTATGAGAGTAAAGTGTTAAAGTCGTAAGTGTGTGTTAGACTCGGGTATCGCGAGGGACGTCTAAATCCTCTCAATAGGAGCTGCTAGTCTGCACCCCCTGCTGGGATCTATCATTAAGTACCAGTATCATTCGATAATATAATAAGTCCTTACCTTGGAAAATGTATTCCGAGCATAATGCATGATAGAATCGTAGTCGTACGGCAAACCGAGAGAATTCACTTCTTCTTCTGTTAATTTGTTGAAGTTGTATTCTTGTCCTGGAACAATAACAAAGAACATTTAGCTATAATTCGCGGATAATGTACAATGTAACTGATACTTGTACACGCGCGTGACTCACCTGACATAATATTCTCTCGCACAATCTGCACGTGATTGTCCCTGTCTGGACGCGTGTGTTCGTGCCAGAAGCCCACCACGTGCCCTAACTCGTGCACCACGATACCGAATTTGTCGCAATTTTTACCAATCGAAATCGCCTGCGGCCCGTTTCCACGTTTACCAACAAAGGAACAGCAACTGAAACAAACAAATACTTAGCGTTAAACACACACACACACACACACACACACACACACACACACACACACACACACACACACACACACACACACACACACACACACACACAATACTCTATATAGTTTGGCTAACTCAAAAGTGTAAAACGACCCGTGCTGATGGAATGGCACTAGCCTAATGCTGTATCAAAAGGAGCCCTAGGAATCCTGGCGATTTTCCCAGTGTACTTTAGTTTTACCTATGCATGTATGTATAATCATTTCCTTAGCTGATGTTTCCACAAGTAAGAATATAAAATAGAATGAGCGGAATCTCATCGCACAACAAACTGGTTGGCAGAATGGAGCAGAACCTTCGTAATAAGGGTTAAGAGAAAGAAAAATTGGAAGGGAATCAGCGGAATAAGCATCTCAGTAAGGAACTGGGAAGTTAACAATTAGAAGTGTAGGAGATAACCACAGCCTCCTAGACGTTATGAAGAGACTAGGAATGGAGAAGACAAAGATACCCTTTTTCAGGAATATAGAAAGGATATCAATGATCTACAAAAATCTATTGTAATAGTTACCTTATAAACTCATTCATACATTCACTTAAGTATGCGCCGCACAGCATACAATAATCAGAAAGTTATTACTTTATGTTTTAAACTTTTAGAGGTTATTGCTTGCAGGATTGATTGTATTCAACAATTTGGTCATATGAATTTAAAAAAATAAATATACTTGTATATAGCCTATTTCAGAAATGTGGACACTGGATGTCTGTAGTAAATAGCTTAGCAACGCACAAGCTTCATATGCTACTGTTACAGAGAGAGAGGGAGGTATTTTATGTTTATTTTTTACAAATTAATTATTAATGTAATTGATTAGGCCTAAAAATTATTTTTCTCAAGAAATGGATAGTTAAGAATAGAAGACCTTGTCCCGAACTACCTAATTTAATAACTAAACATAAGGAAAAAGATAAATATAAATACATAACTGTTTTTATTCACTAAATAAATATAAAAACCTTTTAAGTAAAAAAATCTAATTAAAAAATGTATGTCCTGTTAAGAGGCTTAAACATATTGTTATAGTATAGCCTTTATCTGATACGAGCATGCGCCATTGCCATCGGAAAAATAAACAAAAATAAATGGTAATAAAAGTCAAGGACAAATGTTTAGTGTGTTTTATAAATATCTGAGGTAGGAAAGAAAGCCGAAAGTAATTTTGCAAAAAAGAATTTTGGACAGTGAAGGAAGAGAAGACCAAGTGGCTGGATACTCCGTGGTTGTTTACTCACCCGCAGGGTCTCTCCGTGAACACGATATAGTTAGGGTGTTCCGTGTTTATCCGTTCTACAAACTTGACGCAAGTGAAGTTCTCCCAGTGCCGCATCGCTTGTTTAAACAGAGCCTTGTGCGCCCCGCTGAAGTTGCCGTCTATCTCGTAAGGTATCACTCCGTAGTCCCACACTCTGTCCTTCCTGGCGGTGGCTGCTCTGGTCACCCGGCTAAGCCGCGATGGTTTGGTTTCCTCGACGGTAGTTGAATTCTGCACGTCTTTCTGCTGTCTGTAATCAGAGAAAAATAAAAGGTTTAGTGTGAAACAACGTTACCAGAGTGTAAAACAACATTTACTAGCCTTAACAAGTGTTAAAAAAATACTTTGATTTTGAAACAAATTTTGAAGAAAATATAACGAATAGATTTTGATAAGTAACTACGGTACACAGATATCTCGCTACGTGATAGAAGCGAATTTCTAAAATACTTTTCTTTATATTAACCTTTTTGAAATTGTATTTCACCAACAAAATAAGCTGCTTATATTAATATTTGAAATTTCCAAATTACGTTGAAAATACAAAAAGAATTCTTGAGCGCAGTCAACAAAATTTTCAATTTTAACGGATTTTGAAGCATCAAAAAATGCTAATTTAAGATGTTTTTAACGTGAAATCGGATTGCAAGTTCGTTTTGACTGTCGGACGAATTTTGCATGTTAACGAACTTGACCAAGCTAATATTATAATCAATTTTTGTGCCAAGTTTGAATCAAATCGGACCAAAATTTCGAACGTGGGTGTGCTAACACACACACACACACACACACACACACACACACACACACACACACACATATATATATATATATATATATATATATATATATATTGAAGTATATACAAGGTGTCAAATCAACAACGTCGTGGATCGCACAAGTCAGAATAGACCTACATGACGCAGGAATAGACTCAACAGATGTTGAAGTAGGCACGCATACAGGAGAAAGATGCTCGGTTGGAAGGTCCCAGAGAATGAAATCCCAAAGAGAGCAGGGGTAAAATGGACGGAGGAGCGGAAGAGGATCCATGGGGACAGGATGAGGGAGGTGTGGAGGATTAGAAGGAATAAGACATGAGTCGGAGTGCTTTGCGTGATCCAACAGGGTCTATGCGCAGATAATAATAATAATTATAATAATAATATATATATATATATATATATATATATATATGACCCCTTAAAAATGTGATCTAGAGATCAGGATCGATGCTCATTTCAAGTTCTCGAATCTAGGTCTTACCTGTTCCAATAGCTCATTTTACCAATGGAAATTACAAATAAGGCCGATTACCAGATGTTTTGTCGATATCTGCAGAGTGGATTTGTTAAAAAAAAAAAAAAAAAAATAGAAACAACTTGTATTGATGTTTTTTCACAATTTGATATTTACATTTAATTTGATAATTAGGTTAAAACATAATCAGCATTATAATCTATATTTATTGCTAATACGATATTGAATATGATTGTCGTATTTGCAATACGATATTCAATAAACGATATAACCGAATTTGAAATGACCTGCCTACGTTCAATTAGTTATTGAACACTAGAAGGACAATCATCCCACCGGGTTTGTCCCACTAATTACTTCACACACAAGATCCTAAATCCCGAATGCACAACGGTTTTACACTTTAATACTACCACTAAACCGGTGTTTAATTGAATTCTGTTACACAGTTTATTTGTTACAGCTTATTTCATATTTTACACGACCCATTTTAATTAAACTCCTGTCCGGATGAACAAAGTATTAATGCGCTTCGTACAACAGCAGGCTACAAATTTATGTTTCACTGGGATGTGTTTGGGGTAATGAAATGCACAGATGAAAATGGCACAATTTAATTTGCGTCGTTATTGATCTGCTACTAAAGTGGTTGGACAGTAAATTTAGTACAAAATGACAAAACCCGTATCGAAAATAAATACATTAGGTTAACAATGTATATAAAAACTTGTATGTTATTACGCTGAGCATTCCGATCGGTTTTGTACCAAAAATAAGGTCCTGTGTTATTCAAACCACGTATATAGGATACCCGACAAGTTCGTCAAAACATCAGGGAACTTTCACGCCTCATACTTTTCCATTTTAAGGCTTTACAATAAAATAAAACCAACTTAAAAACGATTAAAGATTTGTAAACAATATTACAAGAGTAGTATAAAATGTTTCCGTAAGTGAGCAGCACAATGCAGGCGTAGGTGACAAATAATTAATTTGTGTATACCAAAACAGCTGATTGCTAAAAAAACCATTGTTGAAAGTAATATTTAAATTGTTACTGTATCCAAGACTTAAATAATTATTGAACGAATCCGTTTAGAAAGTAGAATCAGTAAGACAATCTAGGCAAGTTCTAATATGTAAATGTTATTAAATAAAAGACGCTGCTTTTATTAAACAGTAAATACTGTAGCCTAATTTAAATTGTAATATAAAATTCGGTTATAGTAGGTTCCATTTGTAAATATTTCAATAAGATTCAATGTTAGAAGTCCCGTATTCATTTACAGGTTACAGTTTTAAATACGAAAATAGAACAAAGTAAGACCTATTGAATTAATATCCTAAATATAATGAATGATTGCTTCCTTAACAGGTCGTACAAGTATTAAATATAACTATAACGTCTACTTTAACATAAGTTCATATTGATAAGAAACAGCAGGCCTACATAATTTTGTCTTTTACTTAGACAGGTATGTATAGTAAACTTAAAATACAAGTATTAAATTAAACGTTAGTGTATTATAGTAATTAAACACCAATAGTATTATTTGAATTATTGTATTTACAGAATTCATGGTTTTTCCGTTCAATTATTGATAGCGATTTCATGAAAAACGTAGTAACCTCTTTTTCTTTTCGATCATGTACCAAGAAAGAAAGTTATGATTGCCACATATGTCATAGGTCATATATTTCAATATTTCGTAGTTTATAAAGAGCATCGTTTAACTTTTTGCTTTACATTATTGTATAGGCTTTTATTAATTTATTTTTCCCATTAACTACAAAAGGTCGAACGGGCCCACTAGTAAATAATACAGACTAGTGGGATTACAATCATTATGTTTCTCCATAACTGTTTGTAATTTGATTAATAGAGATATTATTGATTTAGTATTGTTTGATCAAGCCTGTGTTGGCAATTTTTCATTGTAAAATAAGCTAAATGGATTGGCTATCATGATAAGGTCCGGGACCTTGAATGAGTGCCAATTCTGACCTTTGTTAGATTACTTTATGAGAAATCGTTAGAAATGTATATACAGTATATTCTATTCGCAGTTGTCGAAATATGACATTGTCCGAACTGTTTGCGGATTGCGAGTGGTTTTACTCACTATGTGAAATTAGCATTTATTTTGAGCAATGGACGAATTAAAATACTCACTAACGTTTATTTTTACTACTGAGTAAACTTAAATCCCAATCCCATCTTCATTTACTCACTCCGCGAATTGCGTATTCTGGTTTTACTCATTTGCCGAAACGACCGTTCCCACGATGTAGGAAGCACGTACTGACATGTCACGTTAAGTGTTTTTCATCGTAAACACGATTAATTAAACAAAACGATTAATAAAAACAACAGAATTTTTTAATTACCTCAAGAACCTAACTTTTTGTTTTGTTTTGGCAATTGTGTTTAGTTCGTTTATTCTAAAAGAATCTTTTCAACCCTTTTGAAATGGCAGACATTACAAATCTTTAAAAGAAATCATACTTTTAAAAGAAGAAATCACACTGTTATACTTTTGTAAAATTCTTTTTTACTTTCGTAATTAGTGTTAAAATCAGTATAAATAAGCATTTAAAATTTTAATGTACGAGCCTTTTGAAGACCGTATTCTAAATTTAAGGTTAGCCTGAAGGATGCAAAGCCATCAAAGAACAAACAGATGAAATACATGCTGGTAAAAAAGTTTAAACAACAACACAAATTTTAAAAAATACAATTCTTTTTAAAAAAGAGATTGAAACACATTTTCTGATTGGATTAGGCCGAAAGGTCTTGACCGATAGAATCGCGGGGTCCATGATGGCCACGGTTTTTTTGACACCGTCAAGACATTTGGTCTGACAAACCAAGTGCGATAATTTGTAAGAGGTGCCTCTGAATAAAATTAGGCATGCAATCCTGGCAAAAATCTTTCGGATTTTTTCAATCGATAAACAAAAACGATAGGCCTAGTTCATATATTGTTTAAACTTAGACCGTTTGTTATACTAACATACGAATTTTGTTTTTGAGATAAAAGTAACGTCTATTGAACGTAGTTATTTTATTTATCGTGTGTAAAACCTTTGTACTTTTTAATGTATAAAAATTTGTTTAAAAAAAAGCATAATCTGTCTAAAATAAAATAAAACTGTGCATTCAAATTAAGAATATGTAATTAGATAGTCTTTTTTTAATTTACAAAACAATCGCAGACTAAACTTAAATATTTTCTTTTACATTGTTCATAAAAATGTCAATATTTAAACAAAAATAAATTCTCTGACACACACACACACACACACACACACACACACACACACACACACACACACACACAAGCCACTACAGTTACATGTTATTCACGTAAATATCACAATGTTTAAATACTCACACTGGTTTATGTTTTCTTCTGCCTCTTTGACGCCTTCCTTTTCTTCCCCCTCTCTGTCCACCTCTCTGACGAATTCTTCTCCGTTCCTTCCGACTGTCTTCATGTTTCACTCTGTGCTCTATTTTTCTTTTTATCTGCTCTACTGTGGCTGGCGTTTTTCTCGGTTCGGAAGACAAAATGGCAGTGTCGTTTATCAACGAGCTTTTCTTAAGTTCTTTTGAGATCTTTGAATTATTTTTAGAAACAAGTACATCCGGCGTCGCTACAGTACCAGAAGGTTTTGTAGTTTTACTTGTTATTTCTAAAGTCCTGTTTTCCATATTCATTCTAACCGATTTCGTTTTGTTGTTAGGTTTCATTAGGATTCTGTTTTTCGCTCTTTCTTGGCCGTCCTTAAGGATCCCGTAAGTACCGTTCTTTGCGCTCATGCTCGAGACTTTCTTTTGGAAACCCACCAGACCTTCTTCTTCCACTTGGAGTCCTTCGTGCAGCACCTCTTTCTTGTATTTTTCTATTTCATCTATCAGCGATTTGTTCATTTTCTGTAAATCGTATTCCAGCTCGTACTGGATGTTAGGCAGAGCAATGTCCCCTAGAAAACCTCCTGCAACAAATAAAACACGTCCATGATTCTGGAAGTATATAATAGCAGATACCTGAACAGACAAACAAAGTACTAATGTAAAAAAACAATGCATTGCTTTTAAAATAATTAATTTTGGCGTCATACTATTTAAGAATCATTATTTTCGTCACTCTCGTATTTTTTTTTAACGTCATTACTGTATATGTTCTGTATCGCCACAGTTGTAAGGTCAGATTTATGGCTTTCTAGCAACTGACCTACAGCGCTCCCAAAAGACTTTCATCTTCTTTTGTTAATTTGTAAAAATTTAGTATGTAGTATCTTTTTTTAATAGGTAAACTGGTAATTTTAACAAGTAAAAAAGTATTTTTTTCTTGAAAACATATTTTCTGCTTTTGAAAATGTAAATAATTCGTTCGTTTTGAGCACAATCATTATAATAGGCCAACACGTTATTACATTAATGTTCTATAAATAAAAAAAACATGAAAACCGTATATGAATAAAAAAAAACATTAAAACCGTAATTCGTTAAAAAAATTAGTGCGAAACATTGAACAAAACTTTCTTTCATTCAGTTACTACCCAAATAATTCAATTCGAAAGCTATTTAAAAAATAACATAAACAAAAAACAACAAAACAAAAAAGCTTATTAAAAATCGTCTTATTCTTAAAACTTGTTTATCAAAAGAGCCCAACAGCGTCAAGGTTCAGTGTCGTTTTGAACTGTAATTTTTTACCAGTTAGTCATGTTTTTATTACTGGACCGTAAATTTATTTAATTTCAAATTTGGCAAACTGGATTTGTTATACTTCATTTGTGATTAAAATTTTAACAAAATCTGTTATTAATAATTTGTTCAATGAATAGCTCCCAAACAGAATATTCTGGAAAATCGTGATCTGTACGTTTTGTTTAGGTAATTATAAGAACTATATCTAAGCCATATTTAGTCAAATGTTAAAATAAATTTTAAAAATATCAGTTTTTTTAGTTATTAATTTTATGTACTAAAATAGTTTTAAAATTATAATTTTGTGAAATTCGATTAGTCTTCAGCGATGTATTCGGACAGAAAAACATTTAAGTCAAGCCTATTTAAACATAAAGTTGTAAAATATAAGTTTTTCTAAAGAAAATGGTGCCCAATGTTGGGCATTCAAAATTTAAACAATTATAAAACAATCTAAGATTAATCTAATAATAATAGTAATAATCACTTGTGTGTGTGTGTGTGTGTGTGTGTGTGTGTGTGTGTGTGTGTGTGTGTGTGTGTGTGTGTGTGTGTGTGTGTGTGTGTCTGCGTTTGTGCGTGTATGTATATTAGTACTCAATTTAAATGAAACTTGACAAAAGATATACTTTGGTATTAGCTTGCACAAATTCAGTAATCAGAAACATCTACATAACAGATTGTAGACATTCGAAAACTTAAAATTATTTCTTTCTCTGTTTTGAAAATCTAATTCCCCACTGAAATTACCGCTAAAATCTGAACAAATTAGTATTTATTTTTTTTAATAAATGCATATTTTAACGTTGATTACTATAGTGAAAAAAGAAAAAAAGAAAGGGCGATGTTTACAGTGTTTAGAATTCATGCTTATTTTCTTACTGTGAAAATATTCGCAATTAAAATATTCATTCTCGTGATGTTATTAAATTTCGTGCTTTTTGAAAATTCGCTTTCATTATATCTACGTGCATAATGTACTTTTAAGCAATGCAGTATATACCAGACAGGGTTTGTGAGTAAATAGCGCGGTTATACCTAAGCTGTCCTCATAAATTTTCATTTGTACGAAAAATGATTTTAACGTTGGAAGTTGTTTTTGACACGGACCGATGAAAAATCATCGTCGTAAATTAGACAGTTTGTACTGACTAATGAGTAGAAGATCGAGATTAGATTTATCGAGAAATGATTGGGTGTCGTGAATCGACGCTGGTTATCCTTGGCAATTACAACTTCATAAATCCATTAATCAGTGAATAGTGTTGTTGAAGACTGATAACAGATCAAAGGTCGGATCTGGCCGAGGCGTTAATTATAAATTAGACATGGCTACATGTATGTGTGCGTGCGCGCGCACAGTAGCTTAGTTTGTTTACGAACAGCTGCAGCTGATAGTTGGTCGGCAATTACTTTTGATAACAATTAATCAGCTGTAGTATCAATGTGTGAAGATCGTTTTAATTAAACTTAACGATGGTTTGTTTATATAAATAAATCGTGCAAAAACGTCACGCAACTTCCTCACATTCAATTATTTCGCCGAAAACACCGGTTCTGAATCAATCGACCGAGAAAAAACGGAAAATCGGATCATGGCATTGTGCCAAATTACAAAAGAAAAGAATTGTTTACTCCTAAACCTGAAAACGGATGTACCAACCGTTGTCTAAAAATAGATTTTGTCCAAAATCACCATACTTTAAAGTGAGACAGTAACAATAAGCGCGGCACGCAGCTGTTTGCTTACATGATAGAAGAGCATTTCTTTATCTTACCATTTTAAAATTCTGATTTCACTATTATAATCAGAATTAAAATATGCATATATTATCAAGCTTTGAAATTACATTAAAAACAATAAAATGAACAATGAACAATGACAATGAACATGACAACTGAAAATGAACAATGAACAATGACAACTGAAAATGAACAATGACAATGAACATGACAACTGAAAATGAACAATGACCGCCGTCAAAACATTTCTTAATTTTAACGAATTTTGGAAATTAAAAATACTAATTTGTGCAGTTTTCAACGTTGATTACAAAAATGAAATCTGATTTTGAAAATAAATTAAAACAGGTAAAAAATTTTAAATATTTGAAATGGCCACTTAACTATTTGAAAATACTGAACGAATTTTGCATTTACCAAGTTATTACCATAATCAATTTTTGTATCAAGTTTGAATCAAATTGAACTGAAATTTGGACACACATACACACACACACACACACACACACACACACACACACACACACACACACACACACATATATATATATATATATATATATATATATATATATATATAAACGACCACACAAAAATAAATTCCGAATAGAATTTATGTGATTGTATAGGCCTATATAAGTTTTGCTTATGAAACGTGCGCCGTTCCTAAAATAGATGTGACCACGCGACCAATGACTGACCTGTGCTGCATCAAGATCATTTGCAGGCGTTGTCATCATTTCGAATTTTCGTACAAAACTTTGTACTTTGAAAATTCTCTGGCATTGTGGTAATTAGGAAGTATATTATTTTTAATAGCCAAAATTCTAAAATCGTTAAAAAATGTTTCAAAAGAAATGTTTTATATGCATATGCTAAGGATCGATTTCCAAACAAATTTCAAAATTTAGCCTGGTCTGACATGAAATTTAAAAAGGCGTTAACGAAAGAAAATCAATCGGTTGACTAAAAATGTATAACATTAAACCACGCTGCTTGGAATTAAACCCTATTGTTTTTCGGCTTTGTTGCTCAAAAATTGCAAGTTAAAGAGAAATTATATGGGGGGGGGGGTTTAAAGAAAATTTAAGTACCGGTTATTTCGAGTAGGATATTACATTTAACGGGCATTTTGCGCTGAATCCGAATATGCCACTGGAATAAAAAAACTTATGGTTTTTGAGCTCTTAAAGGGCAAGATACAGTAAATTTTGAAATTTTTGTCTTGAATCTGAATAGGACATTTGATGTAACATGTCGAAAATTGTATGCTGAACCCGAATAAGTCTCTTGAATACTACCTTTTTTAAATAAAATTACGGCTCTTAAACGACTAAATTCTTTAAACACTGTAGGCTATTTCCGGTTCATTCCGTTTCTCCTTTAATTATATTGGATTTACGTTTTTCCAAGAGGTAGATCCAACTGAAGTGAAACACGCTGGTATTCTATTGTTGACAAGGCATTTAGTTGTTTTTTCATTTATACATCTTCGTTTCCGGTTCCGTTCATTTTCTTATTTGTTTATAAAATACTTCTACAAAGAGTGTAATATGAAATGTTAACACATTTCGTAAACATTACTGTTTATTTGGAATTTTGCGTTAATTTGTGTATTTGGAAACAGGGTTTTATTGAATTGTCACGTTTCTCTGGTGATTCGTGGTTCCTCTGATCGCATGCAAGTCTTAGTTTTTTCAGTGTTTGTCCTGTGTGTCTAGCTTATAACATAGTTGCCAAGTTAGGCACATGAGAACGAGAGTTGATCCATATTTCCGGGACGTCGTGTGTTGATGCAATATACACAGTGTTGATAAATGTCCGATTAAATAATAATAATAATACAGTTACATGAATATTTCATCATTAAGAAATTCCTTGTAAGGCATGATCTTGAAATTAATTATTCTCGGAATGAAAAAAAGATAATTTCGTACTTTCTATATTACTCTTTTCAGGGAATTCCCACTGGAAAATGAGTTATTGGACGTTATAAGACCTCAGTCAGGGACCGAAATTCACACAAAAATCGATTTTAGTAATAGTTTAGATAAGATCGTTACCGGCAAAATCAGCTTTACAGTTTCCAAATGGCTTCCATTCCAAATTTTAAAAAGTTCATAACCATTTTAACAAACCTTTTTGTAAACCTGACTTCACCATTGTAGCATTAGACTGACTGGATTTACTTAGTAAATTCAATGTAATTAACCTTTTAAGTACTGATTTATGCAGATTTGCATGCTGATACATTTTTCAAACAGTGTAAGATTAAAAAGTGATTTATTTGAAATCCGTTTTCATCACGTCTCGCTGAACTGATGCGTTAATCAGTTGTTTGTAGTAATACGTCTAGTGTTTACATAAGCATTGTAATATGCGAAATTTAGTGTGAATTTTAATAAAACAAATAGAATGTGAGTGCTAGCGTAACACATTGTCTTAGCACTTATCGCGATAACAGAACTTAAATAAAATCCAGCGTTTCCGATAAATTCTTGGTTCAGTCAAAGACAACAGACACGAGCGTTTACTCTTTCAAAGCACTCTGATATCAAAGCCTTCAGGGTGAAGAGGGAGGGCGGAACATGTGAAGGGCCCTTTAAGCTCGCTCTGCTGTTTTCCCTTAGTTAACACTAATGTTTTATTATGCAGACTCCAGTTAACACATTATTAATATAGGCTACAATATATTACAGAGTTCAATGACCTTTTCAAACGAAGGTTTTTGACACAAGTCAATCAGTTTTATTTTCGACCGTTCTGTAGTAACGTTACAAACACACAAAGTTTATCCGTGAACCAATTATTCCTGAACCAATCTTTAGATAATTTAATATTTCTTTTAGGGAGTTTTTATTGCAAAATGAGCCATTGGAGCTCACCGTGATACGATACAAAACCAAGGATCTGAAATGAGCACCGATCCTGATCTGTAGATAAACTTTTAAAGAGTTGTTAAAAATATAAATATAAACATATCTATATAACATTACTAGCATGCAGCAAAATAGTTTGGCAATTAGAAAGTTTGAAATCTGAAAGAATTTGTCAGTTAAAAATAAACAAAGGAGCGGGACAATGTAATAATACTTAACTGCAAGATACCGTTACTTTAAAGAAAAATACATAGGTTTTAAATCCATTGTATCTAGGTTAGAGGCTTCAAAAATGTGACTTCAGTCAAGTACGCATTTACACAAAATAACCTTCCGTTAGTTAAACAATCCGAAAAACAATGTTAAATTCTTAGATATGTTCAAGCTTGTTGGGCTAGAGTCTATTTGAAACGTTTCGTCATTGGTTAAGCAAATTTGAGGTTAGTAGGATGGTTGGAGTATAAAAAAAAGTAAACTAGGGCTGTTCAGAGAAGAGCTTTTTACAGGTTTTTGACACACTATCCATGTTGCTCCCCGGTAAGTTGTTTTTATGTTAGAATAGTTGAATCAGTAGCTATCCCCAGCATAACTGAGCAAGTATTTTAATTGATGTAATACGTGGAGTCAATAATAAATTGTTAAAGTTTATTTTTTATTATTTAGAGTTATTTCATTATTTAATAACGAAATATAACCAAGAGTTATATAAAAGTGTTGGTAAAACTGTACACAAATTAAAATCGTTTAATTGAAACTACGGTACAAATTTGCTAGAGTGATTTTTTTTAATTGAAGTCATTGATTCATTAAGTAAAGCTGAATAAGTTGTTTTTATTACATACAATTGCAACTAGTCTAAGATTATTTAGCAATATATTTCTGTCTACTGTCTGTGTGGTGGAAAAACATCCAGAGTCGCCCTTCACAAAGCATTTACACTTAAATTATATGTATTAATCCTGCACCAAGTCAACTGGTTTCTTTCTCTTCAGTCTCCTCACGTGTGGTACGTTGCCCAAATGTACCACCTCTACATTTTGATGTTCACAGAGCCTTGCTGCATGTTTTCCAGCATACCTTTTTACCTCTTTGGCCACTAAAGGCACATTCAAAGGCAAATTTAAATTATTAACAGAGCCTATACTGTTGCAAATTAACGTTTTTAATCGTGTCTATTTACCCGGAACGGACAAAGCAAATGTGCGTTACATTTTTTGAATTTCAATATTTTTTTAATATTCGTTTTTTAATTTTCAATATCAGTATTTTTTTTATAAAGTTGTTTATAAATGAATTACGAAAGAAAATTTGTTTACAACTTTTACTCTCTCATAACTTTATAATCAAAAACTCTGCCAACAAACCTTCGCTTTTCACAAACCATAGCACTGAACAAAAACGTACTAGAATGATAACCCTTATGAGAGATATGAGCGCTCGCTGCTGGTGGCATCTTGCGGCAGATTGTTCAACTACAATTAAGTTAAATAATAGTATAATATATTTTCTCAAAGTCTTCCCCCTGCCATTGCAGCTTGCAGCGTTCGATGGTCCAATTACTTGGGCTTTAGGCTCTGATATCGAGCACGCTATTAATAATGGTGGCTGTACTTCTAGTCCGTCTATATACAATGACACTAGAGGATAAAATAAAAAATTACTTTGAATTCTCGTCTTTAGAAGTAAGAATAATCATTATTCTTATAGTAAAAATAATAACGCACGCAGAGCTGTCCTTTACGTAATGGAAGCAAATTTCAAGAATTTATTTATATTTTTGGAAAGAAAAACCTACTCATAATTGAAGATCCTACACAATAACTGATTTTGTTAATAGTTTAACCAAATTCTTTACCATCAATTTTTTTTCATTTTATCCGAAATTGCAGCCTTTCAAAATCTTTTTAAAAAATTTAACCTCGATTGTTATCTTTAAAAACTTTTGAAACAAAGCTTCTAATGTTAGCTTCGGTAACAGGAGTGAATACAAAAAAGTCTGATAAACGGAAGAATGTAACGGAAATATGGAACGAACGAGCAAACGAATTCCGTCTCTATTTCTCCCTTCTTCTTCTTCTTCTTTTTTTCGATAACAGTACACGCGTATTAGACTATATGAAAACGTTGTGTTGCTTTGGTTTCGGTATTTTCCTTAGTTGAAGAACACGTGCACGTTGTAACCGTTTATAATGCATTCGAAATTAATATAAACGTTTATAATGTGTTATTTATATTGCTAGCTTTTAACAACATAACCTGAAATTTAATATGTTCCATCAGCTATTCAATGAAATCAGCTGATCGTTACCAGTTAATCTGAAACAGCTGATCTCGTGACTACAGTAAATAATATCTAAGCTATGTTGACTATTTATTTAAACAAAACAAGATATTTGTAAACATATCAAACTAATTGTATATTCAGCAAATATACCATTAACGAAAACTTCGCTTCTTTCGGCAACTCCCCGAGTTCGACACGTGTACTTTTTCGATGTTGTACTTTTTTATACCTGATTTTTACCATCGTGTTTAGCGATAAACACAGACTGACTTTAACTTCAGTGTTTTAAGATTTTCAATTTCAACCAAGAGACAATTTTTTAATCTATTTGTTAATTTTAAAGACATTGTTACCAAAAAGGGCATCAAACGAAAATGTATGAAAAACTAAAATACAGTTCCGAGATTTGTTTTTTAACGTCCGATTATTGTGCACACTTGGGCTAATGCAGACGATGGGATGATTTATAGCGTATAAAAAAAAGTAAACTAGGGCTGTTCAGAGAAGAGTTTTTACAGGTTTTTGACACACTATCCATGTTGCTTCCCGGTAAGTTGTTTTTATGTTAGAATAGTTGAATCAGTAGCTATCCCCAGCATAACTGAGCAAGTATTTTAATTGATGTAATACGTGGAGTCAAAAATACATTGTTAGAGTTTATTTTTTGTCGTCGTTATTTAATAACGAAATATAACCAAGAGTTATATAAAAGTGTTGGTAAAACTGCACACAAATTAAAATCGTTTAATTGAAACTACGGTACAAATTTGCTAGAGTGATTTTTTTTAATTGAAGTCATTGATTCACTAAGTAAAGCTGAATACGTTTTTTTTTATTACATACAATTACAACTAGTCTAAGATTATTTAGCAATATATTTCTGTCTACTGTCTGTGTGGTGAAAAAACGTCCAGAGTCGCCCTTCACAAAGCATTTACACTTAAATCATGTGTATCAATCCTGCACCAAGTCAACAGGTTTCTTTCTCTTCAGTCTCCTCCCTTGTGGTACGTTGCCCAAATGTACCACCTCTACATTTTGATGTTCACAGAGCCTTGCTGCATGTTTTCCAGCATACCTTTTTACCTCTTTGGCCACTATAGGCACATTCAAATCCCGATGGATATCTGCATTGCGGATATACCACGGTGCTCATACAATACTACGAAGCACTTTGTTTTCAAATGTTTATATTATTTTGATGTTACTTTTCTTCGTGCATCCCCACAAAGCTCAATAAGTGAAGTGATAATTCGTTGTAAAAGTGTGACAATCCAGTGTCGTCATGGACTCACAAATTTTAACTCCGTAACTTGGAAAGTCAGGACCCTGACCTAACATTTCATTATTAAAGACTCTCGGATATATGTCTGTAATTAACATTGTATCATATTTGCGTAATGATTTTTATTAATTTGAACAATATCAAACGCTATTCTTAGCTTCCGTTTCAATTATCAAAGAACCATCTTGAGATTAATTATTCTTTCTTGTAGTGACAATTATTAACTTGTAATAAATTGCTTGGTAACTAGAAATTATATTCATAATAAAAGAATCTGTTTTAACAGAAAATTGGATACTATATTTACATAACCTTTAAGTGATTTCCTTAAGTATTCCAATGAAAGTTAATTATTTAACTTATTTAATTACTTATAATTATTTAATATCTAATAAACGTTGACGCAAAAAATTGAAAAGGCGGTTTATTAGAATACATCTTACAAAAAATCATAACTACTTATCTTGCACTTTTATGATAATTTAATGTCACCATCGTAATCAACGTTAAAAATTAATGTTGGGAATTAACTTCAATCACTTAAGCGAGACAGCTCAAACCGTCGGTTTTTCCCAATTCACTCATAAACCGTAAATTAATTTTATTAAAAATTATGCACACTGACTTGAGTTGTCATCGTTCTTTATATGAGTAAAATTTGAGCAAACGTGACACACCGATTTTTTAGTTATTTTTGACATCTACCAAATCTGATTTTTTTGGAAAGAGCGACCCAAAGTACTGGTGGTCTACGTATTGGTTACATTTGAACATCATTACCACAATAGAATTTTTTAATGCTATTTTTAGGGGTTTTTTCGATCAGAAAAGAGTTTTGATTTAAAAACAAAATATATTGCTGCGTGATATAGGTTCCGCCTCTAGACCATACTTACATGCTAAATTTAATCAAAATTTGTCAATTATTCTTGTTTCCGTTTTTTTGTTATTTTAAGGCGAAAAACACATTGAGGCTATTATCGCTTCCCTGAATGTAAGTGTGAGTATAAAAAGTTAAAGTCGTAAGTGTAAATGTGTGTTAGACTCGAGTACAGCGAGAGAAGTCTAAACCATCTCAATACGTGCAGCTAGTCCGTACCCCTGCTGGTTTGTTTCCAATGATGTGCATAGGTGTAAAGAGATGGGTTTTAAATCTTAAATTGTTAATTAATAGATATTTTATTAGTAATCAATCGGTGAACAACCCTGATTACGATTGTGTTGTGAAATCATGTGTTCAAAAAAGTGTATGATAGGAAGTAATATTTTTGAAAGGTTTTGAATTACTGTTGTTTTATAGTCATTTAACGTATTTGTATGTATATATATATATATATATATATATATATATATATATTCAGTATAAACTAAGAGACGTCCGAAAAATAAATAATTTCATTCAACAATAATTTCAACTGCAATACATTCAAAGTGTTCATTCTTAAACAACTAATAACACTGACTAAGCATAAGCAGTTATCAAACAATTATATTTTTTAAATTTTCTGTTGTTAAGTACATAAATATTTAAATATCAGCAATTAAAATGCAACGAATAACGATTTTTAGTTCTATTTTATATTCATCGGCAATAAAAAAATAGCCTCAATTAGAATTTTATTATCGCCGGAACAGCTGTTGTACGAGATCATTACCTCCACCTTCCTCCTTCACAACCAATGTGTAAATTATTTAGGTTGCTTAGACCTTATGTTGTTTAATGTTTGGAGTATAAAATATAAATGTAGTTCATCGTCCAGGCTTTTACTATGATGGATGCTCCAATAGCTCATTTTTCAATTGAAATTCGGTAAAAAAAAACATTTCAATTGGCGTTAAAAAAGAATTTCTTCTCAATTGTATATAATAAACGTTTTTTTGTTGACGTTGTAATTGTAGATATTTCATATTAAAATATTAAAAAGCAACCATTTTGAAACAAGTGAGGGAAATCGGTTTTTTTCTCAAATTGGGCCCTTATAAGACCGAGTAGACTTAAATTTTAACTATAAGTGTATTCTATCAATGGCTGACGTGATAGGAACGTATTTCCGAAAGTACTTCTCTTTATCTTACCCTTTTTGTAATTCTGGTTTCACTATCATAATCAGCATTAAAATCTACATCTATTAGAACTGTTACCTTTAGAATTGTATTGAAAATACAGAGGGGGGAATTCTTAATTCAACAGATTTTAACAATTAAAAATGTCATTTTATGCAGTTTACAATGCTGATTAGGGTGAAATTAGATTTTCAAAAATATTTAAGACAAAAAAGCTATGAATTTTTAAAGGTTGTAACTGGCAGCCATTTTGAAATTGTTCAACTAATTTTGCTGGTTAACAGTCTTTTCCAAGCTATTATCAAATTCGATTTTCTTGCTTTTTGAATTAAATTGGACTAAAATTGCGAAAGAGTGTAACACATATGTAAACGGTAAGAAAATTTTAACAATTCCTCAAGAAGTGTTTAAAAGGTAAATATTGGTGCTCATTTTATGTTCTGGGACTGGGTCTTTCAGTGATGGCGTCTTCAATAACTCATTTTTCTAATGATGACCTAAAAAAAACGTTAGCTAATAAATCACTTCAGTACATATATTTAGAAAAACCATGATTTTCGGTCATACCATGTATATACTGACGAATCTATGATGCTATCATTTCGACCAAATTAATTTCTAACCGGAGTTAGGAGGAAGCATAACACCATTTCACCGCAGAGCGAGGTTGCTAAGCACGGCTATTTGAATGGGAGATTAGTTCAGGCAGTTTGACTGTCCGGAAGCCCGAACAATGCTTGTATTGATAAAGCATTGATTCGTCGGCGTTGCACACAGTGATAGTCGAGAAAACAATAGGCTACAGGGCGGTCCAGCCTTTGATTGGGCTCTGTAAATGATTAATTAACCATTCATTCATCATAACACGTCACTCTGATGTACAACATTTAAATCAAATCTTTCAACACTTTTGAAATAAACGTTTTTTTCGAAACTCGTTCAATTCGTCCAAAGGGAGCGAAATGGTTCAGCCGATAGAACAGTTCGCTTGGACTCTGGCCTGTACGCAGGTTCGAGCCTACTTAATACATTCAGATTTTGTACATGCGTTAAGTCGATCCCTCGTTTTCATAAATACTCTAACTGGTAAATGAAAAAGTTTACCACTATATGTACAGGAGTTGTAAAAGCCCTCAGTGGTAATAGCAATATGAGCAGAACAATGAATAATGCAAGGGGCTCATTGAAACAATCAAACATTTTTTTCATATTCCAAAGATTTCATCCTACAAAATCGTCAAATTAAATGTCTTAATAAATTTTAACCGAATTTGAAAATACAAAATGATAATTTGTATAATTCTTTTGAACGATATTTACGATGGTGAAATCAGATTTTTCAAAAATAAATTTAAAACAAAAAGTTATGATATTTTTAAAGATTTGAAATGGCCGCCATTTTAAAAGAACTTTGCTAGTTAACGAACTTGTCCAAACTTATTACCAAAATTGATTTTTATACCGTTTGAATCAAATCGGACTAAAATGGCGAACGTAAGCGTGCGAACACACACACACAAAATCATATATATATAGTGTATTCTCGTTCACAGATTAAACCTTCCCAATCCAACCTCAGGTCTTTAAAGAACCGTGAGATGTTTTGGATGATGTTGCCCTATTCCATTGTCTGTCCCGCTCCTTAGAGTACTAAGGGAAACGTTCTGTTCAAAACTGGGCAGTTAAAAAAAAGTACTGAGTCGTTTCTTCAGCTGTACTTTGTTTTCTACACAAAAAAATTACCACGTAAAAACCCATTATTTGTATATGGCTGCGGTATATCCAGTGACCCGTGACAAATTTTGTCATTCTCTGCAGATCTGCCCTGTTCAGCCTGTAAGAGCTTAGGCCCATCGTGAGGTGGTCTTCCAAGCATCCTCTTGGCCGGTCGTTCTCCCCAAGACGTTTCGTCCACTGGGAGACATGCACCCCTGAATTCAAGCGTTGAAAATATCGAGTCAACTCTCGTGTTATCAAGAGTCCTGTCTATATACAGGAAGCCTGCTAAAGCAATTTCCTTAAATGAAATTGCTTGTTTCAACCAAGGCATGTAGCGCTGATTCGCAAGATATCCCAATCTGAAAAGCATATTGATTCGGATGCAGCCGGGTGACATCCAAAACTTTATCCAGGGTCTGGATCTTACCCAGAACTATGGCTGCTCCAATAGTTCATTTTCCAAATTAAAATTTGCTAATAAACGCCAGCATAGTTTTACTTTCCGAAATTTTAAAATTAAATATTGTGTTGTTCCGATAACAGCGTTAACTATATTTATTTATAATACGTTTTTGTTTACAGTTCTGGACATTGAAACGTCCGACAATTGATCCGTAACGGGCTCGTGAGACGTGACGCACGGTTTTTCTTGGAAAATCATATTTCATGCTTTCAACTGCAAACCCACTTAAACTACTGACGTAAGTTATAAGTTCTTAGTCTGTTACAATATGACCACAGTGCACGTGAGTTCCTCCGATCGCTCGCATTGATGGTTCTGCCGCAGACCAGCAAGCAGTCACAGTGCAGTCAGTCGCAGAAATAAAGTAGTCATGTTAGGAAGCAGCAGCAGCTTTACCATATTTCCTTGTGAAAATGTTATTGAGAATTTTCTTTTGAATAATGAGCTACTGACGCACCATTCTAGTAAGAACCAGAACCGGAACCTTAAAATGAGCACTTATGCTGACGTCTAGATCACTTTATGAGGCGCCATTAAACTTTATACACACACACACACACACACACACATATATATATATATATATATATATATATATATATATATATATATATATATACTTTCATACATTAATCCTTTTCATTGCAATGAATTTGTTGGTTTTAATTCTATGAAATTCTTTGTAGACTCAATCTGTTCTTTGTTACATTTAGTCCTATTTAAAACTCAACTAAATTTTTGTAACAATATTTTACTTTTTTCGATTGTGACAATATCATCGGACAATATCATTCGCGTTTCGTTGCTCTTTACATAAATTACAGTTTGAGTGGTCTATCTATGGCCTACACGTAACCGATGTAAATGATGAGTATTTAGCTATCATAACCAAACTAGGCTATTAAAATTTTTGTCTTTACTGTTATAGTAAACATTAAGTACTTATTACTCCGTGTTTCCAAATACTTTAGGCTCTTTTTTAATTCTGACTATTATCCAATATATACATTTGTTATTTTATAAATTTAAACAAAATTAATGAATAACGATTTGCAATCATAACCTCAATCTCTTTAATAGGTTAACTTTTTATTATATTTTTTTTTAAGATCCTGTATTCAGTAAAACCTATTATTTTCCTGAAGACCTATGCGCAAATAGTCTGCTATCATAATTCTGTCCCATATCTGCAGACTGCAGACTGCATCTCGGTTTTGGCAGATCTCCATTGCTGTAGCGAATTATTGTGCATGGATTACAGCAAAAATCTAACTTGTTGAACAAACATTGTAAAATGTTTCTATACTATATGCACACATTATTTATAATCCCCTAATCCAATCAAAACGAATATGGGAAGCAGTTTACCATCAGTTTCATATTTTAGGGTACGTAGATAAAACCAAGAACCCCTACAAATTCACGTTCATGTCCCTCTGTCTACCTTGATAATCAAAATAAAAATCAATTTTCAGTTTTTTTTACATATTTTTGTATTTATAAACCTCAAAAAATGCGTTTTGAAAAATTTACTCACAACTTCAGAAGATTTTACATGCCGTTCGATCTTATGCAATGTGGATAAAGTAAGTATAATGCGATTCAAGGTCATTTTTATCTTTGGGCACCAAATACGTCTCAAAAGGAGCACTTAAAGCGTAAAATACAAGCGGTACAGTCCGCGTCGCGGCAGTGCGGACAACTCGGTAATAACGTAATTGTACAAAATAAAGCCTGACCACCGTCGAATCAAATTTCTTAATTTTAACGAATTTTGAAAATTCAAACCGCTAATTTATGGCAATTTTTAACACTGATTACGAGGGCAAAATCGGATTTTCAAGAAAATTTTAAACAAAAAAGTTATAAAATTTTAAGAATTTGAAATTGCCTCCATTTTTAAACTGTTGAACCAATTTTGCTTGTTCAAGCTATTACCGTAGCCGATTTTTGTGCCAAGTTTGAATGTATCGGACCGAAATTGTGAACGTGGGGTTTCTAAACCACACACGCGCGCGCACACACACACACGACATATATAAAATCTTAAAGGTTAGTGCTCATTTCATTTCAAGGTCCCTGATCTGGGTCTTACCATAATGACCTTTCCAATAGTTTATTTTTCCAATAGAAATTAGCTAAACAAGCGGTATACACAGACCCTCGGTACGCGTTTTTAAAGCATGTGGTAGACATTTTTTGTATAAATTGAAATATTACCGGAGTTACGAAAATATTTACAACAATTTTAAGCACAAAACAGAGTAGTCAATATTCATCCAATCAGGTTTGCTTGACATAAATTTTATGCATGCACACAGAATAATATTAAAGCACACAGATGAGTAAAACATAAACTACGTTGTTTACCATGCCTTGACATTTGGGCCGTATTAATGTGAAACAGTTCATCTGTGATTGCCTGATCAGCATGTTATTGACCTGTGACTCAGTTCTGGATCAGCTGACAGCTAAGCTTCGTGAATTATCTCTCATATGTGGCTTTTGTAATTACTGTACTTGTGTTATATTTATTTATTACATTTCGTAAGAGCATATATATTTAAATGTATATAAGAATAAGGGCCACCAGCTCAGCCCACGGCCTCCTGACGTGATTGTTAGCTACAATTTCAGCTGTGAACTGGAGCTCTGTTTGACCATTAATGATTGGTTTCTCGTTATTATTTTCTTTTATTTGGAAATTTGACAACAATTGTGTGTATGTGAAAGCAATATACGCCGTGTCGAGAATATGGGTCAAATCTCGTTTGCAAGTGTCTTAACTTAAAACATAAACTTAGCAAGTAGAATTTACGCTTATGTTAATATACGAAACAATAAGAACAAGCGCTCAAGGTTCATACAGTGTGTGGGCAAAACAGTTTATGTTTTAAGGTGCTTAAAAACGAGATTTGATACATATACTCGAACCGTCATATTCATAAATGTTGACAAATGTTCAAATAAACAATAATAATACAAAAAATATACCATAAAAAGCAATAAAAGGAGAAGCTATAATTATTAGCCTATTTGTTTTAAAAAATGCATTTTTGTCGATTTTCAATTGGAAAATGAGTATCGAAATGGCCATCCTGGTAAGATTCACACCCAAGACTAAATTATATCTACTCTATAAATATATAAACATAACTTAATTTAAAAAACTACGCAACAGAAATTGTTAAGCTTTGTTAATACGACGGTGGAAAGTAATATTCATTGAAACAAATGATTTCTCATTAAAGTGGTGCTTCCGGTAATAGTCCACAGTTTCAACTGAGATTATGTTTGTTCCCACTGTTTACGACATAAATAAATATAACAAAAATGTTATTAACGTAAGTTTTAACGTGATATTTACGTTTTGGAGTAATTTAAGTAAATATTTTAAAGAAACAACAATGCGTTTGGTAATAATACTCTCTCAGCTTAGGCAGCGTTATGAGAGGTTAGAGGCTTCATAGGCAGAGCTACCTTACATATTTGTCTAAGAAATGTAGTAGGAAATGCATTCAAAATTTTAATCACATTTAATTCAAACTTGGCACAGAAATTTACTTCCGTATTAGATCGGAAAAATTTGTTTACAGCAAAATCCGTTTAACCTTTTCAAAATGGCGGATAAATTTCAATATTTCATTGAGAACGCGAAAACCAACATGATAGCATAGTCAGGGTTTATGGTTTTATTTTTATTTTGAAATACAAAAATAAATGCGTATAAAAATGTACATATGCAATCTTTGAATCCATTGGCAATATTGCAAAAACGTCTTCTTAAAATAATAGGCTTATCTGATCAGGATAATAATAAGCCGCTTGACATCAGACAAGTTTTTGTAGTGAACTCTATTGTATATTTATATAATAAACTAAAGTCCGAATATAAAGTGAAAATTCGATTAATACTAGATTTAAAAGCCTTGTGTTACCGGGGTATCGTTTGACAATTGGTAAAAGAAGCTATTTGTATTATGCTAGGAAGTACTTTAATTAACTATGTAATAGTATGAAATATCTAAGTGTGAGTAAAAAGATTAAAAAAATCAATCAAACAATAAATTAAAAAATAGTTTTGTGTTATATCAATTTTTCCTTAAAATTTAATTAAAAATTATAAAAATAAATTAATTTGCAATATTGTTAACCATATAGTTTGTATAAAGTTTGTAAAATATAAAAATTATATGTAAAAATTAATGTATGTCTATAGGACCAAACCTTGTACGGGCATCTATATATATGTACGGGCACCTATAGGTCCTTTTTTATATATTTTTATGTATAAAATGAATTTGGTAATAAATAAATAAAATGTACGTTTATTTGATGTTTTTACATTTTGTTACTCGTTTTATTTTGGAGACTCGTTTTCATCGTGTACCTCGACAGCTGCATGCCGCGATTAAAGAACTATTTAATCAGATTTTAAAGAAATCGTAAACAGATACTGTTGTGTGATATTGTTATTTTTTTAAAATCCGCTTCCATTACAATAGACAGCTACTGGCCGTGATTAAGTATAATTTGGCAAATTGTTCTTAAATTTTTTTCACAAACACTATGTGATTAAAAACAAGTTTACAATCACTGGGGGTAGTTTTGCAATAATAAAAGCTTAAAAAAAATTAATGACATGCAAAAATGCATAGTGTGCATAATGCATGCAAAAATGGTAATTTGTGTGCAATACAATATGCATTGAGGAAATGTGTGACGGGAGGATCAAATAAATTAAATGCATTCGCAACTGCGACAGCGTTTTTTTTTATAAGTGGCGCAAAAACATAGCACAAACTTTCTCAAAATCTATTTTACAACAAAAAAATCTTTTTTGGAACCAACTGTTTCAAATCGTCGGTAAATGAAATTTTTAAAATAATCTAAGATAAAATATCAAGTTTAAGTTTTATATTTTAAAAAGAACGAACAAGGTTTTTGAAAAAAGAAACACTGAAAAACACACTCTTCCTCGCGCGCGTGCACACGCATGGACATGGACTGTTAAGATAATAAAACAAGTCGAGGGCGATATGGAAGATTATGTCACGGTAACAGGCCTCATTTCTTTCAGTTTAAGCCTATATAATTGGTTCAAAAAAATCAGTTATCTTTGCAAATTTGTCAAGGTTGGTGCATTCATTACGTTTGAATGATTCGATATTTTTAGATACAATTATCGATAATTCGATTAGAATAAAAATCTCTCAGGGTTATCGGCCTCAATTAGGTCATGATATGCTCTATTCTTAGATTAAAATTACTTATATTATTCAGCTATTGTCGAAGGTTTAATAGAACCTAACGAAACATGACAATTTGTAATAACTGCATTGTGGTTTACATTAGCGAATTTTCATTGGAAAATGTGCTATTGGAGGAGCTATCTTGGTACGATCTTGAAATGAGCACCGGTCCTGACCTCGAGATCACTTTTTGAGGAGTAGTTAAATTTATGTATGTATATTGCATAATAATAACAATATTCAATTTTAGCATAGTCAAAAATTAAAGGTAACCTTAAACGAACTAATCTATAAATAAAAATTAATATGAACTGTGTATTTTAATTGAGAACACGAAAAGAACATTTCGATGAAATGTTTTTTTAATTATTAATATAAAAAATTTCAAAGTAATAACTAACAATTAATTTTATAAAAGATCTCTATAAAAAAGATTATTATTTAATTTTAATTATTATTATAGTTTCAAAAATGAAGGAATTGGTTCCCCAGATCAAAAGTAATAAAAAAGTTCAAATATAAGCATATCCGAAAACGCTTGATTTTTCCACTAGCCGCCATTTTGTTACAAAACATTGCCACATGGTTTTGCTCACTAAAATTAACCTTTATTAATTTATTTTTGTTTAAAATGTTTAAATGTCCATCATTTTAAAACAATTGCATGTATGAAGTTGTTTTTTCCAATTATAAGTTTTTATCAAGTAAGCATGCTTGTTTGAATGTTATTGATCGAACTAATCTAGTGATATAATTTACAAAATCAAAATGGCGAGAAAAATAAAGCATTTTCGGACTATGTTTGTATCAACTTTTACCAGTTTTGAACTGGAAGACTATCTCTCCTTCACTTTTGGAAATACCCTTCATTTAGCAGCCTGACTAAGCTATGTGGTCCGTAACCATGTTCTCTTTTCACCCATATCTATAATCCTCCAATATTTAAACCCAAATTGCACTAATAACCGTAAAATAATTTAGAAATTATGTTGTCAGTGTTCAAATTGGAAATAAAGACTAACAGGAACAAATAATCGAGGCATGCAGCTGTCTCGTTCACGTGATAGAAATTAATTTTCAAAAAGGAACAATGTCATGCCACTTTAAAAAATGTCTTACAAATTTTCGAAAATCTAATTTGTTCTTCTCAATCAGGCTTAAAATCTTGATCAATTAACACTAAGATTTCAAAATTCATTGAACATACTAAAATGAACGCTGACCGTCTTCAGGTTCATTTTCGAATTTTCAAAAGAATTTGAAAATTGATGAAGCCTGATTGAGAATATGAAAATAGATTCTGAAATAAGCCTAGGACAAGAAAGTTATGACTTGTATTTTTTGATTTGAAATGGTTGCTGTTTTGAAACTGTTACGTAGATTTTACTAGGTTACGGAATTGTCCAAAAATTACCAAAATCGATTTTACATACACGAATTTTATATGTATTCATATATACAAAAACTACCCAAAAGTATTAAATGAAGATTTTGTGGTTATATGAGAGTTCTACCTGCGCCACATTTTTTGGGGGGAAACGGGGTCAACAAACTAGCACTTGGATTTCCCAGTAGCTATTAAATGGCATTGACTTCTCCGAAATTTTAACGGAGGTTGTTAAGGAACATAAATACCTTCTGGGGTGTGTATGTTATATGTCGTCAATCGTAGTCACTTAGAAATTCGGTCACATAGCTATGTAACAGAAACGAATCATTTATAGCTACGTGGCGGAATCAAATCACTCATAGCTATGTAACTGAAGCTAATCATTTATAGCTACGTGGAGGAAACAAATCACTCATAGCTATGTGACTGGAGCTAATCACTCATAGCTATGTAACAGAAACGAAATATTTATAACTACATGGCGGAATAAAATCACTCATAGCTATGTGACTGTAGCTAATCACTCATAGCTATGTGACAGAAGCTAATCATTTATAGCAACGTGGCGGAAACAAATCACTCATAGCTATGTGACTGGAGCAAATGACTCATAGCTATGTGATTGGAGCAAATCACTCATAGCTATGTGACTGGAGGTAATCACTCCTAGCTATGTGACAGAAGCTAATCACTCATAGCTATGGGACAGAAGCAAATCACTCACATCTATGTGACTGAAGCAAATCACTCATAGCTCTGTGGTTGGAACAAGTTACTCATAGCTATGTTACTGGAGCAAATCACTCATAGCTATGTGACGGCTCTTACTCCAATGCTAAGCTGAGGCATCTCAAATCTATGCGTCTGGATCTTCAGTCCTGGTGCTTAACGATTGACGTTTATAGTTATTTTTAACTCACTAGCCTTCGAAACTTTGGTGGACGTTATTGTAAATTTTCTTTCCAGAAGAACTATTGTTCCGACGCTTTGTCAAAATCATATCTGGTTTCTTAACTTAAAAAATCCGGCGGTCATAATGTTGGTCCGATTTGATTCAAACTTGGTGCAAAAATCGATTTTTTGTAATAGCTTGGACAAGTTCGTTAACAAGCAAAAATTAAAAAAATTAAAACTTTTTAGTCTTACACATTAATTCAACTAACGTAATCAGCATTAAAATCTGCTTAAATTAGTATTTAAAGTGTCTAAATTTTATTAACAATGCTAAAATCAAATTTCCAAAATGTGTAAGATAAAAACGTCATTGTTGGATTACTTTTTGGAAATTCTCTTTCACCAAGTGAGCGAGGCAGAGAATTTATAAGTGAATTTCCATTGGAAAAGTGATCTGGAAATAGTGAACAACTAACATGGTAAGATCCAGACTCGGGACCTTGAAATGAGCACCGATCCTGACATTGTCTTCATAACTTTTTAAGGAATTATATATATATATATATATATATATATATATAATATATACATTATACGACGCAGCCAATCACCTTGCTTTGCTCGTCCGAGTGGTCACACGATAAACAAAATGTAATCGCAACAACTCAGCTATCTAAGCGAATTTCTGAAAGTATTTTCTTTTATCTTACACGTTTTTGAAATTCTGATTTCACTATCATAACCAGCACTGAAATCTGCATATTTATGCAGTTTAAGCTGCAAGCTTATGCAGTTTAAGCTTAACGTTGTGCTATTATCATATCGATTTTTTTGTTAAGTTTGGCTAAACACACACACACACACACACACACACACACACACACACACACACACACACACACACACACACACATATATATATGTGTGTGTGTGTGTGTGTGTGTGTGTGTGTGTGTGTGTGTGTGTGTGTGTGTGTGTTAAGAGAACTGCATAAATTGGCATTTTGAATTTTCAAAATCAGTTGAAATTAACAAATTGAATTTGAGGCTGACAAATTTCGTATTTTCAATACATTTTGAAAGCTTAAACTGCATAAATATGCAGATTTCAGTGCTGGTTATGATAGTGAAATCAGAATTTCAAAAACGTGTAAGATAAAAGAAAATACTTTCAGAAATTCGCTTAGACAGCTGAGTTGTTGCGATTAAATTTTGTTTATCGTGTGACCACTCGGACGAGCAAAGCAAGCTGATTGGCTGCGTCGTATAATATCAGGTTACTATCTAGCCCTAATCGCCTTATACGAGATTATCCAAATACCTGGTGTGCATGCATGCACTGGGGGTTGGCTCGATTCTAAAGAGCCCATTCACTGCAAAGCTCACACGATAAAATTTGGCAACTCTTACGCAATCAAATAAGGAAAGCTAACCGAAGGTTATAAGCCGGTAAGCTCCATCAAGCTGCGAAACTAGATCATCACCTGATCCTTACAATATTGGAGCGGCCATCACGGTAAGACCCAGACCCGGTGTTTCATAGGTCCTCTCCCAGTGGTGCTTCGCCAGCATTCACCTCTTTTTATCACTTCGGGGTGGAATTTTCGGGAACGATTTTTAGAGCACCTACAAAGTTATAATAATTGTAATGGTAAAGCGAGGCTTTGTTAAGCTGTTTTGGCAGATTTTTTTGAAATTTGGAACAAAGATACTTTGTATAAAGTCCGAAAATATATGTAAGACGTTTCCTATTCACTTCCGTTTCAAGATGGCGGGCTCTGATTCAAACTGGATGAACGGCAAAACCTGTCATAATTTTGACATCTTCATGGAGAAAGAGCACACAATTTTCAATAAAGTTGGTACAATAACATTTTTCGTAAATATTACGGTTACCGGTTAAATTGGCGGAAAAAGTTACGAGCGCTGTCGTGGAGCGTTCTGTGTATTAATTAAGAATACATTGTGTGGTCTACAGATCTTTTAACTATTAGTTAAGTGTTCAATACCCTCCTGCAAACAATAGGAAAGTAAGTACGTAACGTTATCAGGATTATTGAAGTTTTGCATTTATCACTTAATATTCTTATTTCAAATTTTTAGTTTTAAATTTCTTTGCAATCATCTAAGAGAATTTTTGTTAGAACTTCAGAAAACCGTTTCTTTGTGTAGGCAACCCCCAAGGCATAAGATAATCCTGTGTACCAAAATTTCAGTTTTCTACATCTTTTGGATTTGGAAATTAGAGTGATAAAACTTAAAGTTTTATATATATATTTATATATATATATATATATATATATATATAAAGATTTGAAATGGCCGCGATTTTGAAACTGTTCTACAGATTTTACTTGGTACTTTGTAGGCGAAATCGATTTTCGTGCTTCCGATTTAACCAAATCGGACCGAAATTGCGATTGTGAGAGTGTTAACCTACACTTAGCCTATACATAGCATATTGCCTATATACGTAAGTAAAATATATTGTATAATCGCGGCACGCAACTGTTTCGCTGACGTGATAGGAGCGCATTACCAAAAGCAATTTTCCATCTTACCTTCTTTTGAAACTCTGGTATTTTACCATAATAAATATCATTAAAATCTGCACAAGTGACATTTGAAACTTCCAGTTGCACTGAAAATACGAAAATGAACCTTGTCCGCCGTCAAATTAAATTTATTAATTTCAACAGATTTTGAAAAGTAAAAGTGCTGATTTACTCACTTTCTTTTTAACACTCATAACGACTGATAAATCAGATTTCCAAAATAACTTAAGAAAAAAAGTTCTGAATTTTTTAAGTTAACGACTTTTGCTGGTTAACGAGTTACTAGTAAAATTTATTTCTGTACCAAGTGTGTATCAAATCGGTCAAAAATTGCGAACTTAACCGTGCTAACAAATATACATAAAAGTTTTAACGTCCCCTCAAATCATGATCGGCGCTCATTTAAAGGTTCCGGGTCTGGAGTTTACCATGATTTCCGCTAGCGTTATCGATTAGAATTTTCCAAAAGGTCATCTTCTAAAGGAAACACGCTAAAAACGACTTAAAAAAACAACCGTACAGTATAAAAGTAAATGCTCTTCCTTCAGTTGTCAGTGTGTAGTACTGTAACACAATTAATTACTCGCCACTAAACTACCCTTATTCCCGGCGAATCATTGTTTGCACAGGTCTGCTCTTAATTAATTATTTACGCTCTATATACTATAAGGCGGTAAAGGATTTTAAGAGGATTACAACGCGGAACTACTGTTTCTCTATTAAATGAGTCGTTTAATGATTCGACGCCTAATCTTTGGAGGTTTGTATACACTCAACACAATTGAAAGGTGTTTGGAAAAGTGTATTCTGGTTTTGCGGAGTCCTTGTCCCCAATATTTTAGCCGGATGTTTACAGGGAGAGCGTAGAACAACCCTTTGTAATTAAAAAATTTTAAATAACGTTTTTAAAACATTATTGAACTTAAATTTCAATATTCATTATTCTAACGCAGCCACTGGACCACTTTGATCAATTATACGGCCTGAAGATGAAACTGTAAAGTTTCGAAACCATGGTAGCCTGTGTAAGGTTAGTTAAAGACCACTAGACGGTGAAAAATCGTCCTAAGCCTAAACTTAAGAAAATTTATATTCTCTTCTATTAAATTATGGCTATATATTTTAGTTGTTATGTGGTTAAATAGCTCCTGACATCGAGACCAATGTGCTGCTAGGCCTCTTGGATTGTTCAGTAGACTTGTTACCTCTCCAGTGACAATATAACTCATTCAGCAAGCTTCAGGGTTCTGAAACCAAACATCCTTTGCCTCCTGATGGCTAGATCCTTCCAATCGGAGAGTAGCAGTTCAACGAACAATAAACATTGGAGTTTATACTTAATTGATTGCCGGCGACCTTTTCACAACAGAGCTCTGTCGTGCTGGTAACATTTTCCGTCAATTTAACCTTACAGCACCTTTTCACAACAGAGCTCTGTCGTGCTGGTAACATTTTCCGTCAATTTAACCTTACAGCACTTTTTCACAACAGAGCTCTGTCGTGCTGGTAACATTTTCCGTCAATTTAACCTTACAGCACCTTTTCACAACAGAGCTCTGTCGTGCTGGTAACATTTTCCGTCAATTTAACCTTACAGCACCTTTTCACAACAGAGCTCTGTCGTGCTGGTAACATTTTCCGTCAATTTAACCTTACAGCACCTTTTCACAACAGAGCTCTGTCGTGCTGGTAACATTTTCCGTCAATTTAACCTTACAGCACCTTTTCACAACAGAGCTCTGTCGTGCTGGTAACATTTTCCGTCAATTTAACCTTACAGCACCTTTTCACAACAGAGCTCTGTCGTGCTGGTAACATTTTCCGTCAATTTAACCTTACAGCACCTTTTCACAACAGAGCTCTGTCGTGCTGGTAACATTTTCCGTCAATTTAACCTTACATAGCTATCAATTACATACGTCATCGTTAAATCAGAGGCCGCCATCTTGAAATGGAAGTGATTGGAAACTTTTACACTTATGTCGTTTGGGTTTTGTACGAGGTACTTCCGTACCAATTTTCAAAACAATCGGTCAATGTGTTTGCCAAAACTGCTACACTTGTCATTAAATCAGAGGCCGCCATCTTTAAACGGAAGTGAATGGGGAAATTCTTACACATATGTTTCATACAAGGTACATTCGTACATATTTTTAAAACAATTAGACAATGGGTTTTATAATAATTTATAAAATCGCCTCATTTTATTTTCATATCTTATATTGGCCTCTTGTTAATAAGTAAGAATCTATAACACACAAGACAGCAACAGGCTTATTTTCGTATTTTCAATTGAATTTGAAACTTTAAATGCTTTTTTTTTGCAGGTCTTAATTCTGATTGAGACGGTAAAATCAGATTTTTTAAGTGTAAGTAAAAGAGGTTATGATTAAGTAGTCTATTTAGAATCGCAGCCATTTTTAAACGGTTAATCGGATTTTTTCAAAAACAAACTACCAAAGCTATGAAGGACGAAATCGATTGTCCGTGCCAATTTTGAATAAACTCTGCATAAACATGAATCCTGACCACCGACAATTCATTTTCGTTAAATTCGTTTTCGTATTTTCAACTATATATATAAACATTGGACAGATTGTAACGCTGATTACGTTGACGAAATCTGATTTTTATCACAAAAGTGTAAGATAAACATTGTTTTATTTTATTTTATTTTTTTTAAGATTTCCGAAATGGCCGCAAACTTGGAACTGTTGTTCCGATTTGTCCAAGCTATTGTAATCACACGAAGAAGCATTGATTCAACGAGGAAAAATAATAAAAGTAAAATTTCGTTTATAAAATAAAACTGTAACATTGTAAGCAAATTGTAAGAAAATTAAAACCAATTGTAAATTGTAATTTGGTTATATTAAATTTCGTACACTGTCGTGTCTGTATGATTAATATTTGAGTAAAATCTTTAAGAAAAATTTGTCGTTTTGATTGTCACTACGGACGATTTTTTTCAAACCGGATTGTTAAAATTTAAACGACTAATATATATTATAAAGGCTATGATTTTCGAAAAAGTTATTGTTGTATAAAGTATTATTATTTTTTAACTGACTGAAAATTCCATTCCCAGGCCAACAAAGCTGAAAAGGTTTTGGAGCCCCTTCCTCCCCCCTAAATCCACAAAATGAGTCACAATACAACTCATCGAATTTCACGGTTTACCTCCGCCCCCTCTAACTTGCCACTACAAAGGTTCTTGCCTCGGGTTTTTCCAAAATTAAGTGTTAACTTTCTAATCCTAGTAAATAGAGCTAATGATCTGAAAGTATGAATGGAACCTACGAGGTAAGGCCAGAATTACGGTAAGCCTATCTCTGTACTAAACACTAACACAAATTTCTGACAGTATCATTTCCGAAATCAATTAAATGTCTCGCTGGCGTAATGGAAAGGAATTTCGCATAACAAATTAATCTTAGATTTTTTTGAAAATATGAATTAATTAAAATTACCTGTAAACATCTACATCTATACAAATCAGCAATTTATTACAATATAACAATGTATTATGTTACAATGTAACAATTTATACAATGTAACAATTTATTTACAATGTAACAAATGTAACAATTTATTACTGCAAATTTTAAAATTACAATGAAAGTACGAAATCTATGTTCTGTATAATAATCTGCCTTCCCTAGCTTCGTCAATTCTACTTTCGTTGACGCTTTTCGGAGAACCTCCATCTTCAAAAACTATATCTATACTGGTCACCAATATTATGACTCGTCCTATTTATACTTTTCTAGCTCCACCTCGTACCCCTTCCTCTATTCAACATGTGTACATTAACCTAACGTCGCTAGCAGAAAAGAAGAAGAATATAAAAAGAATTTCAAAGTACAAAATGCTGATTCATGCATATTTTTACGTTAGCCTTAACGATGAAATCATATTTTCAAAAAAAAGTACAAGATACAAAATTGTTATTTTTTAGTTTTGGATTGTCCGCCATTTTAAAACGGTTGAATGGATTTGGCTTATTAACGAATATGCCCAATTTTTCATATAAATTAACTTTTGTGTCAAGTTTAAATCCATTTTCAATTGGAAATTCACTAATAATTTGAGCAAATAAAACAGAAATAGTTTAATCCTAACCTATAAGTCTTAACACATTTTAAACTACAAGTTGACTAGACACGCATTATAGACAGCTGTGATTAAAAATATAACGGACTCTACAAAACTAGTACGCACTTTCCATAAATAATATTTTTTCTGTATTAATATTTGCAAACTTTATAAATAATGTTTTTTTGTAAATATTTCTTTTCAGTAAATTAAAATCACACGTTTCATTTGTTTATATGATGCAGAAATGTACCAACATATTATTAAAGTTAGAGGTTATGTAATTTTGGAGGTTGTTTTATTTTTCTAAATATAACAA
Source organism: Callitettix versicolor (assembly GCA_022606455.1). Lineage (NCBI taxonomy): Eukaryota > Metazoa > Arthropoda > Insecta > Hemiptera > Cercopidae > Callitettix > Callitettix versicolor. Next base: position 36,958,433 of record CM040183.1, on the reverse strand, counting down.
AAAACTGTGGGTAAATATTTATGAAATTATTAATGTAATTTTCCTTATTTCTGCTAGAAATGATATTATTATGCTGAATAGGCTTGACATATTTTCACAGAATAAAACCGGGACAAGAGGCTGGTTGGAGAGAGTGGAGAACGCCCCACTAGGCAAGAAGGTGGTTTTCGCAGGGACAATTTTGAAAGTTACTACTACAGAAGCGTATTTTATGACAACTTTAAAAATGTGTTTTATATCTTTTTAACTTAGCTTCTTTCTTTAGTAAAACTAACCTAACTTTTGTTCACAAACCATTCATACTTTTCCCAAGAATTATTTTTTTAATGTCTTTTTTATTTTTTCATAACAATCTGAGCATGAAATCCTTGCATAACATTAAAACTCTCACCCCAATTTTGTCCATCAAATATTATTCATTAACGAAAATATTCTTTGCAGTTTCTGCAGGCGCTGATTTTCTGATTCGATGGTACGTTGATCACTGCCAACCGAATTAATATTCTGTTTTGAATTGCTAGTGTGTATTATTACTAATAGCCTTAATAATCTTAGGTATCTGCACAACAATTTGACTTTCAAAATATTAGTTTTTAGTGATTTTGTTGCAATTTGTATTTTACTGTCATTTTTGACTGCTGACTGGAACATTCACAAACCCGGTCGTGACAGCCGGACCAGAGCCTAAAACTGGAATTGGCTTTTCCTAACTTTGTCTGTCCTTAATTTGCTGACGCTCTTTGAATTACCTCCAGTACTCATAAAAAAATATTCTTCGATTTTTTAAAATTCCTACAATATTTTTTTATATTTCTTAAATAATAGATAAATATTGCCGGAAGCAAAACATTTTCATAAAAACACACTTCTAATGTATTTTTTATGAGGAATATTTTTCGTTTTCCCACCCATAAATCATTAAAAATGTTTCACTTTCGTAATTATTTACAAATCTTCACATATAGTAGTTTCCAACGACACGTGAAATATTAAAATCGATTCAATGGAATTCTAGACTTAGTTGTACAAAGAAATTGTATTATACTAGTACAGACTAACCAACTAAGTATATGTTTTACAATATTCAAATAACTAGATCATGATACACAATTCATGACAAAAATAATAATAATAACGTAACATTAAAATTACAAACTTCCGACCGATTAAGTCTAAAATTTTCACCATTACCACAAACCGAAAAGTTAATATGGTGTACAGTTTGACTAACAATTTGATATAAATAATCACAACTGCGTCATACAGCTTTTCCAAAAGTATTTTTCTTTATCTTGCTTTTTTGAAAACATGTTTTCACTCTTACCAAACGGTACTAAAATCTACTCATTTTAAACTTTCAAATTGCATTGGATATTCAAACTTAACCAAGACCGATTTCAAACTAAATTTTTTTAATTTCAGCGGATTTTTACAATTCAAAGTGTTACTTTAAACAATTTTCAACATTATTACGATGATGATATCAGATTAAAACGGCCGCCATTTTGAAACTGTTGAACTTTTTTTTTGGTTAACGAAGTTGTCCAAGCTATTTGAAAATCGAAAGTTTGAAACAGAACTAAATTTGCAAACGTGAGCGTGCTCTCACGCCATTTTTTTTCTTACCCTCTTTTTGAAAATCATATTTCACCATCACGATCAGCGTTAAAAACTGCGTCAATTAGAATTTTGATTTTCAAAGTCCGTTCAATCAAGAAAATTTATTTGATGGTCAGAATTCAGTTTCGCATTTTCATTGCTATTTGAAAGTTTATAACGTTTAGGCTACATTCATATTTTAATGCTTGTAATGGTAAAATTAGTTTCAAAATGAGTTCATATTTAAAAATTACTTATGAGTTCGCTTCCATCACGTCAGCGAGACAGCTGCGGTAATTTTCATAATAGCTATTGAATAAAAACAAAATTAAAGATCTAATATTGGTTTCTACCATAACAATTTAAATATTTAAATTTATTAAAGAGAATGGGTTTTCAATAATCATATTGGAAGAAAACCTGACAAATCGTGTGCTTGTCAGCTTCCGAATATTTTAACTTGAGAACACAGTTTATTCCGATTTGACTATTTTTTTTTTTAGATTTAATCTTTATATTTTACCTAACTTGAATGAAAAACTAAGCAGACCTTTTGGTTCTCTATCGATCCGAACTGTATTTTATTAAAAAAAAACAGCACCAGTTATTGTTTATGTGGGAAAGGTAGCTTAAGAGCTTCATTAACCCCTTTTACGTAATACAAACTGTACATGTGAAATTTACAACAGTTCTGCACCATTTTTCACTATCAAATTTTGGATCCCCCCGTTAATGCTCATACTTTATGCCAGTTAGACTAACGAGGACGAGTGATCGGCTTTAACGGGAAGCTTTAAGCTTACGGCAGTAACTAGGATCTCGAACCCATAACCCTGAGGTGCCTAACTTTGAAAATGAATTTGTATTTATGACCACTGTTATTTTTTTATATTCCGCCTATCACTATCACTTTTGTAACTTAACCTAAAACACTAAATGTATCATAATTTTGTTTGCTGATAACTTACTTGATTTACAAGGATCCAAATTGATGTCGCTCGACACTTTGTGCGGAAACCGCGTCCCTACCAAATCTTCCAGAGAGAATTTCGATTTCTGGTTGTGTTTCTGCGTGACCCTAGCATTGTCTATCGCACTAACTAACACTACAGCGGCCGAGAACAGCCAAACACACAATAACGGATTCATAATTTCGTAAAACACACTAATATCACAGCCACGATTGAAAACTTTTACTCTATCTACGTATCAACATTGTTGGAATCGTGTATTTCGCTTTTTGAACCGTCAGATGAACTGAAATCGGCCGCTGCTTGAACTCGATTGATAAACGAAAGGTCAACTTTCTACTATCTAACTGATATGCACATCGTTCATACATCACTCGTTCAAGTTTTTGGTTTCAAGAGAACTGTTTCTAATCGAATAAAGATTCTGATTTTTTTTTTTAGGTTAATCCTTAACTAACCTCAAAAATTATTACAAATAACGATCACGTATAAACAGTTTAGTAGATAAAAAAAAATATTCGTGAAAAATAAAATCAACACATTTTATACACGGCCACTAACCAGTAGTAAAGTTAAATTTCCCTTGATCATCACACACAGCTGACTACTGAACTCTGAACTGTTGACCGAGCCGCTGAAACTTTACTGCTTGTGTAGTTCAGTTTGTTCCGCCAGGGTCCGCCACTGCACGTTCAACCCTCGAATAGCAATTAGCGTAGCTAAACATTACTAAACGATGCACCACTTGTTGGGAAACAAATATTGAATAATTGCTGTCATTTTATTAGTTCTGACAGATAGAGGGACAATTTATGTTTGATTATTGTAAAATATAAGTTCTAATTATCTTATTACTTCCTCGTGAATGATATAAACTGGCAGTGAGGCGACCGTGAGAAAAATCGATATTTAAATGTTTTGAGATTTTATTTCAGGACTTTTTTTAAAGTTTATTCGGACATTTGCCATAATTTTTGTCTAAAAAGCAACACTCGATGTTTCCTGAATATGGATCCACTCTCGTTCCCAAGTGCCTAACTTAAAATCTAAACATGCAACTAGAACATAAGCCTTATTGTATATGTAAACATAATTAAAAACTAAGAAAAGCACTCAGGACAGTTCCCTGAGTATTATTGATCTTTTTTTTTTTAAGGCGAAAAGCACATTGAGGCTTTATCGCCTCCATAACACAAAGTCGTAAGTGTAGTGTTGTAAGTGTAAATATGTGTTAGACTCGGATACCGCGAGGGACGTCTAAATCCTCTCAATAGGTGCAGCTAGTCTCTGTTTCAACTCGATCGGGTTCAGTCACTTTAGAGTCGAGAGTGTTCGGCGGTCGACGTGGTTAAAACACCGTTCAGTCTGCTGTGTCTCTGAACTGCGCACCTTTAACCCGGGTTCGATTCCCGGCCAGGGCTTGGCATTTTCATACGCTATAAATTATCCCATCTTCTGCATTAGCCCAAGTGTGCACAATAGTCGAACGTTAAAAAAAAATTAAGGTTCTTAATTCGAGCCGTAGTTACTCTCATTGTTGTTCCCTTGTCGCTAACGCTGATCCCACGTTCTCATTAGTCTAACTGGCATAAAGTATGAACGTAAAGCAATAAACAAAATTTGGTTTGTGTGTTTTTTACGCAGTTTTGGCCAAACGCATTGACTGATTGTTTTGAAATTTAGTGCGAATTCACATTTTATAAAGTCCGAACCACGTATGTGTAAGATTTGTTCACACTCCCTTCCATTTCAAGATGGCCGCCTCCATTTAACAATGAAGTACGCAAGGAGTTTTAACCAAACACATTGACCGATTGTTTTGAAATTGATTACGAAAGCACCTTGTATAAAGTCCGCAATACTTATGTGTAAGATTTTTTTCCATTCACTTCCGTTTGAAGATGGCGGCCTGTAATTTTTTGAAGATTGTGTGGTTGTTGGATATTTCCTGTAATATTGGTTGAACGGCAAGACCTATCACAATTTTGACCGCTTAATAAAGAAAGAACATACAATTTCCAGTAAAGTTAGTGCAGCAATATTTTTTTTTCGTAACTATTACGGTAACACGATAAAATGGCGGCAAAGTTTGCGAGCGCGCCAGAGCGATGGCCAGGCAACTAATTAAGAATATACTGTGAGGTATAATGTTCTTTGAACTACTAGTACATCCGACTTAAGATATTTTACGTCTGAATTAATAGTATTTTACAATGATGTCTGTCCGTCTATTTGTAACGTTTTGTACCTTACGTTAGTTCGGATGAACCTATGTTTCTTTAATGTTTGTGAGGAAATTTATTTTTGAGCTTTGAGTTGACTTAATACTAAAAATCAAAAACTAAAAAAGGTCACTTTAATTTTTTGTTCAATAATATAAACTAGTTTTACAGAAAACATTTTTTTTTAAGTTTATCTAAATTAGACATTGATGTTTGCGTTACATATATAATATATAAATTAGACATTTTATATTTTACGTAGCGCGATGTTAACTAATTTCCAAAAAGTAACCAAATTTAATAACATCACATAAGCAAACATTTTAAAATTCGAATAGTTTTGTATTTCACAATAAAAACATACAAAAACGAAACCTGACCGCCGTAAAATACATAAATGTAAAACACTTCCTAATTTTTTTTCTTGAATAACTGATTTCACCATTGTATCTGGATAAATTAACATTTTAAATTTGCATACGCTAAACATAATTATTCAAGAAAAAAGCAAATTATGTTCAAAACAAGAATTATTTCACATAAAATTTCCCGATAAGTTTTTTTTTTTAATTTAGTAGTTTCTACTTGCGACTTTCATTGAAAAATCAGCTACACGAGCGACCATCTTGGTAATATCCGAACGGGGCTCATGAAATGAGCTACAATACATTATGAGAGTGTGAGTATCAATTATATAACGTAGAATATATGTAGTAGCTTGGACAAGTTCGCTATCTAGCGAAATCCGTTCAACCGTCCAAATATGGCGGATATACAAAATAACCAAAAATCGTTTATTTTAGGTTATTTGGAAAATGCTATTACACATTCGTAATCACTGTTAAAACGTGTACAAATTGGTACATGAGTTCTGAATGCAGTAACGTTCATCTTCAATGAAATTTAAAATGCTGATTTATGAAGGAACGCTGATAACAGTGAAATCAAGTGTTTATTATTTTTTTTTTTTTTTAATTACTGCCAAACGGTTAAACAGAATTTGTATGGTAACGATCTTGTCCAGACCATCAACGTAATATTGTTTTTACATTTTTGAGTCAAATTAGAGCAAAATTATGAAAGCTAGAGTCCAAAAACACATAAACGTTTAAGTAATCTTCAAAACGTGTAAGATGCTACTGAGTCTCACCATAATAGCCTTCAGTAGCTGAATTTCTGGTAGATATTTGCTACAAAAACAGAAGAGAACGTAATGCCAAAGTTTCGCGAATGCTGAAAATAAAAGAGAAAATCTTTAAAAATAAATTAAAGTTTGTAAAGGCGTTTACAGAAGTTTAGAATAATGGAATTGTGTTCGGGTTAGTTAAATTCAGTTCGTAATTAACAGCCGGTAATTAAAGGAGTGGCCGGGTTTCATTACTTCTTTAGAAAACTTTTGATTCTCTGCAAACTCACAAAAGTAGGCTACTCGTATATTCTTTTGTTTAAAGTTGAGTTTGGCAAAGCAAAAGTTGTAGATAATACCAAGAGAACACGGTAAAACTTTCAGTGACGTATTTCTGCGCTAATTATAAGCGAATTTCGTGCAAACAAATCCAGTTAATGTTCACCTTACTGGAAAACCCACAGGCAACCATTTAATTTTAACTTATATTCTCACGAATTTTCTAAAATGTTTATTTGACCACCTTACTTTTTCTGCAAAATGTAGTGTAAGCTGTAAAAACGAAAAGTGTAAGATAAAAAATTTTTTGTAATGTCACTTTTTTAAAATTCGCTTCCATCATGTCAGTGAGACAGCTCCGTAATCGGTAAATTTAAATTCCAATATACGACTTACGTTTTGACGAAAATAATTGTCATTGTTTGTCATGTAAGAATATTACTACTGGAGGGAATCTTATTAAGAAGGCAGTATAAAAGAACGCATTCATGTCTGCAGGAGCAGTACAGCGGTAAGTTTTAATAATGGGGGTAATCCAAAACGCGTCAACAAAAGAAAAGCATACGAATATACTCAGTATGCAATAACAGTGCTAGCAGAAACGAAAAAGATTATGTTAATAATTTAGATGCAACAAAGTAACTCTCAAGCAATAAAAAAATAGGCTACATTGTCCAAAACGTCCTCACGTTTTGATTTCCATATACGTTTGTTACAATTATATTCGTCAAAACATCAGCCGTGTGCATCGAAACTTAAAACATCGCAAAACGAAGCTAGTTTACAAATAGTACCAATATGACAATATTTCTTACGTTACACATTTAAAAAAATCATAAAAATTACAATCAGCTCAAAAATCAGTGTTAATTTACATTAAAAATTTTCAAATTCCATTGAAAGTACGAAACAGATTACGGGCTAAACTTAAAACACTCTAGAAGATCGCTGCTCACTTCAAAGTGCCGGGTCCTGGGGCTTACCGCGATAGTGGCTTTAATAACTTATTCTACCAATAGACATTCACTAATAAAAATAAACCCAAATACCCGTTTTTTTTCTCGGTTGATTTGGAACAGAATTTTGTTGACAAAGGTAACAACGGACCATTGCGTTTTATTGTTTGGAAGTATTTGAATTATTTTCAGATAATTTATTTGCGAAAAAGTTCATGCAATGTTTTGCACAATTATTAGTCTATTTTCAGTGTACATTAGTGTAAAATATTCAGTGCCTAAGGGACAAGGTCATCTCTGGATCACACGACACAATGCATTATTTTGGACGCTAAACAACAAGTAGGAATATCATGTATAAAATACTTAACAATGGAACAAAGGGGCACAGTTAATCTGGGCTATTAATAGAGGATTGTTTTGCGACCTAGGTACATTTCACTTTGTAATAGTTAACACTATATTTCTATATTTAAACGTACACATTATTCAAGCTTGCCACCAAAAAATAACGAGGCCCGCAGCTGTCTCGATGACCTGACAGAAGGGAATTTTCAAAAGTTTTTCTTTATCTCACCCGTTTTGAAATTCTCATTTAACCCTGACAGCCGTCAAAAAAATGTCCTAATTTTAACGTATTTGTAACAAACAAAAAGCTAATATATGCGGTCTTTAACGCTGATTGCTATGGTGGGATCGGATTTTGAATGGCGGCCATTTTAAAACTGTTGAACAAATTTCGCTGGTTATAGAACGTATCAAAGCTATTACTATGTTCGATTTTTGTGCCAAGTTTGAATCCAATCATACCAAAATTGTGAACGTTAGCGTACTAAAATACACACACGCCCGCGCACGCGCGCATGCAAGTGATTTAAAGATCAAGATCACTTTTATTTTATTTTATTCGTCTCATTTATTTACTGGAAGTTCGTTAAAAGTACTGTATTATTCTTATTGGCTTCTTGCCAATATGCGTAGGATTTATAACGATTTTTTTCTCTTGGACTAAATAAATTGGTCCATTTCTGTGAAATTTGGTATGTAGTTCGTCCTGTTTCATTTGCCAATACAGTATCTCACTATACGAATATTATTTTTATTATTTTAAGGCGAAAAGCACATTGAGGCTATTATCGCCTCCCTAAATGTAAGTGTGAGTGTAAAGTGTTAAAGTCGTAAGTGTAATGTTGTAGTGTAAGTGTGTGTTAGACTCGGGTACTGCGAGGAAAATTTAAATCTCAATAGGTGCATCTAGTCTGCACCCCCTGCGGGGAAACACTATACGAATAAATGAATGCTTGAATGTCTAGGTTTCTTCACCATAGTCTTTATAACAGAGGATATTCTCCACTTCTTTCCATTCTTCTCTATTCTTACTAGTGTTGTACCCACAAATAAGCTAAGGAAATGAGGTCCGCCCATACAGTGCTCCGCTCGCATGGGTAAGGTTAATGAATCTATCTGTCTCTCTCTCTCTCTCTGAGCTACAAGTTGAGAAAAAAACACGCAACGCTGCCTATCGATGGGTGTTCCAAGTAGCGTTCTCGGTCGAATAAAATGTGCTGACTTTTTCAGACAAGAAATGTCCTTATAGATTCTGTATTCATTGGTAAGGCTAACTTACACTGAGAGATCACTAGGTATCCCTGGGCTCAGTTTGATACACCATTAGGCCTGTATCATTCACTCCATCATTACGGGTCGCTTTACACTTTTAAGTTTGTCTATGTGTTGTGAATTTTTTTAAAATTACATTGAAAATACGAAAATAATAGCAAACAGTGTTAATTTCCACATTTTCAATGTAATTTGAAAGTTTAAAATGTCAATTTATGCCGATTTTGTAAACATGTGGCACAAAAATGTTTAAATGGCAATAAACGTTAAAACCTGACCATTTTAGTGAAAAAGTTATTTTTTTTTTTAAGGCGAAAAGCACATTGAGGCTATTATCACCTCCCTAAATGTAAGTGTGAGTGTAAAGAGTTAAAGTCGTAAGTGTAGTGTTGTAAGTGTAAGTGTTTATTAGACTCGGGTACCGCGAGGGACGTCTAAATCATCTCAATAGGTTGCACCCCTGCAGGGAATTTCAAAAAAAAGTGGAGGATAAAACAATTAATTATTGCTTGTGATGTCATATTGTTAGTTTTTAAAAATTCGCTTCTATCGTGTCCAGACAGCTGCGTGTCGCTATTATTTGTTAAGAGCCGAGCGTACCGATTTGGAAACCAATTAAGTGGAATACTTCTAATTAACTCAAAATATTCCCGGCCTCTATATTCATAATATAACGCTCTGGTACAACTGTTTTGTGCATTGCGGGTTGCAGAAACGCCGGGCAGCAGGCGCCTGCACCAATGTGGTTGCTTTAATTATCGTGCATAGCTCAGTTTTATTTATTACTAGCAAAATTCAAATGAATCAAGCTAAACAACAATTATAAAATTTCTTTTAATATTGGTTTTTTTTACTGCGGATTAAAAAATAACAAATAATAAAGGCAATCAGCTGCCATTAAACATAACCTCGAAATAAGTTTTATTTTTTCACTATAGAAAGTATAAAGAAAATTGTTTATGTTGTAAAAAAAATCGATCGTGAGATTTTGATGGTTGTCTGTACATATCGCTGTAACTGAAAAGTAATTAACCGATTTTGATTAAATTCCTCTAATATATTCAATAAACTAGCCCATAACTCAAGTTTTTTAAATATTACAACAACAGTTCCTTGAAACCCTATTTCGGTCAGAAACAACTTAAAATCTAAATTTATTAAAATCAGTTCTAACGATTTTGATCAAATTTTACTTGAGTGTATTCCAACGTTCGTAGTAAACTGTAAAAAATACTCCCTGACCGACGTCCGTTTTCCCCTATTTCTTATGAACCGAATAAATTTCTTTTATTGTGGATTTGTACACCTACTTGAGATTTTATTTTTTAAATGTCACCAAACGTTTGAGTTAATCCCTTAAATATATTTTGCGAAATTAGACCGATTTCCGGTTTTGTCAGATTTATTGACGAAATAATTTTACGCGAAAAATTCTCTATAATGTTTTAGCATCGATTAATTTCCTCCGTTAGTCAAGGTTTAGTATTTACGTGTCGAGTATTACAGGTTGTGTTTGAGCATCAAGCACTGAGCACTGAGAAAGGTTTAATCACAGCAATTAAATTTGAATAAAAACAAGCTATGAATGCATTTCGCATCCTTAGACTACGCATGCGCATTAAGAACAATATAAAGTGAGTCTAGACTCTAGACATTCTAAAAGTCATCGTTAAGCAGTAATTTAAAATGGATCCACTTTTACTGTTTATTTTTTTAACGAATAGGCCCTATCCATTGGTAAGTGAGCCATTGAAATGTGCGTTGAACCTTACTTCTTAGATATGTTGCGAGAGGGGTTGTTAAAAATGTTTTAGAAATATGTTTGAACTCTATATACATTATAATTACATATGTATAAACATTACTGTCATATAGAGATATACTTTCGGGTTTATTACATCGATAGCTTTCGAACCAAATTTTCATGCAGTACTAATTGAGTGTTGGAACATTTGTGTAATATTTTTGAACCATTTTTTAGTTATTTTATTGGGTTTTTCAAGACAATGTTTAAAATTTTTATAATTTTTCTTTCATTAGATTTTATTTTATCATAACTTATAAGTGACAAAATATTACTTTACACTGAGATTCTTCTCGGATATCTTCCGAAACGAAATTTTTCTGAATCGGTTTTAGGCCTACTTATCTCAAATAAATTGATTTTGCTATGGCTTTATGAGACAATATTCAGCTTTGATGTAACGTTTTGTCAACGATCTCGAACTGGTTTTCTGAAGTTTTAATGGTCGACAAGTTTTGTTTGCATGCTTAAGGTCTTAACATCTTATACTATTTAGATGAGGAAATCAGTGTTTTATTTTAATGCCACTAATTTTATAACTAATCGACATCAGCGTGTAAACGTATCTTTAATCGCAACCGATAATAGCGTCACACAGACGTTATGGACCCGGTCGGATTGAAATAAATATCTAACAAGATTGAAAGATAATCCATCAATTCACAACTTCTCAACTGACACATTTAATACACGGATCGCACTGATTTGTAGGATCCATCATTTAATGATCGATTAGTTTAATTAGTATAAAGTGTGCACTGACCTACTTCAAGCCATCGCTAATAAAAGCTTCGAAATTATTGCTGGACTTTATTGGTTTTAATTAATCGTCTGTTTGTGATTGTTGCATACAGTTTGTAGTCCCAAACGGATGATTTATTGTCGTGTTTAATGAGAGTCTAGTGTAGGGCCAAATTCGTTACGTCAGTTTTAAGGAAATAATTTTCTGTATTTGTCTAGTTAATATATAAACATATAGACCTATTGATTAGAGTTCTGTCATTCACTTCTCTGTATTCGTCTAGTCCTGCTTAAACACGTAGACCTACTGATTAAGAGTTTAATGGTTCACTGCTCTGTATTCGTCTAGTTCTGCTTAAACACGTAGACATACTGATTAAGAGTTCAGTCATTCACTTCTCTGTGTTCGTCTAGTGCTGCTTAAAAACGTAGGCCTACTGATTAAGAGTTCAGTGGTTCACTGCTCTGTATTCGTCTAGTTCTGCTTAAACACGTAGACATACTGATTAAGAGTTCAGTCATTCACTTCTCCGTGTTCGTCTAGTGCTGCTTAAACACGTAGGCCTACTGATTAAGAGTTCAGTGGCTCACTGCTCTGTATTCGTCTAGTTTTGCTTAAAAACGTAGGCCTACTGATTAAGAGTTCAGTGGTTCACTGCTCTGTATTCGTCTAGTTCTGCTTAAACACGTAGACATACTGATTAATAGTTCAGTCATTCACTTCTCTGTGTTCGTCTAGTGCTGCTTAAACACGTAGGCCTACTGATTAAGAGTTCAGTGGTTCACTGCTCTGTATTCGTCTAGTTCTGCTTAAACACGTAGGCCTACTGACTAAGAGTTCAGTGGTTCACTTCTCTGTATTCGTCTAGTTCTGCTTAAACACGTAGACATACTGATTATGAGTTCAGTCATTCACTTCTCTGTATTCGTCTAGTTCTGCTTAAACACGTAGGCCTACTGATTAAGAGTTCAGTGGTTCACTTCTCTGTATTCGTCTAGTGCTGCTTAAACACGTAGACATACTGATTAAGAGTTCAGTGGTTCACTGCTCTGTTCGTCTAGTTCTGCTTAAACATGTAGACATACTGATTAAGAGTTCAGTGGTTCACTGCTCTGTGCTCGTCTAGTTCTGCTTAAACAGGTAGGCCTACTGATTAAGAGTTCAGTGATTCACTTCTCTGTGTTCGTCTAGTGTTGCTTAAACACGTAGACCTACTGATTAAGAGTTCAGTGATTCACTTCTCTGTGTTCGTCCAATGTTGCTTAAACACGTAGACCTACTGATTAAGAGTTCAGTGGTTCACTGCTCTGTATTCGTCCAGTGTTGCTTAAACACGTAGGCCTACTGATTAAGAGTTCAGTGGTTCACTGCTCTGTATTCGTCTAGTTCTGCTTAAACACGTAGGCCTACTGATTAAGATTTCAGTGATCCACTTCTCTGTTTTCGTCCAGTGTTGCTTAAACACGTAGGCCTACTGATTAAGAGTTCAGTGGTTCACTGCTCTGTATTCGTCTAGTTCTGCTTAAACACGTAGGCCTACTGATTAAGAGTTCAGTGATCCACTTCTCTGTTTTCGTCCAGTGTTGCTTAAACACGTAGGCCTACTGATTAAGAGTTCAGTGGTTCACTGCTCTGTGTTCGTCTACTGTTCTTTAAACGTTTAACCCTACTGATTAGAGTTCAGGAGTTTGCTAAGGTATTTTTTAGTCTAATGTTGTTTAAAAACTTAGGCCTATTACAGTTCAGTGCTACTGTACTTTGAGAAAATTCAATTTTTAACAATCTTTTGGCGAAAATGGGTTTAAAATTTTGTTGTTGAGAAATTAAAATTGGTCCAGAGATAAGGGCAAACCATTTAAATGACAAATTTCATCAAAATCGTTCAATTTCAAGGTATGTGCATGTGCACAAAAACTTACATGTGCACACTTTGTGTGAAATTGCAAACAAAATTAATAGAACCACATGACTTCATTAAGAAGGTTTTATAAAACATACTAAATAATATTTTTGGGTCCTTCTATAATATAAACAATTAAAACATAACAATATATTGCTTTCTACATGTGAATGGTTGCAACAATGGCAGGAATGTTGGTACGCATAATTTAATTAAAGAACTATTCTAGACAGCGTTACATGTTTCTCTCTCTCTCTCTCTCTCTCTCTCTCTCTCTCTCTCTCTCTCTCTCTCTCTCTTTTTCTATGGTAATAACTCAGCACATAGTAGCATGATATGATGCTAATATCCTTAACAAAAAATATGTAAATTTAGTAAATTTAATGTCCAGTCCATTTAGTTATTGTTAGTTAAAACGGTTCAATTTTTTTTTATCTCCGTTTTTTTGTCTGTTTCAATTGATTAGCAAATTTTAATTAGAAAGAGAGCTATTGGAATGGTTATGAGAACTGGAAATTTGAAATAAGTGCCGTTTTTATATCTAGAGTACATTGTGTTGTGAAAAATTTAATCCACATTACCTGTATGTGTGTGAATTTGTATTACCAATTGAGTTTTCACAACTGTGGTTCAATTTGATTACAATTGTCACAAAAATTAGCTTTTTTCAAATGCTTTGTAAAAATGGTAATTTATGCAGAATTTAAAGTTGATCATAATGAAAAGAAAAATCAATTTTCCTTGTGTTAGATAAATAAAATCATAGTTGGAAATTTGCTTCTATCACGTCAGTGAGACAGCTGCATGTCATGATTATTTGAATTTTCAATATAGTTTACAGAACTGAATGTAATACATTTTGGCAAATACACTTCACTGTTACCATTTCGAAGTTATTACTTTCTGAATTGAAATTAAAAGAAAAATCCTTGACTTTATTTATAAGTTAGTGTCATTAATTAGAACTACAAAAACTTCATCCCAGTAAAAATAATGTATATAATCTTTAATTTTTATTATACATTTTTTCTGTGAAGTGGAAATATTTGTAAAAATTTGTATTACAGACTTTTTAAATGCAACAGTTTTTTTACCTTGTTTTTTAAAGGTTTCAGGTACATTGACCTCTAGAAAACTCTTCAAAAGAGAAAATTAAAAGCAAGTTCACCAATCCAAGAAGTTAGGAAAAATGAAGGCAACAGAGAGATTTGAGTACATCCATTACATAAATTGTAATATCAATAAAAATGTGAAAGAAAACCTGAATGGACTGGAAAGCAAAACCTAAATAATTCTGAGTACTGTTTTGTTAAAACAAAAAGTACAGTAAACCGAAACACAAATAATGACAAAATCACTTTCAGTACTGCTACTTCCGACTTCCTATACCTCCAATATAAGCTATACTCTCTTCACATACTTGTGAAAAGCTGTAAAAAAACAATCATTCCTACATTTAGAGTGCCTCAATTCTAGGAAGTGTAACCTACATAACATCTCCTATGATAATTTTATCTAGCTTACGTCCTATAATAATTTGTTTGTGTCCTACAATAATAAGTGTTTGTTTTTTGATAGATTTAGTAATGTCAAATTACCAATGTGGTTTTTCATTCAGAAGTCACTTGAAATTATTGTTTATACATTGGCAAAACTTTTCAAATAACACTTTATTTGAAGTGTTATCGCAGCGTAGGTTGGACCATTAAATGTTAAACTAATATTGTTTTACTACTGTATTTACAAGTGAAATGAACACTAGCAAATCAGAATGTTAACATTTGCGCAAATGCTGAAAATAAAACCCTATGTAAACATGACAGAACTCTAGATATATATATTGTTTTTATGTTTAACGTCCGACTATTGTGCACACTTGGGCTAATGCAGACGATGGGATGATTTATAGCTTATGAAAATGCCAAGCCCTGGCCAGGAATCGAACCCGGGTCCTCGGGGTGAAAGCCCAGTACGCTATCAACTAGGCCACCGAAGCGGCTAGATAAAATAAAAAAGTGCTTCCCATGACTACCAGACATGACTGTTTAGTACAGCACCTGAGTTGGTTCCATACATTAGAACCAAACACTTGCACAATATGCAAGATGTCTGGCATCAAGATGAACAAGAACCACCTTTTGATCTATAATAAATTTGACAAATCAAGATAAACAAGAAAACACTATGTTTGGAAGCAAAATCAAAGCTGACGTAAACCAATTTTGATGCCATTATTAATAAAAGATGGCACTGTTTAACTGTGATTAGAAATAACAAAGGTGAAAAATAATTACATTAAAACTATTATAGGTAAGAGAATACGTTTTTTATTTAATCATACAATATTAATCTTAAGAAAATTATTAAAAATTTATTCTGTATATAAATTTTTCTCCTTAAAACCTACAAATTTAAAATTATAAATAAGTTGTATGTTAATACAATAAATGCAGTTATAAAAATATGAGTTAATAAATATTTTGTCTTTTAGGTTTAGTTACGTGACTAGTGGTACAGCAAGTGGCAGCCTTTATTCTACAAATACATAAGCATACAATATATTTAAATATATACAATATACAAAATACATTATCATTTAGTTTTTGGATGTACATGTGTTACATTATAAGCTTTAAATTTTGTATTCAGCAAAATTAGCTCCACATTCTCCAACTTGAAACAAACTGTTTTGTAATAATGACATTATTAATTTTCCTTCCCAAAGTTTATTATTGTCTTTACCATTCTACAAATGATTTTCACTTTTATCTAAGTTTTAAGCTTATACAATGTTTTAAAATTTTAATTTTGAAATTTAAAACCATGAAATGTATTGTTTTTCTTGCCTCCTCTTTTAGTTTAATTGCATACGTTTAGTCAGTAGAAAATACAAATGTATCCACTTTTTTATGTCTATACTTTATATCAATTAGACTTATGAGGACAACGGCCTTAACAGAAAGGCAAAAGCTTATAACAGTAACTGCAGTTTCGAACTTACAGCTTATAAGTTCAGAAACATGGCATAGTCACTAGTGATTTAACCACTTCGTATACTCCAGCCATACAAATTTATTCCTTTAAACCTTTCTTTCAAATATTGGAATAACATTTTTTTCTTGTACATATAAAAATGTGTACTTTTTTAGTTTTAACAGTAAAATTTAGTTTTTTCTCTAAACCCTAACTTTGATCCATTAAATCAACTTGCATATAAGGTAGCAATTGCTTACTTAAGGAGAGTCCTCCAACTCTGTGCATTCTCTGAAAAGGAAGAAGGTGCACATAAGGAAAAACAAATCACTGAAAAGGATTTGAACTCATATATATTATTTTGTCATATTAGATCAAATTACATCTTTTATATTTTTTTTTTTTTTTTTTGAGTTTAACGTCCGACTATTGTGCACACTTGGGCTAATGCAGACGGTGGGGATGATTTATAGCGTATGAAAATGCCAAGCCCTCGCCGGGAATCGAACCCGGGTCCTCGGGGTGAAAGCCTAGTACGCTATCCACTAGACCACCGAGGCGGCTTACATCTTTTATAGGCAACTGTAAGAAAATTACATGCAATACTGTTCGGATTAAATTTGTCATGGCCTTAAATTTCAGAACCAAAACTATAAAAAACCAGTACAAGACATAATAATTTACTAACAAACAGACATAAAAACAAAAATGTCTTTTTTGTCTTTTACATCTTTCTGCTTAACGTGTACTGTATTTTATTGTTTTATTAACTTACATCCTATTTATTAACTAATATAAAGTGCACAAATAAATAATAGTGTTTTAAAAACAACTTTGAGCTATAAAATTAAAATCACAAGAGTCAAAATTTGATCATCCTTAATTAATTGTAAACAAAAACAATTGAATAAACAAGTAAATTACAAAATTATACAGTTAATATATAATAACAAGTGAGACTCTATCAAATTAAACACCATAAGCTGACTTCAAATAATATAAAATTAATTTAAATAGTTAAACACATTGAAATATTTGGAAAAATTAAAAAGTCAAAGAAGATAAATTAGTAATTTTAAAAGTGACAATATTTAAAATAATAGAAAATACGAATTCAACTGTAGGCTTAAATGAAAACCTGAAAATATGACATAAAACTGATAATTACTCCAAACAAATAATTTCTCTTCTGTTAACAGTGCAATAAAATGGATAATAAAGGGCAGATTAATAACAAATCAGTGTTTAAGACACTGATCAGACCGCTGTGTCAAGCAGATTGGAGTTACTGCTGTAAGCTTTTCCTTAACTGTTATGTTGATCCTTAACCATCATAAGTCTAACTAGCAAAAGTATGGATGTTTAGGAAAAAATATTAATAAAGTCATCCACTCGAATAAATACAGGATTCTATTCTTGGATTACTGTGTACTATTATTTGACTGAAAAACTAAGAACCTATGAAGAAGGAAAATTCTACATAACACCCTAATCTCAGCATTTCATAACAAAGTTTCAGCTTGAATTATAACAAATTTTTTTAAACTTTCACTTATACAAAATATTTATAATGGGCAAGAAACTACCCCAAAATAGGTTTTCAGTTGTGTTTTCAATAATTTGTCCTTTCATCTTTTTATAACTTTTTTCAGATATTTTATACCATTAAAAATTTAAAAATTTTGTAAAATTAACGGTAAATATGATTTTTTAGTACTTTAGGTTATTTTCATAATTTATGCACCAAAATTCTGCCTTACATGCCCAATAGTAATAATACAAGAAATAAAAATATGGAAACTACTGAAAATATGGACAAAATATGTTTTATAAAAATTGAAAATAAGTGACCATACAACCTAAAAATTACTATCACACTAAAGTAGATAATGTGTTTTTCATTGCCAAAACAATTAATTAAATATATGTAATTAATTATAAAAACAATAGAAACTGTTTAAAAAAATACCTTAGGATCTAAACTTCACAAAATTTTAATTAATTAATTAAATGTGTGTAATTAACAATAACCTCAGAGAGGGAACTTGGTGCAGAGAGTAAATATACAGCATCATTCATGCTAAATTTGTAAACAGCAATGACATTACAATATACTTTTATTAAATTGCATAAAATCATAACTTATCATTAAGAAATTCAATTTCCAAAGATGAATATATCTTAATTGAATAATAAAGTATGTAATAAAAGAAAAATATTTAAAAATCATTTACTTTATAAGAGTTATGAAATGACTTAAATTCCAAATTAAAAGTTTTGAGATATTTGACGTTAATATAAGAAATATTGTTAAGTACACAAAATTACCACTAGATAGAAAATAACATGTATAAGAACTTTTGTTTTTGGTTTTTATTTGTAAAGTAAACTCCAGAAGTACAGTTTTAGAAATAGTTTTTTCCATTGTGTTGGGGTAGTTACAAGTTACAGCAGTTCTGCTCCTTTCTTAAATTTGTGGTTATGTTTACCATATATCTAGAGTAAAATAACCAGTACACAATGTAAATACCTGTGTAAATTCGATGTACTTTTGATATGTTTATAATTTATAACACTTTTATTGATAAATTACTTTTAAATAAATGAAAATCATTTACATGAGCACCAAATAATTACACTACAGTTTAAGTACATTATTAAATAAATCACACATATTTATACTTTATTATAATCTTACATTATATACAAAAACCTAAGAGCCAGTATCCACAAATTGCATTTTACTGTTAGCAAAACAAGGTGTATAACTGTTGTGATACATTCAAATTTCCAAATTATCCAAATTTAAAAACAATAGAGAAACTTTTTAATATGCGACAAATTTTACACTACAAAAATATGAAAATGAACCTTGATCATTATAAAATTCATACAATTTTTTGTATTATTAACACTTTTTGTAAATTTATTAACACCATTGTGATAAATAAGCATTTTACATTTTCAAATCTGAAGAATGAATATGATACTGGACATGGTTCGTTTTCATATTTCAAGTGCAATTTTAAAATTTAGAAAACTACTTTATGCAGATTTTAACATTTGTTATAATGGTGAAATCAGTACTGTAAAGATAGAAAAATATATTTTTTTAAAATTTCAAATGGCAGCCATTTTGAATTGAATGGATTTTTTGTTGGATAACAAACGTCCTAGATATTAAAGAAATATATACGTTTCCTGCAAGGCGAGTATTAGTATCCTCTAATAAAATGGACGGAGGGGCGGAAGAGGATCCATGGGGACAGAATGAGGGAGGTGTGGAGGATTAGAAAGAGCAAGACATGAGTCGGAGTGCTTTGCGTTATCCAACAGGGTCTATACGCAGATAATAATAATAATAATATATATGTTTGGTTTGAATTAAATTGGGTCAAAATTTCAAATAATAAAGTGTTAACACATGTATTTTTAATGATTCCTCAAAAATGTTCTAGAGGTCAGAACCATTGCATATTTTACTGTTCTAGATCTAAATCCTACCATGACGAGCGCTCCAATAGTTTATTTTATAATAGACGTTTACAGATAATACAGCATTCACTTGTATTATGTATACTACGCACATGTTGTATGTTTCTGGCAATTTAATTTAAAAAAGATACAATTTGTAGTTACTATACTGAACTGGTATAAATGTTCAACCCTCTGTCTAAGGGGAGACTCAGCCATCACTAAAGAACTGTATTTGTAGTGCAGCTTACAATTCCTCTGGAAGATTACTATTTGTATTTGACTAGCAACCTACGAAACAGAGTACTGTACTGGACAACCAGTAAAATAAAGTACTGTTGTGTTTTATAATTTTTAATGAATAATATGATTATTTTGAGTAGCAACATTTCAATACAGTCATCACTTGATAAGTCACACATCTAAAATTCATAAAACTCTTTTAATTCATACTGAGACACTGGACCTTTGAAAAACTCTCAAAATTGTATGAAAGCAATATATTCGGTCCCTTTCTTATTTCATACTGTCCACTTTATATTTGGTACTCGATCCAGCCTTCTATAAATTGTACTAACTGGGTACATTTCTTATTTACACCCTGGGTAGGCATAAAATTGTTTACCTGCTGAATCATAGATCTGTACTGTAATCAACAAATGCATAACCCACTCATTTCAAACACATTTACTTACTGATAAAAATATCACTCATCTGTCATTATAAAATGGAAAAGCAATGCCTTCACAATGTCAGGTGCCAGAGATGTTGCATAAATAAACTGTATTGTTAAACAGAAATTACATTGCACTTGGCTACACAGACTAAAAGGAGTGAGACAGTAATGTTTAGATAATAAATGATAATAGAGGCCTGTTTATTGGTGTCAGTCAGTTCTTACAGAATCTGTTCAAGTGCAACTTCATTTATGTAGAGCTGTTGTTATTTGTTAATCCTGATAATGAGTGCTTCAAAATATAAGTCTCTTTATCTTTTGGACAAAAACGAATTGTGCATATCAACTGTGCTGTAAATTGTTGTTAAATAAATACATATTTGATCTTTCAATTTTTTTATCAACTTGTATATTTTGAACTCATTATATCGCCGCCCTCGATAATTCAAATTTTTTCTGGTCTCTTCAAGTAAGAATTATTTATGTATTAAATACTGGTGATTGTATTTATACTGAATTTACCAGTTGTCCTGGAGCAAGTAAATCGACTGTAGTTTACTACAATGTGAAAGCACAGAAAATGTGAATCTGAAATTCTTTTTTTATGAAGTTATTTCACTTCCCCTTTCTTGTGATACTGAATACAAAAGGAGAAAATACAACAAGCCAGGAAATACGGAAACAAAAAAATTAAAATATTGAATTTTTAAAGGAATCTTGATGTCTGTTATCACTGTATAGAATATTTTTTATTTTATTTTCATTAAACAAATTATGAATCAGGTTCCACCTAATTGCAAAACAAATTTCTATTTAGAAGTAAAAAAAGTTGATGTAATTTTTAATACAATTTATAAACAAATTATTCTTTGAATTGAACTATCAGGTTGATAGGGAGAAAAATCATATATTTTGTCATAGAAAATCACAAATTGTACAGTACTACCATATTAGTGAACAATATGAAAAAATATTCAAAATGAATAAGATATACATACAACATGTGGACACTGGTTTTACATTACACACTTATACAAACACAAATTTAGCTTACTTACTATCAATGCAAAAATATGATTTCATTAACAATAAATGCAATACAATTGGTCCCAAAACGTTTATTTAATGTTATACAATTTAGTCATGTTTTACTTTGATCTCTTTTTGAATAAATGCAAATTTTAATTTGACTTATATTAGGCAATAATCAGTCTTTAGAAATGGATACGCTTTTGTTCGATACACTTTAAATAAAAAGGCCAATTTTTACACATTAATGTAATTAATTTTTGATAAATAGTGAAGTAAAATTAGAGCTGTTATAATTTTACAATGTTATTTGTTAGTAAAACCATTGCCTTAATGATTTCTGTCAAGATAATATATTTTGACTTTCTCACTATACAAAGTACGAAAAAAGTATTGTGATAATAAAAAAAAAACTTTATATTTTGAAGGAAGTAGTAGTAGTTTGTATGTTCTGCCGCAATCAGTATGACCCCAATTAACCTCAATTAACCCCACTTGACCTCCAATTAACCCCAGTTAGCCCCAATTAACCAATAAGATAATGCAGTCGGCAAGCGTCATAGCGGTATATAAGCCTTTCTCGGCGTCGTTTCCGAAGCAGTTTCTGTTCGTCCTGGCGCTGTACGTACGTTCCTGTATTTCGATTTCGACTTTTAGAGAATCTACTTGCTCCGTTGTTTTAGGTTTCGATTTTTTTTAACTTCATAATTACTTACCTCATCTTAGTTGGATTTTCTCTGTGAAAGAATCCTTTAATATTGTTAAAATGAAAACTATAGGGTTTTTTATTTTTACATTTTACAGCACAGTGTAAAATTTACACAGCAAATAATACTTTGGATACTGTAAAATACTAACAAAAATTTGTTTTTTTGGAAAAAACCAACGAGACAGTAACTGTAGCCAACTTAACTGTACTTTCAAATGGACTTTTTGTTTTTCAAGAGTATTATAACCTAACTGTGGACGGTCAACTAAATGATGAAACATTAAATTTAATGAATTCCAAACGATGTGGCGTTCGTGATGATATAATAAGTTTTTCTAGAACGAATATTACTTGGAAAAAATCTCCTCTTAAATGGCATTATTATTACGATAATTCTGATGTCTTGTCACTTACAGAAATCGCCTTTAAAAAATGGCAAGAATATTCTAACATTATTTTCCAACACAGTGTACATAATCCTGATAGTGATATCCAATAAATATGGAACTCATAGGTATCAAACAACATATTCACGTTTTTGTCCTTATGACTTTGATGGACAAGGCAATGTAATAGCACATGCTTATTTTCCTAAATCAGGCGGCACCGCTGTTGAAATACATATGGATAATGATGAAAATTGGTGTTTAGAAAGAGATGTAAAACAATGTTTAATCAGGCAAATAAGTCTACTCAAAGTTTTAGTACATGAGATTGGACATTCACTAGGGTTAAAACATTCTAAGGATCGTGAAGGTATTATGTTTCCTTTTTATAATAATAATGATTTAAAGTTAGGAAAAGGCGATGTTTTAGGCATCCAATCTATGTACGGACCACCCTCTCATGTAGTGCCTATATCAACAACAACGACTAGTACTACTTTAACTACTACTTCGACTTTCACACCGGAAATAACAACAACTTCGCCTAAAAAGATACCTACACTACCATTTCTTTGTACTGTGAAAAATATTAATACGTTTTTAATTGTAATACAATATTTATATTTATTTTATAAAAAATGGTTTTGGATTCTGAAGTTAGGAGAAAATACTTATAATAGAGCACAGTATTTACCTGACTGGCTCTTTTTCTTACCAGTAACCTTTAAAGCTATGTCTTATATCTGGCGAGACCGTCTGGCGAAATTGTTATTTTTATAGGTTGTGAAATATATATGATTGAATTTCCTTCATTGAATCTTGTCAGCGGCTATCCAAAATCATGTCATGTTATTGGAATACCTAACACAGCTAATATTAACGGTGTTGTTAATACATACAATGGACGAAATTATATTTTGTACAATGAAATATACTATACAGAAATCGACGAGTGCAGGCTTCAGTGCAAAACATATGGAATCATATATGAAAATTTTCCGGGCGTGCCGCCAAGCGTAAATTCAGTTTTCAAATTCAAAAACGGTTTACTGTATTTTCTAAAAAAATTATACTTATTATGAATTCGATGAGTTTACACAAAAGCTGCACAGAGAAGGCACGTTTGATTTTTCTATTTTTGGTGTCAACTGCGAAAAGACATCATTTACCACAGTTTTGGAGCGTTTTAAGGAAATTGTGTCAAAATTAGATTCTATTTCAACGCCTATAGAAAAATTGCAAGAGTTATAAAAGAAAAAAAGACAACGATATCTAGGTAAGACCTATTTTTCATTATCGCATGTATAATTTATTTTAGTGGATGACTTTTGACATATGTAAAATTATTTCTTATATTCCTTACTATCAATACTTGTTAATCATTCGATAGGAAACAAATGTCAAAATTCAAACTGATATAACGCTGCTCTTTGTAATTGCAAAAATTTATTTCCGTCAATTATTATCTTTGTCGGCATATGCATATTTATTGCGCGAGTCTTCAAAAATAATTTGTGAAGAGTTCAATCTTCAAGAACAAATAAGTTATCTGTGTTCCTGTTCTAATAAAGGAATGTGATCTTATTTTGCATAATTAATACACGTGATAGCTAAATGCATATATATATATTAAGAAAAATATCAATCTCATGTCTCAATTCTGATTCATCAGTTGCTATAGCCACTGGTCTTCTGCTACAACGTTCTACGACAAATCTTCTTTTGTTAAAACAAGTAAGTGATTATTTTAATTTTGAATTAAATTCGAAAAGAAATAAGAATTATTATTGAACATTTGCATTTGCTAATTTTGTATAAATTAAAAATTAAAAGTCAAAAATACTAACAAAAACCACCAGAGTAGTTCACCAACTTTCTGCATATTTTATTTTTTATTTCGTTTGTTAATTTGAATTTCGTTCCTATGTTATTTCAAAATAAAAGGTTGCTTAAACAAAATCTTTTATTTTAACAGAATTCACAAGTGATAATTCCGAAGAAAAAAACCATCCGGAGTCATTCAAATTTTGGCTACCAGCTTGTGCAAAATACGTTTTTAGAAACACAACTTGAGGAACATTTAAAATTATTCGTTAACAGGTATTATTTATAAATACAAAAAATATAACTATACAATACTCAATTTTCCATTAACGAATAATTTATTTCATTTAATTAATATAATCATTTTTTTATTTTTAGATCATTTTGGCGAGCTCAGTCACGAAAATTATATTATTTTAGTAATTTGTGTGAAATTAAACTTAATATAATAATTCAAAAATGGAAATGGATCCGAATAACCTTTTCGGCTAAACCAGCGCGACTGATGATTTTCTGGTTTTTAAGGGGGAAAGGATAGCGCAGTTGATATGCAAGAAATTTGTCTATCCAGAAATGGAAAAATTGACTCGTTGGGTTCATAATTCAAAAAGAGGGGCAGACGGTTTCAGTTTGTCCGAAACCAAGGTTATTAAAAAATGTTTAAAAAAATCTTGGCTCTAAAAGGGATTGTAAGCGATTTTTTAAAGAAAAACATAATACGTAGAACATTATTATGTATTAGGAATAATTTCAATAAGCATAAAACATATAATAATAGAAATATTATAATCCCGCAGGGGGCTGCAGACTAGCTGCACATATTGAAAGGATTTTTTTTTCAAATAGGAGAGCACCTATTTTTTCAAATTTTCTGAAAATGCTTACGATCCGATCAAAGCCACGAGTTCGGTTGCAGGTTTCGACCTCAGAAGTTCTGAGGATGCGGTCGTTCTTAAGGGGACCAGAAAACTTATAGAAACCGATCTTGGGGTAATTGTTCCGGAAGGATGTTACGGAAGAATAGCTCCCAGATCTGGTTTGTCCTTTTACAATTGTGTTCACATGGGGGCGGGGTAATAGACAGGAACTATAGGGGGAGTATTAAAATTTTGTTAATTAATAATTGCGCGACTGATGATTTTCTGGTTTATAAGGGGAAAAGGATAGCGCAGTTGATATGCGAAAAAATTGTCTATCCAGAAATGGAGGAATTGACTCGTTGGGTTCATAATTCAAAAAGAGGGGCAGACGGTTTCAGTTTGTCCAAAACCAAGATTATTAAAAAATGTTAAAAAAGGTCTTGGCTCTTAAAGGAATTGTAAGCGATTTTTTTAAGAAAAACAATGTGTAGAACATTATTATGTATTAGGATTAATTTCAAAAAGCATAAAACATATAATAATAGAAATATTAGATTCCCGCAGGCGGATGCAGACTAGCTGCACCTATTGAGAGGATTTTTTTCAAATAATAGAGAACCTATTTTTTCAAATTTTCTGAAAATGCTTACGATCAGATCAAAGCCACAAGTTCGGCTGCAGGTTTCGACCTCAGAAGTTCTTAGGATGCGGTCGTTCTTAAGGGGACCAGAAAACTTATAGAAACCGATCTTGGGGTAATTGTTCCGGAAGTATGTTTCGGAAGAATAGCTCCCAGATCTGATCTGTCCTTTTACAATTGTGTTGACATGGGTTCGAGGGTAATAGACAGGGACTATTAGGGGAGTATTAAAATTTTGTTAATTAATAACAGCGCGACTGATGATTTTTTTGTTTTTAAGGGGGAAAGGATAGCGCAGTTGATATTCGAGAAAATTGTCTATCCAGAAATGGAGGAATTGACTCGTTGGGTTCATAATTCAAAAAGAGGGACAGACTAGTTCAATTCGTCCGAAGCCAAGATTATTAAAAAATGCTAAAAAAATCTTGGCTCTTAAAAGGATTGTAAGCGATCTTTTAAGACAGTAAAACATATAATAATAGAAATATTAGAATCCGAAGGAATTGTAAGCGATTTTTAAAGAAAAACATAATATGTAGAACATTATTATGTATTAGGATAATTTCAAAAAGCATAAAACATATAATAATAATAAATATTAGTGCATACTAGCTGCACCTATTGAGAGGATTTTTTTCAAATATTACAGCACCTATTTTTTCAAATTTTCTGAAAATGCTTACGATCCGATCAAAGCCACCAGTTCGGCTGCAGGTTTCGACCTCTCATGTTCTGAAGATGCAGTCGTTCTTAAGAGAACCAGAAAACTTATAGAAACCGATCTGGGGGTAATTGTTCCGGAAGGATGTTACGGAAGAATAGCTCCCAGATCTGGTCTGTCCTTTTACAATTGTGTTGACATTGGGGGAGGGGTAATAGACAGGGACTATAGGGGGAATATATAAATTTTGTTAATTAATAACAGCGCGACTGATGATTTTCTGGTTTTTAAGGGGGAAAGGATAGCGCAGTTGATATGCGAGAAAATTGTCTATCTAGAAATGGAGGAATTGACTCGTTGGGTTCATAATTCAAAAAGAGTGGCAGACGGTCAATTCGTCCGAAACCAAGATTATTAAAAAATGTAAAAAAATCTTGGCTCTTAAAAGGATTGTAAGCGATCTTTTAAGAAAAACATAATATGTAGAACATTATTATGTATTAGGAATAATTTCAATAAGCATAAAACATATAATAATAGAAATATTAGAATCCCGCAGGGGTGCAGACTAGCTGCACCTATTGAGAGGATTTTTTTTTCAAATAGGAGAGCACCTATTTTTTCAAATTTTCTGAAAATGCTTACGATCCGATCAAAGCCACGAGTTCGGCTGCAGGTTTCGACCTCAGAAGTTCTGAGGATGCGGTCGTTCTTAAGGGGACCAGAAAACTTATAGAAACCGATCTGGGGGTAATTGTTCCGGAAGGATGTTACGGAAGAATAGCTCCCAGATCTGGTCTGTCCTTTTACAATTGTGTTGACATTGGGGGCGGGGTAATAGACAGGGACTATAGGGGGAGTATTAAAATTTTGTTAATTAATAACAGCGCGACTGATGATTTTCTGGTTTTTAAGGGGGAAAGGATAGCGCAGTTGATATGCGAGAAAATTGTCTATCCAGAAATGGAGGAATTGACTCGTTGGGTTCATAATTCAAAAAGAGGGGCAGACGGTTTCAGTTCGTCCGAAACCAAGATTATTAAAAAATGTTAAAAAAGGTCTTGGCTCTTGAAGGGATTGTAAGCGATTCTTTTAAGAAAAACGTAATATGTAGAACATTATTGTGTATTAGGATTAATTTCAATAAGCATAAAATATATAATAATAGAAATATTAGAATCCCGCAGGGGGTGCAGACTAGCTGCACCTATTGAGAGGATTTAGACGTTTCTCGCGGTACCCGAGTCTAACACACATTTACACTTGCAGCACAATACTTACGACTTCAACACTGTACACTTGCACTTACATTTAGGGAGGCGATGATAGCCTTAATGTGCTTCTCGCAAAAATAATTATTAAATAATATATGTAGTACTCTGGTATAAATAATAATTAATAATGATTGCCTATCTTTTAAGTTAAAAGAAGATAAACAAACCAAAAATGGAAACCGAAAAGAAAGGGGGGAAAATTGACACAAACCGTTTAACTTTAGTATCAATATTGGAGACTATGTTACTATTAGGAGTTGATTCTTTTATACGTTGGGGGTCAACAAAGAATTCTTTAAAAACATTTATGGAAAAACAAAAAAATGAAGTTTTTATAGCTTTATACAATACGCTTGAAATAATTTTTGATTGTTTTCAGTCAGATAGAGTTATGAAAGAGAAAACAAAAATAATTTATGAAGATATTGTAAAACTATTAGCATCTGTTAAAACTATCGATTTATTACAAAGAACGTTTTCTTGTGATACAACAAGTGATTTGGTTAAATACATTAAAACAATAGAATTTGATAAAAAAAAAAGTAACAAGCGCAGGCGAAGTAACGATTCATCAGATGAATCCGATTCTGTAAGTAATTTATCGGATGACGATTTTAATAGCTTGTTTTTGACGAAACAGAAAAAACTTCAAAAAAAGTCAAAGGTTACTATCAAACAATTAATTCAGTCTAATTCCGATAAAAAAAAGAAAATAATGAAATCTCCGGGAGAAACGGGGACCCACTTAATAAAAATAGAAATTACTGACATTGACGACTAGAAAAAAAATCCCGAAAAGCAATACTGGACTAAGGTTTACAAGAAGGCATATTTTGTTCTTGACGAAAATGACAGAGATGAACAAAAATTGCTTAAAAATATTAATGACATTTTATACAAAGTAGCTGATAAAATTTCAAATATAGATAATGTAGACATACAAATACAAAAAAATGAAGCAAAGAATTCAAAATTGTTTAGCAATTTCCAATGGTAATTTTAAAACTTATAAGTATTTTAGTTAAAGTTTTAATAATAAATATTTATAAATATTAAATAAATACTTTCATTATTTTAGGATCTTACTCAACAAACAAATAAACAAGAAAAATATGGATTACATCTCTGCCACTTGATTTTCTAATGTTTTGATCAGTGGCAATATAATACAATATTTATTAGAAGATAATGATTTAACAAGTGCTTTTAGATTTTTATCGTTATTTCATAAAAATAATCCATTTTATATTTATAAAAAAACTTTTAAAATGTATAATTTATTTATCAGTTCTGTACCGGAAATATATTCAAAAATGTTTATTGTCAGAGTTACGGAAAACCTTTTTTTTACAGAAAATGCATCTTTTGATAATGTTCTAAACGAAAATTTCATGTACTATTATTATTTACAAGAATTTGAAAAAAGTATGAGACAAAACGAAGAAATTTGTATAAATAAAATATTTATTTCTACAGCGAAAAAGAAAGATTTTTTTCGAATTAGTTAAACGCATAGAAAGACATCACTTTTTCAATTTGAATGAAGAACGTAATTATAATACATTTATTGAATTTTTAAAATTTGTTTTTTAGTGCTTAAAATTTAGAGACAATATTAGGCTGGTAAGAAATATGTTTGAAGGAAATGAAGAATTGTTTACTAAGTTGCCTCGTTTTCTTTTAGTGTGTTTGGAGTAAAAACTAGAAATTAATACTCAATTTTTAAATTGAAAACAGAAATACATATTTTTTAAATTATTTCAGATACATAAAAAAAATTAAAATGGACAATAAGGGTTAAAAAAAGAAAACTCGCACATGAAAATAATTCTGATACTCCGTCTTCAAGCAACATGAACATAGTTCCAAGTATATCAGGTGAACATTTAAATAGAAAATCCGTTAGATTAGAAAATGTCTGAATTTCAAATGAATTTTTCGAATTGGAGAATGCTTTAAAAGGAATCATAAAAACTTTTTATTTGAAAAATAATGTTGACAATATTAAAGATATTTGCTTGTTGTTAACACACAATAAGCCGAAAATTGAAAATGATCTAAATATACGTTTAGATATTTACAACTCACTTAAATTTCATCTTGTTGTCGAATGCACATATATAAAACCTATATAGTTAGTGAATTGCAAGAGAGATCGTTTAAAACGAAAAAATTTACAATTTTTAAATCATAAAATGTAATATGTATTTTAAACGAAATGTTTACAAAAATTTGCCATGAGGAGTCTACGTCTACAGATAAAGGTAGCGGCTGGACGTTGTATACTGTGGATAGTATTTTATTGCGTTTGAGTAAATATAAACCTTTGAGGGGAAGTTCTTTTTACCACTACCGCCTGGTGTTCAGTTAAAAAAAGCCGATATAAATGTTCACAATTATAACGATAATTTTTTTTTAGATGGGCGCTTTTAAGTCGGTATGTACGGAAAAAAGTGCTAGTCGCTTAAGTAGTGGATATTATGAACAAATTAATAAATTCAATTTTAATGGAATTAATTTTCCTACTCCTCTTAAAGAAATAAATATATTTGAAAAGAATAATGAACATGTTTCCATTAACGTGTATGGGCTTGATAACGACAATAATGTATATCCTCTTATAATACGCGAAAGTGAACAAATTAATCACTTTGATTTATTGCTAATTACTAATACAAATGGGGTTAGCCATTACTGTTATTAAAGTAATTTTTCTAGATTAATTGGTTCTCAGATGAGCAAAAATACCCAAAAAAAGTAATACGTAAACGCTGCTTTACACATTATCAAGGTCGAAGTTGTGAAGATAAATTAAAAATCCACATGAATACATGAATCCCAAACAAGCCAGTAAGGGCAGTTATGCCCGATGATGAAAATGATTGTTCTCCTGTATTAAAATTTAAAAACTTTCAATATAGCTTTCGCGCTCCTACAGTAATATATGCAGACTTTGAGTGTCTATTTAAACATATTAACGAAAGAATATCAACATGTTTACATGTTAACATGAATATGAACATTATTACACGATATTCATGAACCCATGAGTTATTGTATCTATGTAGTAGAAGGTAAGAATTCATTGTCAGAACAAATATTTGATAAATTACCAAAAGAACCATTCTTATATAGAGGTGAAAATGCAGCATAAAACATATAATAATAGAAATATTAGAATCCCGCAGGGGGGGTGCATACTAGCTGCACCTATTGAGAGGATTTTTCTTTCAAATATTACAGCACCTATTTTTTCAAATTTTCTGAAAATGCTTACGATCCGATCAAAGCCACCAGTTCGGCTGCAGGTTTCGACCTCTCATGTTCTGAAGATGCAGTCGTTCTTAAGAGAACCAGAAAACTTATAGAAACCGATCTGGGGGTAATTGTTCCGGAAGGATGTTACGGAAGAATAGCTCCCAGATCTGGTCTGTCCTTTTACAATTGTGTTGACATTGGGGGCGGGGTAATAGACAGGGACTATAGGGGGAATATATAAATTTTGTTAATTAATAACAGCGCGACTGATGATTTTCTGGTTTTTAAGGGGGAAAGGATAGCGCAGTTGATATGCGAGAAAATTGTCTATCCAGAAATGGAGGAATTGACTCGTTGGGTTCATAATTCAAAAAGAGGGCAGACGGTTTCAGTTCGTCCAAAACCAATATTATTAAAAAATGTTTAAAAAAATCTTGGCTCTTAAAGGGATTGTAAGCGATTTTTTAAAGAAAAACATAATATGTAGAACATTATTATGTATTAGGAATAATTTCAATAAGCATAAAACATATAATAATAGAAATATTAGAATTCAGCAAGGGGGTGCAGACTAGCTGCACCTATTGAGAGGATTTTTTTTTCAAATAGGAGAGCACCTATTTTTCCAAATTTTCTGAAAATGCTTACGATCCGATCAAAGCCACGAGTTCGGCTGCAGGTTTCGACCTCAGAAGTTCTGAGGATGCGGTCGTTCTTAAGGGGACCAGAAAACTTATAGAAACCGATCTGGGGGTAATTGTTCCGGAAGGATGTTACGGAAGAATAGCTCCCAGATCTGGTCTGTCCTTTTACAATTGTGTTGACATTGGGGGCGGGGTAATAGACAGGGACTATAGGGGGAATATATAAATTTTGTTAATTAATAACAGCGCGACTGATGATTTTCTGGTTTTTAAGTGGGAAAGGATAGCGCAGTTGATATGCGAGAAAATTGTCTATCCAGAAATGGAGAAATTGACTCGTTGGGTTCATAATTCAAAAAGAGGGGCAGACGGTTTCAGTTCGTCCGAAACCAAGATTATTAAAAAATGTTAAAAAAGGTCTTGGCTCTTGAAGGGATTGTAAGCGATTCTTTTAAGAAAAACGTAATATGTAGAACATTATTGTGTATTAGGATTAATTTCAATAAGCATAAAATATATAATAATAGAAATATTAGAATCCCGCAGGGGGTGCAGACTAGCTGCACCTATTGAGAGGATTTAGACGTTTCTCGCGGTACCCGAGTCTAACACACATTTACACTTGCAGCACAATACTTACGACTTCAACACTGTACACTTGCACTTACATTTAGGGAGGCGATGATAGCCTTAATGTGCTTCTCGCAAAAATAATTATTAAATAATATATGTAGTACTCTGGTATAAATAATAATTAATAATGATTGCCTATCTTTTAAGTTAAAAGAAGATAAACAAACCAAAAATGGAAACCGAAAAGAAAGGGGGGAAAATTGACACAAACCGTTTAACTTTAGTATCAATATTGGAGACTATGTTACTATTAGGAGTTGATTCTTTTATACGTTGGGGGTCAACAAAGAATTCTTTAAAAACATTTATGGAAAAACAAAAAAATGAAGTTTTTATAGCTTTATACAATACGCTTGAAATAATTTTTGATTGTTTTCAGTCAGATAGAGTTATGAAAGAGAAAACAAAAATAATTTATGAAGATATTGTAAAACTATTAGCATCTGTTAAAACTATCGATTTATTACAAAGAACCTTTTCTTGCGATACAGCAAGTGCTTTGGTTAAATACATTGAAACAATAGAATTTGATAAAAAAAAGTAATAAGCGCAGGCGAAGTAACGATTCATCAGATGAATCCGATTCTGTAAGTAATTTATCGGATGACGATTTTAATAGCTTGTTTTTGACGAAACAGAAAAAACTTCAAAAAAAGTCAAAGGTTACTATCAAACAATTAATTCAGTCTAATTCCGATAAAAAAAGAAAATAATGAAATCTCCGGGAGAAACGGGGACCCACTTAATAAAAATAGAAATTACTGACATTGACGACTAGAAAAAAAATCCCGAAAAGCAATACTGGACTAAGGTTTACAAGAAGGCATATTTTGTTCTTGACGAAAATGACAGAGATGAACAAAAATTGCTTAAAAATATTAATGACATTTTATACAAAGAAGCTGATAAAATTTCAAATATAGAAAATGTAGACATACAAATACAAAAAAAAATGAAGCAAAGAATTCAAAATTGTTTAGCAATTTCCAATGGTAATTTTAAAACTTATAAGTATTTTAGTTAAAGTTTTAATAATAAATATTTATAAATATTAAATAAATACTTTCATTATTTTAGGATCTTACTCAACAAACAAATAAACAAGAAAAATATGGATTACATCTCTGCCACTTGATTTTCTAATGTTTTGATCAGTGGCAATATAATACAATATTTATTAGAAGATAATGATTTAACAAGTGCTTTTAGATTTTTATCGTTATTTCATAAAAATAATCCATTTTATATTTATAAAAAAACTTTTAAAATGTATAATTTATTTATCAGTTCTGTACCGGAAATATATTCAAAAATGTTTATTGTCAGAGTTACGGAAAACGTGGTTGTTTTTTACAGAAAATGCATCTTTTGATAATTGAGCATGGCGCGTACTGTGTCCTCGTCGAACGGTACCTCACCGTCTGCCCGTGAAAATTCTATGCCGTGAAAATAATCGCGGAGCCATCGGGCTATTTTCCTGCTTTTTTCGTTAAGCGTTTGAAAGCCGAAAGGAGATTTGAAAATCGTAACCGCGTACGAGAAACGGCTGACAACGGCCAACTCTTTCACGATATACTCACCGCAATTATCCACGTAAGCGTGAAATTCAACTACCGCTCGCCGGTTCTGCTGCTGTTGTTGCTGCTGGTGCTGCATGTTTTTTGAATAAGACCACTTCGTCGTACAAACGGTCCGCTTCGGGCAGAGTACTTGATACGGGTTCGTCGCCGCCTGCCAGACACTCGATGATGTACGCGATCAAATCTTGTTCGTTATAAAACAATTCTTTGATACGACGCGACACCAGAGGCACACTGTCGACGAATAATTTCCACTCGTCGGTGGTCAACGAGACGGTATGCGGACCGCTACCGACGCCCACGCCGCTGTACAACTGAACGTATCTCCTACCGATTACTTTTCTGACGATCACGTGACCTTGTCCGAATTTAAATTTTGTCGAAGCTGTTGAAGCGGTAGCCGCTGCCACTGCTTCGGATATATTCGTCAGTTCGGTCAGCAACTCGTTGAACGTGAAATAGGTGAAAAAAACGAATTTTGTTTTACCCGACTGCACCAGAACGCCCAGCTCGTGTGCAACGTGTTGGAAAAGACCGGTCACGATAAATTTACTGCATTCGCTGTTTAAAAAATGCACCGTTTTCAAGTAAATACCTACGGGTAAGTTAGGAGGCACTGTACGTCTTGTAGACTGGCGATCAACGTCCATACGCTCTGACTCCATGACTCGTACTGAGCAATGTAACACTTATCCGGAACCTACCTCACTTCTCCCCACTCCTCAACCCCACCCTAAAAACCCGCGATATTTTTAATGGCGCCTGTGAGTAGAGAATAGCTCATGTGTTTATCGTAAAAGATAACACAATAGGCCGTAGTATTGGCGGGAAAATTTTCGGAAGCTTCGATTTCCAGTTTCACGTCGACAGGTCCCGACCTGAACGAATCTTTGTGCTTGGAACAATCGATTACGAAAATCGGTGTTTTCCCTTTGAACGTTTGCAAATCTACACAAGGGGACGGTTCGTGACCGTAATAGGACTGTTGGAAATCGCAGAATTTGTGGTACGCTAGCGCCGCACTACCGCGTACGCGTTCGTAAGGGTGAAAATCCGAATTAAGATGAACCCGTACGTCCGTGATGTTGCAATAATCGAACGCGGACGCGTCTTTACCGATCTGATTAGACCTATCCGTTTGAAAGACTAACGCTATGATTTGAGGCATCTGGTCTATAGTGGCCGTCTTGAGGACCCACGATTCGTGTTTTACGGCCGGCCACCAAGGTCTTACGATAACGTCCCACCCGCGATACGCTATGTGCGCTGTAATGTTGTTTTGAATCTTTTTCAACGTGTCCACCTCGTGTTTCCCGTCCACGGTAATGTGATGCAACAACCACGTGATACCGGTAATCACGAGGTCAACGGACGTCGCTCCGTCTTCGCTGTAAACGGCGTTCAAATCGGATGCCGATCGTAAGAGTACCAGTTCCTGTTTCACGTTGACCACTATCCGCCGGTAATCCTCGAAAAATCCCATCAACATTTTCAACGATACGAGTACGGAAAATTCACCGCTACTACTATCGGGGGACACGTACTTACCGGGACCCACCCAACCGGCATTTTTAAGGTTATTCACACTGTACTCGGGCGTGGACAGTACGTTTTTCACAGTACTCACTATACCCAGTTGCCGCGTTCCGTCCACTTCGTTGCCGGCAATCTCGTATCTGATATTGTCGAATAGAAACGCCACACCGTTGTTGACAAAGTCCACTTTAGCCTTGGCACCATTTTCTTTTTTTCCCGTCAACGTACCCGTAATGTAAAGCATACTCTCGTGCGGTAACGTCATGACGTCCTGTTGGTTTACAGGTATCCTGATCTCATCGTTATTCCTGAACGTGGACGAGGCGTACGGTTTATGGTAATGGTATTCTTTACCCGTGATCGTATTGTCGTACACGGGGTGTCTTTCGAGCGCTAGTATATCCATTATTATTATTTTTTCGTAACAATTTTAAAGCCTAGAGACCTTAAAAAACGTATACTCCTAGATGTTAACACTCTCGTGTTTGTTCGCGGACTAACGTCGTATCTATACGTATCCCGGTTAAATACGAGACCCATTTCTTCTTCTACTTCTTACCGGCGTCTTCTCAAATGCAATCTGATCGAAATATTTTCGTTTCTGAAATCGACGAGATCACCGTTCTGATCTTTCAGGCTGACGGTAAGATTGTGAATCGATTTCACGTTGACCGGTAAATATATTACGGTTCGCGGGATCTCGATAATCTTATAGCCGGGCGGTACTCGAGGATAAAATTCGTGTATAACGTGACTCTCTACACCGTTTTGAAACGAACCCGACGCTACGTTACATTCGATTTGTATTACACTGACCTTGATGATGTCCACCGGTAGGTCGGAAACGTGCACTCGACCGGGCTCTAGAATTTTCTTTTCGAAACCGAGTAACGAGCCGATCGTGCGTTCGCCGCTGAAATCTATAGTCTCCGAAAAAAATATCTCTGCCTTTAACGTGTTATTGTTCGGTTTCAAAGAGAACACGATATCAGAATGTAGTTGCGATTTAATGTACCTTTCAATGTCGTCGATTTCGTACGAACCTGTAGGCAATTTTACGTCGAATTCAGTGTCTTTGTCGTCGACGTCGTCACTAACAACGTGATCGGAAAGTTTTGCGACTTTGGACGAATCCGGTTTTAAAGACTTTTCACCGATAGCAGTTGCTACTGTAGGATGAACATGTTTGTCCTCGCCTGTACTTTCGGACGAAATTTCATTAGTAGCGACAGCAGCAGCAGCAGAAAAATCAACATTAGTAGCTAACGGAGGTTTTAATTTTCTTTTTGTCCTTTTTCTTATTAATGTTACTCATACCCAAATGTTGCAAACCATAAAGCGATCGTTTATCTCTGCTGCTGCTGCTGCTGCCCTTCTTCACCAATCGAACCGGTTGTCGCACCATTCTAAGGGTATATAAAGTCAATTGCTCCTGTAATTTGACACTTGTGTTTTTTACACGATACTAGTGAGAGTTAGTTAACGCGCACGGTATATTCAGTAAGTATGCCTGCTTATACTTCTTCTTCGTCTTCTTCTTTGCTCGATGTTTTCAACTCGATAGTGCCAAAAGACATAGAAACAATTTCTA
Organism: Callitettix versicolor; assembly: GCA_022606455.1. Taxonomy (NCBI): domain Eukaryota; kingdom Metazoa; phylum Arthropoda; class Insecta; order Hemiptera; family Cercopidae; genus Callitettix; species Callitettix versicolor. The sequence continues at coordinate 36,921,466 of CM040183.1, read as the reverse complement.
TAAAGGATTTATTTATCGGGAGAAAATATTTCATCAAGGAAGCTTCGTTGATAAAAACTAGATTCGGGAGTTCGATTCTGCTGTTGGTCGACGTAGACGGAGACGAAAAAAAAGTATTTCTACCCAAGAGATATTCGGCGATCCTTACGGAGGCGCAGATAAATGAACTAGTTTCCAAGGAGTTGGTGGTTACGGAACACACTGGAAACACCGTGAAACTGGAACTACATTAGTCCTGAGTCATCGTTTATTTTACGAGGGGAGGCTACAAATTTATGGTTGGTAGTCACCGTTGGAAGCGTGCTTGGGGCTTCCTTCCTTGCTCAAAAAAAAAAGATACACATATACAAGTAAAATTTTTAATTTTCTAATATTCTATTTTAAAATTCTTTCTTTTTTAATTAATTATTATTTATTTCTTTACAGGACTAATGTATAATCCTCAGAAACTTTTTCAATTAAGTGCTATACAAGTTTGTGCTCAAGTCGTAATATCCGACAACGTAGATTTGCTCGAAATACCTGCTACGATTAAAAGACATTTGAAAATTAACTTCAAAGATTATTTATGGCAAGTGATTTGTGACACCACGAACTTTGATTATAATAACATAGACTTTGACAATATCAGTTATAGGGACTTTTTCATGCTCGTTAACCATCCTTTTGAAGTACCTGTGTTTGCCTACGAAACAAACATTGTGAACGTAATCGAAATCGTTTGTACGCCGTATAAACGTTTATGTCGTGAATGTTTTTGTAAAATTGTTCTATCTCCGGATTGTGATAGTGCTAAAATTCCAGAAATTTGGGTTATCACTTACCAAGACGTGTGTGACGGTGATATATTATTATATACTATTCAGGATAGTACAAAGTGGTGTGAAAAGTGTTTTGTAACTCCTTTATTTATAATAGAAGACTTTGTCGATACGTTACACACAGATTATCGACGACGTTCTACTTTTTTCTCAGAATACATCGATCGAGAACGTTGTAAAGAGTACATATTAGAGAAACAGAGACAACGTCAACAACGAGGCACAACACTGTAAAATTTACTAAAGATTATTCGGATTTTACCTTCTGTAATATATATATATTTTTTAAACTGCAGTTTGAAAAGGAAAATGGATAACGAACAAGTGTTACCTACTATCTCAAATGCCGACCACCACCGCCACCACCAGGAACAAGACAGCCAGACTGTACCCGTCATGGAAAATTCCGTAAATAGAACCAATCTGTCTCGCCCTCTCTCTCTCTCTTCTCTCTCTCTCTCTCACACACACACACACACACACACACACACACACACACACACACACACACACACACACATACGCGCACACACACTACGAATACACTGAAACTCTGAACGTGTCTATTTTCAGATAAATACCCTTTATTTAATTAAAAATATATATTAAATTATTTTCCTACAGTTTCCGAAAACAACTGACAAGGAAATTGATGCGATGGACGAAGAAGAAGAAGAAGAAGATGATGAGGATGATGATGATGATGCCGATGACGACGACGATGATGGATCGGTGAGGGTGTTGGCGCACACTATTTTGAACGAATGTCTTGCAGAACTACGAGAGATTGTAAACAATTTTGTGATGGCTACCGACACAGCATACTATCGTAAGGACGATACTTTCAGCGTACACGTCTGGCAAATGCTGTCCAACGAATTACAACTAATTTCGGACCACGTAAAATCTCGATTGACAAAGTTTGTGAGAGGACCGAGAAATCGTGACGAGTTACGGCAACAATACGGCCTGACTGGAAAATCTAAAAATATTAAGAGTACTGACTTGTAAAACAACCTTATTTCTTTTCGAATAAATGTAATATGTGTATCACAATTTGTTGTTGTTGTTGTTGATATTTTTCTTTCCTCAAACTTATCATAAAATGCAGAGGTCTCGGTGGCTGAATGGTTAACGCGTTGGTATAGCAACCGAAAGGTTCCGGGTTCGAGCCCGGTTGCTACCCCATCGCCTTTTCCTTACCAAAAAAAAAACCGAACCCCCTCTCACGTCTGCATTAACCTAACTAGTAAAACAAAAAAAAAAGTGTTAAAAGGTGCCAAATACAGTTTTGCCAGTATGAGGTTTTAATAGTTAGATAGAGAGAGAGGAGATCCGATAAAATGAACTAAAATAATCCAAAAAAATTACAACACACACACATACACACACACACACACACACACACACACACACACACACACACACACACGCGCTTGCGCGTAGACGAAGACCCGTCTTAAAGCTAGATAGTTGTTTTTGCGGGCCCTGAAAAGGGCCATTTTGTACAAGGAAAAGGAGGAGGAGTTTAGTTTTCGGGAGGAGCCCGCTGTTTTTCGGGTTGTTGTTGTTGGGGTGGCTGAGGCTGCTGGGGTTGTTGTTGGGGCTGATCAGCCTCTTCAGCATCGGCTAACCCGCGAAAGTTCACGCGGAACCTTCTCCCGAAGCCCCGGAATTCTACTCTCTGTGCCTCTTCTGCTCGAACTACATTGTCCGAGCAGTAGCCTTCGTCCTGTAAGTTTGCCATTTCAAAGTATAATGAAACGAACAAAGAGAAACTAGCCTGTATTGTAATCGCGAGAGTAGTGGGGACGCAGGAAACGGATATCCTGTTGACGCGATTAGTTCGCGCATATCAATTCACGAGTTGTGCGAATTGTCTAAGCCTAACAACTTTAACAAACCTTTGTTTTATTTCGAATGAAATACTTTTTTTCCACTAGGTAAAGCAATGTATTCTTGTTTCATATTCGCTACTGTTGTCCATAGGCTCTGTGCCCTATGTGGTCATCTGTACGCTTTCAGCTACTTCAGGCACTTTAGACACTAGCCTATATATATATACACAGTAGAATGACAAGCGTGTCAGTATTATTTTTGCATACGGTGTTGTTCAAACTACGTTCGCGTAAGTTTTTTATTAATTTTATTTTTAAAATGGCGTCGAACTATCGTGATCCTTTTTGTTGTAAATATAAATGTTTTGTAGTGCCGCGGTGTCAAGTTGACGGTTTAGCTTGTACAAAGTGCAATTATTTTTCGTACTGCCACTGCAATTGTAGGAGTGCGCAGAAACATTCGTGGAAACTTTCTGTGTACAAGACCAATTTCGACGTTACGCGTGCTGCAAGAAAATCTGCACTCGGTTTACATTTAATGATTTAATCTTTTGTCGCGAGTGTCGAAACACTTGTTTCGATTTTTGTATATGCGTGTTTAGAAATTGTAAAACGCGTAAAAGTTGGTTTGAAGACGGCGACGGTGAAGACGATGACGACAACGGTTTTGACAACAAAGAAAAACATGACGACGGTGAGCGTCGGCGTTTGAAACAGACGACCGTCGCAGAGGGGGCAGACAATCGATAAAGGTAAATATTAACAATATTTATTTATTTTAATATTTTTCTTTTTTTTTACTTTTCAGAATTCAGTCGAATGAGCATTTTTTTTCAAGCGAAATATTATCGACTTTGCGGTCGTAACCTTTCCTGACTCTTGGTGGTGGTGGTGGTGGTGGTAATGATATGGTAACGGATGTACATTTCCTGTTTCCTTCATTACAGATTACACAAAGGCAGCGGATGAGGTCACGGTGATGATGGTGGGGATTTCAAGTGGTGGGGGATACTGACTATATGCAACAAACACGCGCACTCAAAATCAGACGCCGATACACACGCTGAGGGTTAAAATGGCTGAGCAACCAACAAGACAGCAATTTTCGGTGTACTTGAGAATGACTGTGGCCGAATTAATAAGGTGAGTGTACTATTTTTTTTTCTTTCAGCTTTTCTCCGATTACTTTTGACAGACTAATTTTATTATTACAAAAAATGTTTTTTCTTGCTTTTTCTGTAAAAATAACAATTTACAGTACAACTGTAGTAGTAGAAATAACAGTTTTCAAGTGGATCGACAGGTTCTTTTTGAATATAATAAAATTTAGCTTTTGTCTGTTTAATTTCGAAAACATTTATGTTAGTATTATTTTTAATACCGTTAGAAAACTGTTAGCGACTTCTCGAATAATATCTTACTTTCAGTTATATTTGACGTCATACATTTCGGTTGATCACCGTATAAGTCACTTTATTACGATTTTACAGAACTTTTGTTTTTCATCTTTACACTGTTAGCGATTTCTCGAATAATATCTTACTTTCGGTTATATTTGACGTCATACGTTTCTGGTTTATCACCGTATAAGTTATTTCATTATGATTTTTACAGAACTTTTGTTTTCCATCTTTATTTTCTATAATTTATTATTATTATTATTGGTTTCAGAGAGGCCATTGAGTTTGAAAGAAAAAGACGCCAGCATAATTACCAACACTTGACTTTTTCGTTTCGAGGTGAGTTCCGCGATACCTCATTAAATACAACGGGATCGAAGATGAAGACGGCCGAATGCAATTTAATGTGGTGCCCGAGACCACTGAAACGTTTTCGGTCAGGGCGTAGCCGAAATACGTCGTCACTGGTTTCGGACACCGATTATAGTTTTCGGCACCCTAGAGTTCCTCCTCCTCCTCCTCCGTATCCCGAAGAACCTATGGATCTTTCCCTACCTTCTTTGAGAAGGATTTTGTCTTCTCCTCCTCCTTCTCCTCTTCTTTCTCATCCTCCTCCTCTTCCTATTTGTAATGCTGGTCCCTATTACAAATTTAGTTCCGTTTATACCTAAGCAGGAGTTTTTTCAGGAACCGTCTCCGATCCCACAATCATCCTTTGAGCCTGAACTATCCTTTTCTCCGCCTTCCCCTTCTGTCATTGCGTCGTATTTATTGAGGCTATCCGGTTCCTCCATTTCACCGCAGCCGTCAACGTCGCATCAGGAGCAACAGCAACAGCCATCAACGTCGCATCAGGAGCAACAGCAACAGCAGCAACAACAACAACAGCAGCATCAGCAGCAACAACAACAACAGCAGCAGTCGGAGCAACAGCAGCAGCAACAACAACAACAACATCAACAACAACAACAACAACAACACCAGAAATTTTTCCCCGACCTCACCGGAGACCAAATGCCATCGATGTCATGTCAACCTGAACCGGTGGCATTAACGGACATTAAAAACTCTATAGTGTATATAAAAAGAAGTGATAATGAACACGATTTAGAAGGATTCATGCTTTCGCAAGAAGATTGGGACAATTTGATTTCGCAGTAACATCACTGTGCAACTGCACAATCAAATTGAGCAATCTTCTTTTTACAGTGTAATGCTTAAATGAGGGGAGTCTACATTTTTTTAATGTGCTGGTAGACACCGAAGGAAGCGTGGATGGGGCTTCCTTCCAAGGATACACTATCCTTGCTCCGCCCTTTTTATGCAGCTGTTCTTTTTGAAAAATATTATTAGTCATTTAGTCATTATATTTCATAGTCACTTAAATTATTATTAGCTATATATGTATAATATAACTTTTAATAATAAATCTGTATCATATTAAACGTTGTTTTATTTCACACAACACTATCAGACGTTACACCCTGCTGTACAAAAAATTATACAATGGTGTTTGAATAATGAAAATCAACAGGTTGATCGGTTTACATTTTATAGCTACACCAATCAGGTCAACATGTAATGTCACTAAAAAGTTAAGAAGGAATATACATCGCCCCATGGTATTGACATGTCACATGTCATGTCATTTAAGAGCTATAAAGGAATACACATCGCCTGCATTGGTTAAACATGGCCCACACGGAATTAACATATCATGTCATATCATAGATAAATTTCGAGAACAAGCACACACCCGCATAATACTAAAGAGGCCACCAACGCCTGACTTGGAGTTAAGTTCATCGATATATTTAGATACTTACTCTTTGTAGAATATATTTAAAAATCCGACCTCACGATCACACACCGACGTCACACCCTGAAGTCACACTGACGTCACACCCTGACGTCACACCCTGACGTCACACCATGACGTCACACCATAACGTCACACTCATACTACACATCCCTCTGCACCAATCAGAAAGCGAGCTCATTTGAATCCAACCAATCAGGAAGCTGGGATCAAGTGTCGCCATTCCTACTGATAATGTTCTAAATGAAAATTTCATGTACTATTATTTACAAGAATTTGAAAAAAGTATGAGCAAAACGAAGAAATTTGTATAAATAAAATATCTATTTCTACAGCGAAAAAGAAAGATTTTTTTCGAATTAGTTAAACGCATAGAAAGACATCACTTTTTCAATTTGAATGAAGAACGTAATTATAATACATTTATTGAATTTTTAAAATTTGTTTTTTAGTGCTTAAAATTTAGAGACAATATTAGGCTGGTAAGAAATATGTTTGAAGGAAATGAAGAATTGTTTACTAAGTTGCCTCGTTTTCTTTTAGTGTGTTTGGAGTAAAAACTAGAAATTAATACTCAATTTTTAAATTGAAAACAGAAATACATATTTTTTAAATTATTTCAGATACATAAAAAAAATTAAAATGGACAATAAGGGTTAAAAAAAGAAAACTCGCACATGAAAATAATTCCGATACTCCGTCTTCAAGCAACATGAACATAGTTCCAAGTATATCAGGTGAACATTTAAATAGAAAATCCGTTAGATTAGAAAATGTCTGAATTTCAAATGAATTTTTCGAATTGGAGAATGCTTTAAAAGGAATCATAAAAACTTTTTATTTGAAAAATAATGTTGACAATATTAAAGATATTTGCTTGTTGTTAACACACAATAAGCCGAAAATTGAAAATGTTCTAAATATATGTTTAGATATTTACAACTCACTTAAATTTCATCTTGTTGTCGAATGCACATATATAAAACCTATATAGTTAGTGAATTGCAAGAGAGATCGTTTAAAACGAAAAAATTTACAATTTTTAAATCATAAAATGTAATATGTATTTTAAACAAAATGTTTACAAAAATTTGCCATGAGGAGTCTACGTCTACAGATAAAGGTAGCGGCTGGACGTTGTATACTGTGGATAGTATTTTATTGCGTTTGAGTAAATATAAACCTTTGAGGGGAAGTTCTTTTTACCACTACCGCCTGGTGTTCAGTTTAAAAAATCCGATACAAATGTTCACAATTATAACGATAATTTTTTTTTAGATGGGCGCTTTTAAGTCGGTATGTACGGAAAAAAGTGCTAGTCTCTTAAGTAGTGGATATTATTAATAAATTCAATTTTAATGGAATTAATTTTCCTACTCCTCTTAAAGAAATAAATATATTTGAAAAGAATAATGAAAATGTTTCCATTAACGTGTATGGGCTTGATAACGACAATAATGTATACCCTCTTAGAATACGCGAAAGTGAAAAAATTAATCACTTTGATTTATTGCTAATTACTAATACAAATGGGGTTAGCCATTACTGTTACATAAGTAATTTTTCTACATTAATTGGTATTCAGATAAGCAAAAATACCCAAAAAAAGTAATATGTAAACGCTGCTTTACACATTAGCAAGGTCGAAATTGTGAAAATAAATTAAAAATCCACATGAATACATGAATCCCAAACAAGCCTGTAAGGGCAGTTATGCCCGTTGATGAAAATGATTGTTCTCCTGTATTAAAATTTAAAAACTTTCAATATAGATTTCGCACTCCTATAGTAATATATACAGACTTTGAGTGTCTATTTAAACCTATTAACGAAAGAATATCAACATGTTTACATGTTAACATGAATATCAACATTCTTACACGATATTCATGAACCCATGAGTTATTGTATTTATGTAGTAGCTGATAAGAATTCATTGTCACAACAAATATTTGATAAATTACCAAAAGAACTATTTTTATATAGAGGTGAAAATGCAGCATAAAACATATAATAATAGAAATATTAGAATCCCGCAGAGGGGGGGGTGCAGACTAGCTGCACCTATTGAGAGGTTTTTTCTTTCAAATATTACAGCACCTATTTTTTCAAATTTTCTGAAAATGCTTACGATCCGATCAAACCCACGAGTTCGGCTGCAGGTTTCGACCTCAGAAGTTCTGAGGATGCGGTCGTTCTTAAGGGGACCAGAAAACTTATAGAAACCGATCTGGGGGTAATTGTTCCGGAAGGATGTTACGGAAGAATAGCTCCCAGATCTGGTCTGTCCTTTTACAATTGTGTTGACATTGGGGGCGGGGTAATAGACAGGGACTATAGGTGGAATATATAAATTTTGTTAATTAATAACAGCGCGACTGATGATTTTCTGGTTTTTAAGTGGGAAAGGATAGCGCAGTTGATATGCGAGAAAATTGTCTATCCAGAAATGGAGGAATTGACTCGTTGGGTTCATAATTCAAAAAGAGGGGCAGACGGTTTCAGTTCGTCCAAAACCAAGATTATTAAAAAATGTTAAAAAAGGTCTTGGCTCTTGAAGGGATTGTAAGCGATTTTTTTAAGAAAAACGTAATATGTAGAACATTATTGTGTATTAGGATTAATTTCAATAAGCATAAAATATATAATAATAGGAATATTAGAATCCCGCAGGGGGGTGCAGACTAGCTGCACCTATTGAGAGGATTTAGACGTTTCTCGCGGTACCCGAGACTAACACACATTTACACTTGCCACACTATACTTACGACTTCAACACTGTACACTTGCACTTACATTTAGGGAGGCGATGATAGCCTTAATGTGCTTCTCGCAAAAATAATTATTAAATAATATATGTAGTACCCTGGTATAAATAATAATTAATAATGATTTTCTATCTTTTAAGTTAAAAGAAGATAAACAAACCAAAAATGGAAACCGAAAAGCAAGGGGGAAAATTGACACAAACCGTTTAACTTTAGTATCAATATTGGAGACTATGTTACTATTACGAGTTGATTCTTTTATACGTTGGGGGTCAACAAAGAAATCTTTAAAAACATTTATGGAAAAACAAAAAAATGAAGGTTTTATAGCTTTATACAATACACTTGATATAATTTTTGATTGTTTTCAGTCAGATAGCGTTATGAAAGAGAAAACTAAAATAATTTATGAAGATATTGTAAAACTATTAGCATCTGTTGAAACTAGCGATTTATTACAAAGAACCTTTTCTTGTGATACAGCAAGTGCTTTGGTTAAATACATTAAAACAATAGAAATTGATAAAAAAAAGTAATAAGCGCAGGCGAAGTAATGATTCATCAGATGAATCCGATTCTGTAAGTAATTTATCGGATGACGATTTTAATAGCTTGTTTTTGACGAAACAGAAAAAACTTCAAAAAAAGTCAAAGTTTATCATCAAACAATTAATTCAGTCTAATTCCGATAAAAAAAAGAAAATAATGAAATCTCCGGGAGAAACGGGGACCCACTTAATAAAAATAGAAATTACTGACATTGACGACTAGAAAAAAATCCCCGAAAAGCAATACTGGACTAAGGTTTACAAGAAGACATTTTTGTGCTTGACGAAAATGACAGAGATGAACAAAAATTGCTTAAAAATATTAATGACATTATATACAAAGTAGCTGATATAATTTCAAATATAGATAATGTAGACATACAAATACAAAAAAAAGCAAAGAATTCAAAATTGTTTAGCAATTTCCAATGGTAATTTTAAAACTTATAAGTATTTTAGTTAAAGTTTTAATAATAAATATTTATAAATATTAAATAAATACTTTCATTATTTTAGGATCTTACTCAACAAACAAATAAACAAGAAAAATATGGATTACATCTCTGCCACTTGATTGTCTAATGTTTTGATCAGTGGCAATATAATACAATATTTATTAGAAGATAATGATTTAACAAGTGCTTTTAGATTTTTATCGTTATTTCATAAAAATAATCCATTTTATATTTATAAAAAAACAATTAAAATGTATAATTATTTATCAGTTCTGTACCGGAAATATATTCAAAAATGTTTATTGTCAGTTACGGAAAACCTTTTTTTACAGAAAATGCATCTTTTGATAATGTTCTAAACGAAAATTTCATGTACTATTATTATTTACAAGAATTTGAAAAAAGTATGAGACAAAACGAAGAAATTTGTATAAATAAAATATCTATTTCTACAGCGAAAACGAAAGATTTTTTTCGAATTAGTTAAACGCATAGACAATGTTGACAATATTAAAGATATTTGCTTGTTGTTAACACACAATAAGCCGAAAATTGAAAATGTTCTAAATATATGTTTAGATATTTACAACTCACTTAAATTTCATCTTGTTGTCGAATGCACATATATAAAACCTATAGTTAGTGAATTGCAAGAGAGATCGTTTAAAACGAAAAAATTTACAATTTTTAAATCATAAAATGTAATATGTATTTTAAACAAAATGTTTACAAAAATTTGCCATGAGGAGTCTACGTCTACAGATAAAGGTAGCGGCTGGACGTTGTATACTGTGGATAGTATTTTATTGCGTTTGAGTAAATATAAACCTTTGAGGGGAAGTTCTTTTTACCACTACCGCCTGGTGTTCAGTTTAAAAAATCCGATACAAATGTTCACAATTATAACGATAATTTTTTTTTAGATGGGCGCTTTTAAGTCGGTATGTACGGAAAAAAGTGCTAGTCTCTTAAGTAGTGGATATTATTAATGAATTCAATTTTAATGGAATTAATTTTCCTACTCCTCTTAAAGAAATAAATATATTTGAAAAGAATAATGAAAATGTTTCCATTAACGTGTATGGGCTTGATAACGACAATAATGTATATCCTCTTATAATATGCGAAAGTGAAAAAATTAATCACTTTGATTTATTGCTAATTACTAATACAAATGGGGTTAGCCATTACTGTTATATAAGTAATTTTTCTACATTAATTGGTACTCAGATAAGCAAAAATACCCAAAAAAAGTAATATGTAAACGCTGCTTTACACATTAGCAAGGTCGAAATTGTGAAGATAAATTAAAAATCCACATGAATACATGAATCCCAAACAAGCCTGTAAGGGCAGTTATGCCCGATGATGAAAATGATTGTTCTCCTGTATTAAAATTTGAAAACTTTCAATATAGCTTTCGCGCTCCTATAGTAATATATACAGACTTTGAGTGTCTATTTAAACCTATTAACGAAAGAATATCAACATATACATTTTTACATGATATTCATGAACCCATGAGTTTTTGTGTGTATGTAGTAGCTGATAAGGATAAATTACCAAAAGAACCATTTTTATATAGAGGTGAAAGTGCAGCTAGTAAATTTATGGCCTACTTAATTGACTTAAATAATGAAATCGGAAAATTAATTCAGGACAAGAAGCCAATGCTACCCCTTACGGACGAAGAAAAATAAAAATACAAGAATACAACATTGTGAAATGTGTGAAAGTAAATTTACTGCATTTCACAAATCGACACGTGATCATTGTCATTTGACAGCCGTTTTCGTTCTGTATTATGCATTAATTGTAACTTAAAAAGACAAAACATAAAATATCTACCAATATTTATACACGGAAGTTCCAATTGTGACACACATTTTATAATAAAGCAACTTGGTTGTGACTCTCAAAAAATAAGTATCATTCCTAATAGCAAAGAAAAATATATTTCCTTTTCTCCAAAAAAACTAAAAATGGATTGACTTTAAACTTTGTGGATACATTCAAATTTTTAAATGACAGCTTAAGCTCTTTAGCCGGTCATTTGTCTTCGAGTCAGTTTTGTCATGTAAAAAAATTTTTTAACGATAATAATTTAAAATTTGTCACAAGAAAAGGCGTATTTCTGTATGAGTATACTGATGCGTGGAACAAGATCTTAGGATATATTACTTCATCGTTTCCGGTAAATGTAAAATACCCCTCATTTTTAATTTTAGAAAACACGCGACTAAGAAAGCAATAGTTTGGTTGATTTATAGATTTGAAAAAATATAAATATTTTCAAAAAACAGTGCTTTAGGATGAAATAATAAATTAAACATAAGATTTGTTTTCCCACAGTTGGAGGGACCACAAATTAAACATCTAATTGAATTTGGTAAAAGAGCTCCATTTTTTCTTTCTCGTATATTATCTTCTAGATACAAATTGAAATAGCATCCACTTGTTTTGTTACTTTCATATAAAATCTTTTTTATTTATCCAAGTATCTCCTGATTTGTCAAATCCTAACTAACGCACTAGGAGTTTGTCGCCTTTTTTACGTATCACTTTCTCAATTAAATATATTTCACCGTATTTAGTTTTACTCAGTTCCTCGTGGTAAAAACTGCCTTTTATTATATTACCCGAATCATCTTTTAGTCTATAAGTAACTGGATCTGTTGACACTATCTCGTACACTGTATAAATCTCATTACTCCAGTTCGGCAGGTATCCTTTAGTAAACGGTTTTTTATATCTGCTTATTCTAACTTTGTCTCATTTTTTAAATTTAACAATATGCGAAATTCGTTCTGATTTTCTGTTACTAATTATTCGTTTCAAAACCAAAAGTTCATTATTTATATTAACTTTATCTGGCTCCATACCAATTGTTCTGTGAATAGTGTTACTGTATTTTTTAAGTAATTTTGGAAGTAAATCTAACCACTTATAATTCCCTTGTTCGCTAAACGCTTGCCACATTTTTCCTTTTAAAGTTCTATTTAATCTTTCAACTATGAAAGCTTTTTTGTCAGAAAAAGGGGAATAGTGATTAATATTATATTTTCTTAGTATCACCTTAACTCTGAAGTTATGAAATTCGGTACCGCTGTCTATCTGTAAATTTTTCATTGGATACATATTAAAAACAGGTTTTAACACTTTTTCTATTTCAAAAACCGATTTACGTTTTGCAGGTTTAGCGATAAACTTGTCGGCGAATTCATAATCACTCCACTTTAATTTAAAAGAAACTTCCGCAGAGGAAATCCAACTATGGTGAGTATTAACTGAAAATCGTATTTAGTATAAAATTTAAAACTTCGAAATCAAAAACACAATGCGCTAGGACGAACAGAAACTGCTTCGGAAATGATGCCGAGAAAGGCTTATATACCGTTATGACACGTGCAGACTGCATTATTTTATTGGTTAATTGCTCTAATTGGGGTTAATTGGAGGTCAAGTGGGGTTAATTACAGGTTAATTAAGGTTAATTGGGGTCAATTGGGGATATTTGGGGTCATACTGCTTGCAGCAGAACATACAAACTACTACTACTGAAGGAAATCTCTGTTTTCAGATATTCCGTCAGTCTAAAAAATTTTTATTTGATGTCTGTCCATGCACCTTACTGGCGACTTAACAATCTGAGCGATGTTTACGACACTTTGGATTCAGATTGCCCATTCTCGAGACCATTTTAAAGTTATCAAATCAAACCCTTTTTCGGTAAAAATCTTGTTGCAGCCTATTGTAAAGGATAAGAATAAAATAAAAAAGTCAGTTATTATCAACACAGACAGTGTTTACTACTTTAGTCTCTGTATTTGCATATTACATGCCATACGTAAGTCGCGAACAAATCTTAAAGATTGAACTGTCTCGAAATTTGCCTCATCAAGAAATATTATTAATATAATTTAATACACCTCTGTTCACTATAATCCTTAAAAAAACAGCCTAATCTATCAAAATTGGTTCATCAGATTTTGATCATATATTTGTAACATAACTCAAATCAGTGTAACAAATTTGAAATAAAATAAATGTACTGTTTGAGATTAAACAGTTGAGATGTTAAAACCAACATCAAAAACCAAAAGTAATTTTTGACTGTGTTGTATTGTTTTACGACTTAGTCTTGAAATTTCTTTCATTTAAGATTTGGTACTCAGTAAAGTTATGAATTTTTATTCAACAAATTTAATTACTATATTTTATCAATAGTAATTTTAACCACTAGAAAATTGATTTGGGAGCTTTAAAAAAACTGAAAATCAGCCCAAAATATCAAAATCGGTTTATTAAATCTGGATCTTATATAACTCTAGTCAGTGTAACAAATTTTAAATACAAGAAATGAGTTTGAGTCTAAATTAAATTAAAAAAAATTATAACTTGTTCGTTTGTTTTATGATTCACTCTTGAAACCGAAACTTCTTCAACTTAAAATTTTGAAATTCTGATAAGAAATTTATGCAATTTAACTTTTTCTTTTTTTTTGGACGGAGTGATTTTAATTCTTAAAAAATGTGGGCTCTATCTACACTCTAAATTAGCATGTCAAACAAGGCAATATTTCTTTAAGAGTTGAATTTTAATATTTAACATCATATTTTATAAATGTTTAAAAAGTTTTGAAACTTTTGAATGGTATTTAGTTGATGATCAGTATTTAAATATATGTCTTCAGGTATCAAACATTTTCACATGTTCTATCACATTACTTAAATAGTTGTATAAAAAATACACACACATAGTACTGTGTGTGTGTGTGTGTGTCTCTCTCTCTCCCTCTATATATATATATATATATATATATATATATATATATATATACACACACAAAACAAACACACACACACACACACAATATATATGTTTGTGTGTCTACATCAGCAAATACTTGTACGCTATTTATAATCTTAAATCACTAAGAAATCAACACACACTTTTCTTTCTTTGTCGTAACAAAAATTATAACAAAAATGTTTATGTTCATTTAAAAAAACTATAGAAATCTCAATAGTGAGTAATTTTTGATTAAAATATAAGTACGTTTTATGATTTAATCTAAACAAATTAAAAATAAAGATGTCGATGAATAATTTATAAATAAAACACTCAGAGTGATGATGAGTATCCAAATAAATAAATTAAAGCATTATAAATTACATTAAACTACTTAAGCCTATATAAATATTTATGTTTCCCGAGTTAATCGTAGCAATGGAAATAGTTATTTACAAACCGTTCAAGCTGCCAGATGATCAAGTGATGAGTTTTGACTATCTGAGAAGTTGAACATCTCTATACCTCTCATCTGTATTTAATCCCATTGGTCGGATAGACGCAGTCTGGTGAAATCGTTGTCTGTATGCAAAGTCTTCGTTATCTTCGTTGAGTTGATCTGAGGAAAGTTCTAGTCTCGGATGTAGAGGAGCAACAACTATTTCCTCATAGTCTACTCCCCGTTTTCTGTTCAAAAAACAAAGCCATTATTTGAAAACTTCCAGGTGATCTTAACCAGAAAATTATTTTTAGTACAGACATTTAAGGCATTATACTTTTTGTAATAGCCAGATATAGTGTGATTTGTAAATGAAGAATCCACTATTTAATTACGGAGCTATTTAATCTAATATAAAGATATACTTTTGAACACTGCAACAGAGCCCATAAGATATGTGTTGCTGAGTGACAACAATACTGCTAGTTTGTATTATTTAACATGAGAGCTCATCCACACCATGTCAAATATCTTACTGCAAATCTATTATGATGACACTACGACTGCCGTACCAGTAATGTTTCTTGTCTCTGAGCACTAAAATTAAGTTTACAATTGAAAAGATTGTTTTTTTTTACCATAGTACTTCATAAATTCAACACAAATCAAAACTTAATTCTTTTTTATTTAATCATAAATAACCTCTAAAATTCTTTTTGTTACTGCTAAACTGTATTAAATTTATGAGGGTTATGTACTGACCCGCAAATCCTCAGGAGCGTAGTACGTAACCACCTGAAGAACTTAAACTGAGCTGCAGCGCCAGGTTTAACTGCTGGGTTTGCTAAGCCTACGTACACCCAGATAATAAACACAACTCCACAATTTGCTAATGCGTAGCCCCAGTGGACGAGAAGCATCATTGATATTTTGATTATGGCCTGGAAAAATTTTATTTTCATCAGGACACTTTATGCTGTCAATTCATATCTTTAAAGGACAAATAAATAAAAGTTCTAGTATAAAAAAAATCCAAAATACATCTAGATAACTTTTTATTAAACGACAGATGCTTACTTACCCCAAACAGAGAGAGCCACCGGTTACACAGGCTGGAATACCAATTCCCTGTCTTACTGTGGACAGTGACTGCAGGTGATGCTTCCTCATTACTCGGTGAACTGGTTATCTAAATAATTAAATTAAATCAAACATTGTAAGCAATGTAAACTCGTACAGACTGAGTGAAAGTAACTATCACAATGTTACTTCATCATATTTATTTCTGTCTAAACCAGTTTGTATGCATGAAAATGCCACTTATACTCATAATATATAATGTTATATTTTAATTACTGGCAACAATTTAATGTTGAAACAAACGGTGATAGATGATTACAATCATAATTACATTTGCTTAAAATTAACATAGAAAATCATTTTATATTATAAAAGATAATATTTTTTTAATGAAATATACTGTTGCAAGAACCATACACTTATTATAATTACATCTAAAAATTAACATAGTCTTGATGAACACAAACTGATTTCAAAAAAAGTGGAGTAACTCCAAATTGCATTAGTAAGGATGAGAGGGTAACAATACTGGGATTCACAGAAAAATGTATTCAAAACAAATAAAATTTGAAAAGGTGAATTCAAATATTTAAAATTTAAATATTCCATTCAGGTTAAAAATGATGTCATATGTAATCATATATCACAACTAATTTTCAGTATTAAACATGAGTAATTAAAAATTGGCAAATTTAATAAATTTCACAGTTTTCAAAGAATAACTAGAGATAAAAGACAGGTATAAAGATACATTTATATCACTCAACTAGCATTTAAAAACAATTTTTAATCAACAAATCATTAAACAAAATATACTCTTACCATTTTTTAAATTCATTCAATTCCAAGATGGTGGCAAATTAAAAAAAATAAACTCTAGCAAATGTGATAGTTGATTATTTATTCACAAACTTTAATGAATCAGAAATTACTATGACGAAAATTGATGAGAAAAACTGTGAAGTTAATAAAATTACTTTCACCAACTGTAAGTCTATGAGATTTTGTATTAGGAACAAAATTTTATGATAAAGCTATTTTACTGGATTACTGACCATGCTGTATGTTCTGTGATGGCTTCTCTCAGGAAACAAGCTGTCAAGATCTGTGCTGCCTTCAGATTGTTGTAAAGATGGTGTCGAACCATACACTTTACCATTTTGGGATGTTCTGAATAACAAAATTTAACATTATTAAATAGCTATACATAAACAGTAAAATGTCACAAATATAATTACTATTATTAGTGAACGTTCACTGGAAAATGAGGTATAGAGTGGCCATCGAAATATGGCTCATACTCAGCACCTTCAAATGTCTTAATATTAAAATCTTGAACATCTCTTGAGGGATTGTAAAAATGTTTATTTTATACTTGAGTTAGCATTCTAGAATTCACAATTTTGGGTTCGACGTGATTCAAACTATTTAAAAAAACTGATTTTAGTAACAGCTTAAACAAGTTCGTTCAACTATTTTCAAATGGTAACGCTTCAAAATCTTGAAAAGCACAACTTTTTTATCTTTTGCTGAGTGGCCACCAAATGCGGAGCAGAGATGTGCTGAGCGAAGCGAGCTATGCAACCAAATTAAAATTATTGTTTTAAATGTGTGTGGGCACTGAAAGTGGAACAAAGCCATGCAATGCTGTTTGACACTGCTAAGCTTGTTATGCTTTCAGTGGCAACACTTACATAAAAAACAATAGGTTAGGTTTTGAATGCATAGTCTGCTCTGTTCAGTGCAACTCAGTTCTGCATTTGACAGCCACTCGGCCTTATACTTTATTCAGTATTTGAATTCACAAATTTTATTAAAATCTGAATAAATTAACATTTAAAAAACATCAGGATTCATTTTCAGAAATTAAACAATTTAAACACTAATTTATACACATTTTGACACAGATTGTGATGATGAATTGTAATTATTTTTATTTACAATTCATATTTAAAATACAAAAATATTCCTATATTAAAATGTTGGTTTAAAAATCTTTTTTAGATATTTCCTTCTACCTCATAAGTCAGTATCTCTATGATAATTTTCTCAGTTGTTTCGTTATACATTTATAAATTTAATATAAAATAATTTATGTAAATCCCAACTTACCTAAATCTCTGCTCACGTTGGTTCTGGATGTCAAAAGTCTGTGCAAGAGCAAAGTATGCGTAATCAACGGTAGCGTACATCATAAGGAAAGGCATTGTCACGATCGGTGCAAGAGTGTTGATATCGCCAAGCAGAGTGAAGCTGATGGTAATAACAGCAACAACTGTCATTGCATATATTGGTACTCTATTCGGCCCTCGCTGTAATAGAAGAAACAATCAATTCAACACTGGTGAAGCAATACATAATATTTTTATTGTTTATTCATACATTTTCAATTATTTGTGCATATGAAAACAATACACAACAACTATCACGGTAAGATTCATATCTGGAACCTTAAACCGAGCACTGATCCTGATATCAAGAACACTTTTTGAGGGGCCAATAATAGTTGTATAAACTAATAAAAGGTACATAAAAAGTATATTAA
Organism: Callitettix versicolor; assembly: GCA_022606455.1. Lineage (NCBI taxonomy): Eukaryota > Metazoa > Arthropoda > Insecta > Hemiptera > Cercopidae > Callitettix > Callitettix versicolor. The sequence continues at coordinate 36,902,962 of CM040183.1, read as the reverse complement.
TAAAAGTAAATGTTTGTGTATGTGTGTGTGAGTGCGCATGCATGTGCAAGTGTGTGTATGTGTGTCACATATAAGTCCAGAGAAGAAGGTCAGACACCTGGATGCTGGATTTTAAAACTTCTAATTAGAATTTTTAAAATTAAATATTTAGCTAAAATATTTGAATGTTTTATGTACCCTTGTTTACACAGAATCATTTACAGTTAAGAATGTTTCAATTTCACAGACAACGCTGTGTGGGTTCCGCTAATATTATGTGTTATGAGAATTCCTATATTCCCTATTTTGCTTTCATTTTATTTAAACTTGGTATAAAAATCGATTTTAGTAATAAGTTGGAAACGTTTGTTACCCAGCAAAATGCATTCAACAGTTTGAAAATGAAGGTTATTTCAAATCTTTAAAAATTCATAATTTTTTTCCTTAAATTTCTTCTTAAAATCTAATTTTAACCATTATAATCAGCGTTAAAAACTTTATAAATTAGTATTCAAATTTTCAAAATCAGTTAACACTAGGAAATTGAATTCAACGGTGGTCAGGATTCATTTTTGTATAGTCAATGTTTTGCCAGTAATTTAATGTTCAAAATGCTAATATATGCAAATTTTAATGCTGAGGTGGTGGTGTAGTCAGAGTTTCAAAAAAGGGTAAGACAAAAAAAAGGTTTTGGAAATTCACTTCAGTTATATTGCACAACTAGCGTGTGCAGCGATTTCTGAACATTGTGAACGAAGTGATCACTGCCGCAGAAAGTACTATGGCCGAGAAATGACTACAACTCACATAATTTCAGTCTAAGGAATGAAACCAGCCCCTCAATCCACTTTCCTAATCCTGTGCAAAACATTTCATTTTTAGTTCAAAGTGAATAAGTTTGTTTAGGTATACAAAATAAACAAATCTGCTTAATCTGAAAACTAATGAGTGATGTGTTTAAATATGTACATGATACAGACATACATACATACAAAGAATGCCAGACACTATGAAGTAATTACTTGTGTAATTAGTTCTCTCTTCATATTCATTGCTCAGTAGGTTATATATTATTATGTTTAAGAAATTATGTATTCTGTCTTTAAAATGATTACTTAATGGTGTAACATTAATGTTTTCTTGTTCATACAGACATTTGCCATCATTTGTGAATATAGAAACTACATAACAAGTTTTGAGAGTATGTAACAACTTTCATTCTCAATTGTCTAACATAAAACATAAACTTATCAATTAATTAGAATATACTTACCGAAACACTGATGTTTACCGAAGTGATACAATATATATCAGCTGTTTATAACTTTTGGTTTTATTATTACACATAAGCCTTAATTTTATTTTAACCACTCCGATTATCAACCATGTTTGTTTTTAGTTTTCTGTGTTTTAATGTAGGCACTTAGGCTTATGTTTTAGTTGCTAAGTTTATGTTTTAAGTTAGGTACTTGAGAACAAGAGTTGTTACAGTCTCTCAAAACTTCTTACTTTGTTTCCGTATACACAAATGATGTGCAAATGACCGAATAAACAAGAAAACATTAATATTCCACCATTAAGTAACCATTTTAAAGACAGAATATATAACACTTGTATTTCTTACCACATAATAGTCTAATTCATGTTGTTAGAAAGTGTAAACATTTTTTGGACAAAGTCTACAGATTTTTCAATCAAACCACTTTATATCTTTACTGGTTGACAAATTAAACAACAATATCTTACCCCTTTGCCCAAAGTATGAATCAGTGGAATAACATTCTCATTGGCAATTGATTGTAAAACTCTAGGTGTACCATACATGGCACCCAAACAGCTGGACATAGAAGACACATACAGGCCTGCTAATAGTAGAACACCTAAAACAATCAATAGTCATGGTGTCCATAATATTTCATTTTAAACTTTTTTCCAAATTTACAAAATTCTTTATTTCTACTTAAAACAAAGTACCAAGTAACAGAGCTTTGCTCTATGAAAAGTCTATGTTATATTTTTAGGTAGCCACTTAATATAACCTGTGTTAGTCATGTTTTTTTTTTTAATTAAAACCAATACATCTTTTATAGATGACATCTTCTAAGATTTTTTTTATCCTTAAAATGTACACACACGCATGCACGCGCGTGCACATACACACACACATACGCACAACCATACATACACACACACACACACACACACACACACACACACACACACACACACACACACACACACACACACACAGCCGTAAGTCATAACTGATAGCAGAACTCTGAATAAAAGTACTATGATACTTATCATTGTAAAGATAACACAAAATATAGAAGGAGAAGGTTTAAATACAGTAAACAAGAATGGCACAGAAGAAATGATTTGTCAAATGATCGTTAGTAGTTAACACAAGATTGTCATTCTTCATTTTGAAAAGCCGATGTTGGAAAAACGAGGTAGAAGTGTAAAGTGAAAAGCCAGATTTTACATTAAAAATATTGAATTTTCTAAATCAAATAATTGAGTGATAATGTCCTTGAATTGCGTATCAGTGGAAACACTATTGAATTTTAAATGATGTGTTTAATGTTTATTGCAGCTCTATGAAAAAGAACCATAAGACAACCAGATAATAATAATTAAATAATTCTAAATAAAGGTATTGAAAATATACTAAAAAAAATACATCTTATTTAAAAAATAATCACAATTTATGTTTATTAAAGGTAGAACAATAATTATTTTTTTAAATACATAATACAAAAATATTTAAAGATTAGTATCAGAGATTAGATAACAGCTTACTTGTTTTATAATAACTAAACCAATTATGCTACACAATAGGAATAAAGTGATTAGTCAACAGTACTCAACAAAATAATTAATTTGCATAATTAATGCAATTTCCTTGTTTAAGAGCCTTCTACACTTACTGCAAAACAGCACTCTATAATACAATATTTTTTAACTTTAGTGTTTGAAAGTCTACATTTTGATTAAATTTTATGTTAATAAAATATATATTACATGTATATGTGTTACTATTCTTAACCTAGTTTCGTTTTTGCATACTGAAAGGATCTTTTATTAAATATTGTTAGGATTAGGAAATTTGTTTTCATAATATCAACAAGATATTTACAAATAGCATCTTTTTACATCAGTTCTAACAAATATTTAAATAATATATGACAATTTCTTCTATGAAATTTTATAAATACATGCTACTTACGAAATGCAGACACTTTTGCAGCTATCATAAAGTCGGTTTTGAGAGCCCATCTCGTACACGTTGCTCCCAAAAATAGAACAAAAACGAGATAAAGGAGAGTCCTGGAAATTAAATTTATAACTTATTTATATCATAATGAAAATATGTTAACAATAAACTACCCAAAACATGGAAAATTCAGACCATAATGTCCATTGTTAAAATATTTTAAAAAATGTAGCAGAACATCGCTAGTAGAAACTAATTAGGAAAAAAACAATTCAAATTTGCACAAATTTGTATTGAATTAGTGTTTAAATATGAGTTCTTTACAAATGTGTATGGGATCTAAAAATTACATATTATTTGTAAATAAATCACTTTTTTAGTTTAAAATACATTTCATGTAGTACTTATTAATGCATACAGAAATGATAAATAGCTATGTATAGGACTGTAAACAAGCACATGTTGACACTGAAGACATTGTTCAGTAGTTGCCAAATGGAACTATGTACAATTGGAAAGCTGAGATGATTCAGATATGCACCGACCATGTTTGGCCCACTATAACTATTCATTACACTATTAGTCATTTATCACCAGTTACTCCATTACCTGGTGAGCTAACTTTTCTAAAATAGTTGACTCAACGAAAACATATTGTCGTAGTTCAATCACAGTTTATAGATTTTATTATGAAAACTCATTGAAACAAACCGAAGTTAATTTTGCAAAATTATACATATTAATTAGTTGTTACTGAATTGCTCTCCTTCAGCTAACATGGGCAACAATGCTAGTAGCAAGCAGCCCTTCAACTATACACATGCCTCTCCACATGCACTAGTTGTGCTTTACATACATGTTGGAATAGTATTGTAACAATAAAGTTTCCAAGAAAGTGGAGAAGAATGCACACTCATAAGAGTTTTAATGACGAAGGAACTGGTTTCGTTATTTATTGACACATATACACTTCTTTAATAGAAAAGAGAATGAAAAAGACACTAAAGAACATGTTTATGACATCAAGGATGTACATCTAACCAAAAAGAGAAAGTCACGGTTATAAGCTGCTCACCAATAAATGTATTTGTTTCAATTGTCTTGTAACATGAATATAGTTTCATATATTTCACAAACGTAGTATTTGTAAAGAAATATCTACAAGATTTGTATGAACAAGCTTTGGTTAACACAACCTTGCAAAGGCAGAGTAATAATTTTGACTAATTAACCAATTAAAAAGATTGTTTTTCTTAATTATTATTATTATTTCTGACTACAAATAGTAAACATACACTGATTACATAAAATAACTGAAATTGTCAGGTTATTTTTTTAAGCAATTATTGTTGTTAACTAATCCAACAGCATTAAAGTTTCGGGTTATGCTAAAATTGTCACAATAATTCTGCACGATGTTCTCAAACAAAAAAAATTAATTTGAACACAAAGATTTTATACTTTATATAACAGATTTTTTACCTAACGAGACTGTCTAGATATATTTTAACCTATAATGTTTGTACAAAAGTAATGTTTAGGAGCAGCCTACCCAGTCGCAACAGCTGCGAGAGTTCCATGAGGGATGTCAGTCTTCGGTTGTCTCAGATCTCCACTCATGTTTATACCAGCCATGATACCAGTAATTGTGGGGAAGAAAACACCAAACACAGTGAACCAATTATAGCCATCAAAGTAGTCGGGCAACAGATTATCTGCAAAGTTGTTGCTTATCCAACCTTGAAATCCACTTCCTATTAAAAATAATAACTTTTATTAACTTTCAACGTGTGGTTTTCAAGCACTATACTCCCTCCCTTACAGTTCGGCCTGTAGATGAATCAACCGGCTACCTAAACATGAGTCACAGTATCACATGCTTACTTTAACTGCCATTGTGATGGCGACAAATCCCAGGTTTACCTAACACTGAGCTCTGTTACTGCATCAGCGACAATTTACACTACCACTTGTTCTTTTCCTCTCTAATAATTATCTGTGTTCTCTAACACAATAACAGTACATTAGATTACTTATTTGCAGTACAACATTGTACGTAACTGTTAATCCGTGGATGTACATACTTTTTTTGTATTTTCTTTTGTAGCATTCTGAACGCTATGCTTGGTTGTGTTTTGTGTGAAATAAGTTTTTCGAAATTGGTATTTTGTAAAATGTGTTTTCGTGTTTCTAAAAACTGAAAAATACTCTTGTCACTATTGAACAACGATTACAAGCTTCAAAATTATAGATAAAAGTCAATCAGTCCAATGTAATGATTTTAAAGTCAGTAGAAAATGGTAAATGGATGAGAAAAACATTGTTTTTGATAAATTGAACTATGTATGGTTAGTCTAGTTCATTAAAAAACTGTTAAAGCATCGTTTATATAGCTTTATAACTATTTTTCTATATAGCTCTTCTATGTGCTGCCAATTATTGATCTTACTGGTACATATTTGTTTTGTTTGGTCAATTTTTAGTTCAGTCTTGGTTCTGATCTTGAGGCAGCCTAATTATAGGGAATCTAATGTACTCTGTGCATGAAATTAGGGCACAAATGATTTTGGGACACAATACAGACTGTTAATCAGTAACTCAGTCATTACAAAGGACAAATTGTTGTAAAAATCAATTAAATACCAAAAGAAAAAATAATAATATTAAATAAACCAAATATAAAAAAATAGTATTCTCATTGAAGTTAATCTACATTTGGACATATCTTTTTATGGATACTTCCAACAATTTTTTTTATCTACAATGTTTATATTTTGTTTTAAAACAAATCACAAATTTTTTACCCCATCTGTTTTGTTAATGGCACCTTCATTGATTGTCACTGACCTGAGGAAATATAATTACTTAATCTTTAAAACCATGTCCTTAATAAAACATATCTGAATTTGACGATAAAAGTTAACTCACTGTTCATTCAATGGTGCAAATAAAATGATTTCGCTTGCTATTAAAATTACTTGAGGCTTACTCTACCACAAGAACAGTATTATAAACCTAAAATTTCTTTTTTATAATAATCTAGTTCTGATTGAGTTTGGTGATGGTGTTGTGTTTGAAGGAAAAAGAAGTTCCTATTTCTTTTTTTCAAAATGTCCTAAAAATGTCTTTAAAACTTTTAGAAGCTGTACTTTCAGTTGTACTTTGGTTCGTTTGTTGTACTTTTGGTTGTTTTCATTAGTGGACGACTTACATTATTTTGGTGCAATTTTCTCATTGGTAGTTATTTACTGTATTTTCTACGACCAACTTAGTTTAGCTATAACAATTGCTTAGTTATTAATTTACCTATGGGCCTTTATTTCTTGTATTATTTGAAATGTAAAGTTTGCAAATATTACATATTAAAATTTTATAATATTTTATAACTTACGATTATCAGTGTGGACAAAACTGCCTACAGCAAAGTCTAAGCCAGCTAGTAGCAGGATGAGAAGGAGTACAAACTGTAACTTGACAACCCATTTAACTCCTGCAACGTTTATAACACCTAGCAAAAGAACTGCTGCACTTGCAAAACCACGCTGCGCCCAAGGGTTAGATCCCAAGCCGACTAGACCAGCCATTGACTCTCCAAAGCCAAGCACGAATAAAGCACAACCAACTGCCTGCGAACAATGTACACAGAAATGAATTAAAGACCTTTACATCAATTTATTCTACTTAAATACTTTCAATTAAGCTTTCAATTAGTACTCATAATCATTTTTTTTTATAGTTTGTTCCTTAAGTCCTCAAGGAACTTGCTTAACAGGCAGGTGTTGATTTTATTAATAAAAATCCAGGCTATTTACCTGAAATTTACAAACAGCCTAAGATGACTTTCACTGTTAAAATTCTTTTACCCTGTGAGCTAATTAAACAGCCATAATTTGTTATTTTAAATAACTTTTTTTCAAAATAACACATGAATCCCTCGAGGTAATAAAGTAAAACATTTGGGTCTACACCTTGACAGAAGAAGGACATGGAACCATCACATAAAAACTAAGGTTCCATTTTATCTCTACATAGTTTACAAAACTTTGCTCAGACCAATTTGGACATATGACATATAATTATTTGGCTATGCGAAGAAAAGCAATTTACAAAATATTCAAGCATTTTCAATCAATATTTTTGTTATTAATCATCAAAAAACCTTCATATTTTAGCAAATTAACTCTACGCAAAGACCTCAAGATTCCACTCATTAAACAGGTAGCCCATTTACACTATTTGAGATTACACAACAAAAATACAAACCCACAAGAATCCACTTGTCAGAACAATTTTTACTAAAACATTAAACACACGACAACTTCGGCGGTGTTTTAGTAGAAACTTTTTAAACCAACATCACTGAAGATTTGTTACTGAGCAATAATTCATAATAATCAATCATGTTACTTTTCATAATATTACATATTATATCATTTAGTTGTTGTACAAATGAGTATAAGTTACAAATAAAATATTAATTTTAAAAGAAAAAAAATATTTGTGCATTCTTTCACTAGGCCAAACAATTCTTTCTGCATCACGGATAAAAAATAAAATGAAAACAATAAAAACTTCCATTATTTCTTTTTAAATTTAACACTTTAGTGTATTATTTACTTTTTAAAAAACTCTCCAGTTTTAGACTCTAAATTTGATAATTTTACTTTGTTAAAATATCACAAACTGCATTCAATAATTATGTCTTCAAAAAACATTCAAATATTTTTTAAAACTTTAGTTACACTTTTCTTTCATGTCCAAATATATTAATTACATTTTCAAAACTTTTTTTATTAGTGCAAAAGTAAAGTAAAATTGTCTACTGTTTTTAACATTTGTTTGTGTAGTCTAACAATATAATAGCATTACTGCTAAGCTACTGTCGACGGCTGATAAGAATATGCATGTCAATTTTATTTTTTATCATATTTTTTTTTAATGTTCAGTTTCTTTTTTTGCAAGTTAAACTAATAAAAGTAGATTTTAATGTGACACATTTTAATGTGACACACAGTTTATTAACTGGACTTGAAACAGCTAATGCTCATTCCTTGCAGAAGGGGCTAGGTGGTTGATGTGGATAAGTCACTGTTTCTCTTAATTGCACACGTAAAGGTTCTCAGTTGATCCCTCGACTTTATTAGTCTAACTGTTATATTATATGCATTACACAAAAAAGAGTGACAACATACTGCCTGTTGCTCAACCAAATTTGCTACAGCAGCTGCCCCTGTTTTATTAAAGAATAAATAAATAGAATACATTATAAACTTAATTATTACTGAAGTGTAATAATATTACTTGAACTGATGGAATAACTAACTTATTTAAACCAACTACATTAATTTATTCTGACTAGACATAAGTTCTTTCTTTCTTATGTTATCTGAGGTTTTCTTTATTACCATTCTTTTAGATTCGCATTGCAGCAGCAATCATCTCGGTGAAGAGTGAATACAGTGACCTGGTCCTAACTGAAATGACTTGGAGCAATGATTAACTCTTAATCTTGAGTCACATTTACCACCATGATCAATAGCACTTTTTTCAACACACAAATGCTCTGTTTACCATAATTTAATACTGTTTTATATACCCTACCTGTCCAAACACATACAGTAGCCCAATGGCGCCACCCACTCTGGAGCCTAAAACATGCGCCATCAAAAAGTAAACACCTCCACTCTCCATTCGGCATCGTTCACATATCCCAACAGCTGAGAGAACTGAGATTAAAGCTACACCAACTGAAAGAAATATGTATATTATTTCTATTGCATAAGGTGCTGTTCCAAGGTACGGTAGTGTTACAAAGGCGTGGGAAGTGTTACAAGGAGGGGGAGGAAAAAGAATGAAAGGTAATTAACGAAAATACTTGCATTTAGGCACATTAAAAACATCTCATATTCTGACAAATGAACCAAAGAAGAAATGTTTCCATATTAATGTTATAAAAAAGGTTGACTGAACAACACAGAAAAATTCTGAAGAAGTTATTGGGAGAAAAATATAAAGGACAATACAATGGAAAGTTCATTATATCAACTGAAGGTAATTTTAGTGGTTCAAAATATAATAAAATTTTCAGTGATAATGATGAACTATCCAGGATTTGCCACATTTTTAGGCCATAAAGTTGAAAATTCAAATTTTATGTAAAATAATTTTACTGGAATTGACCCTTTATCATAAAATGTTATTATTAATTAAAATTTTCTTTCTATATAAAATTATATATCCCACAAGTTTCTATGAATGTTGCGGCACTATTTGTGATGTTTTGTATATCAGAAATGCCTTATATAATACATAGTTGTACTAAGTGAAAAAGTTATCTATGGACGTCCAAAGTTTTATGCTATTAATTGATGTCAGTCATGTTACGTTTTTTCCTCTCAACTAAAAACTTTTTTTCAACTCAACTTTTTATAAATCATAACTTTGTAATCATAACGTTGATCTCATTTAGACTAAGACAGCAGCTGTCATCGAATCATCAGTTGTAACCTTATTTTTAAGGATACAGTACCAAACATTTTATATATAATTCCATTTTATAGTTTTTCAGCTTTTTTAAATGTTACAACTAAAAAAAATCCTGCATAATATTTTATGACTCAAAATTCATTTCAATCTTGGTTTTTAGTTCTAAAAAACTCTTTTTTGCATGTAAAATTTTCACAAAACACCATTTCTACATATGTTCTATGTTCTTTGGTCCATTGCCAAAACAAAAATTAAAAAGACTGGTTAAATAGCTATTCACTACATGTTTTCTTCCAAATGCTTGCAAACTGAGGTAAAAGCGGCTGGCAATGTCTTGGGCAAACAGCCATATCACTCAAAGGGTTAATAGTATGCTGAATGTTTTCATACTTTTCTAATGCCAAACATTTTAGCACAGCTGGTACTTTTTTGATCATGCAAACAATAGCCAATAGCTTGCATATCCCTTTTGAACATTTCTCATCAGCTTGCCATAGTAATGATTAACTATTAAACTAAATAAATAGACAGAAAAAATAATAAAAAATACTTTTGTTAAGTTATTTAGATTAAACTAAGCCTATCTAAGTTTCTACTTGGATTCAGGAAGTTTCTACCTTCCAAAAGCTCCACTTAAAGAAGCGTCGATAAAATACAAAATTGGCAATGATGAAAATCAATCATCAAACAAAATTTTACCCAAATTTCGATAATGCATGAAAAATATGTATTTAAGGAAAGACTGTAAATTAATTATGAATATTTGGAATTTCAGTATATTTTGTTTATTTTATATTTTTGTTGTTTTTATAATTTTTTTTTATAAAGTAGCAAGCTGCCTCGGTGGCCTAGTTGATAGCATAATGATAGCCTAGTTCACCTGAGGACCCGGGTTCGATTCCCAGCCAGGGCTTGGCATTTTCATACGCTATAAATCATCCCATAGTCTGCATTAGCCCAAGTGTGCACAATAGTCGGACGTTAAACACACAAAAAAATTAATAAATAAAAGAAATTTTTTTTTTTTTTTTTTTTTTTTTTTGGTGTTTAACGGAAATAAAGTAGCAAGAAAGAAAAAGCTGCATTACAGCTGATTTAACACAAATTAACAAAGTTTTCTTTTGCAATACCAACCCCATAATCTATTTACCATGATTAAAACATGACAGTATTATAACCTGATATGTGAATACCTACTGAATACTTATTTTGTAAAAAAACTGGCTTTTTACAGCCAGACTTTTCTATTAATCAAAAAGTAAAATGTGAGACAGAAAATCATTTTCATAATAAAAATATGTGAAACTTTAATAGAATAAAATTAAAGTTATACTTAATCACAGAATGTTTTTCTCTATTTAATTGGTTTTTAAAATAATGTTTATAAATTAGCAGCTACTGAAATTACAAAATTTATCCATACAGTAGCTTTAATTTATCCAAAAATTAAAGTAGCTGACACATTCACATCCTCAAGTACAATTTTAAAATTATAGTTTACCAGTTGCAACAACCATGAGAACAGCATTGATGATGCCTGCTTGAGCCACAATCCATCCTGACCTCAGGAAAACAATAACTCCAAATATGTTAATAAGGCACGATGTGAACACTCCGTCCCACGTTCCAAACAGAACTGGTTGTGAAAGGAAGAAATTTGACTTCCACCATGGATTGTCATTCTAGTCAAGAAACATAATTTGTTGTCAGCGTTATTAATTTACAGCACATATATTTTTGGTCAGCATGCACAAAAAAATCTAGCATCTGTTTACAAACAAATTTGAAAGTTAAAAAATAAAACAAACGAAAAATAACAAAAACAAATTATTGTTTTTCACACCTGATAACAATTATCCCACAGAGTATGTATATAGTTGAAATATGATTAGTGTATTTTGTATCAAACATAAACTGTACTGCGCGGAAAGTGTTTACAAATAGTGTACAGTAGTATTCGACTAAAACATTTATCAATGTTTTTATTTATCGTTTAAGTTACATGGAAAATATATACATTTTAGTCAGTATCTGAACTCAATGTATGCCCACACTACTTTGGACATTATAATATACAGAAATACAGATTACTGAAGATTTTATTAGTTCACTACAACATGTAAAACTAATCCACTTATTGTATTAAATTTGTAATAAATACTGTACTAAATACTGGTACTTTGCTATGGTAGAAATGTTTTCAACATTTAGATGAAAATGATAAGAGATAGAAAAATTATTAAATTATTTAGTTAAACAAAATTTAATTTTTGATTAACAATTTTTTTCATTTATTATGTTTTATTCTACTTTATTATGTTAGTAGCATATATATTACATTGTAGCAAATTTTGTATAAAAGTATCTATTGGCTACAAATCACAGTGTAGGAGTAAAAATTATTCAGTGCAGAAATTGTTTAAATTGTATATAGTTTCTAAGCTAATAAAAACAGCAGAATTTTGAAAGTAATATGGAATATTTTGGTAATTTCTAAAGTTCTGTCCTCCAGTTTTCAAGCAGTTTAGATTGTTTCCTTGATTTTTAACTTTCATTACTTCTCACATCCCACAATGCAATTCAATTTTCTATTATTTCTTATACTTAAACAATAAAAAAAATTAGTCATAGAAATTCTTGCTGTAGCTTCACACGAAATTTAAATACTTTATTCGTAATTAGACCAAAGCAACTGGTATAAAATTATCACTTAAAATCAAATATAAGTAGTATTTTCAAAAAATACTGTGATTCAATTTATCACAAACAAAAATATAAATATATACTATCAAATAATTATGAAATAATGTAATTGTTTTTTTTTTAGAAAATCCAATAGTCTGCTACCAAAGCAATACCTATCTGCATACATTTTACCCTTAATCTAATCTACAAAATATACATGATAGCAAAACGTTTGCATCATCATGGCCTTCAATTGTTTCTTGATAATTCTAGACAACAATGTTCTTGTACTGGAAGAATTTTGTACATGTAATCAAGTAGGCCTACTATCTAAACTACTGAATAGATAAATGTTACATTGAGTGAGTTGATGAGTAGTTGCCTAAATAAAATGATTTTTATCTACTGTTTTAGATACAGGTTACTTTACCACTTGCACAATAAAACCTTCAGTAAACAATAAAACTTACCTACACATGTTGGGCTCTGAATGGGTGGAACTTTTTATGTCCTTGGTTGCATGTGTTATTTCGAAGGCTAGAAAGAAACCCTAAAAAAACCCACAAAGCTTTCAAAACCCTTAGGATCTGGCAAACGTAGACCTAGTTCTTTTTTTTGTTTGTCATCGCTGATGGGGAGTTGAAATAGCATGGAGATGGAGGAAACTGTGGCTGTACACACAAGCAGTGTATCACAGCAGATTATAGGGATGCTATGCAGACCTACCCAACCAGTACTGGTGAGAGATAAGAAAGTTGAACATCTCAAATCAGATATTCAACTGTGGCTTATAAACATCTACTGAGAGCTCAAAAGCACCAACAGAAGAAAGGAAGCAGTAGGTGCAAGACGCTCCTAATTAAGTCAAGAAGCAGAAAACCTCTCAAAAATCAAACCTGGGGTGTGAGAAACACAATCTTATAGAACTGCTTTGAATAGGCTGATTTGGAAATTTATTCCTAGACTGGAGGGCTGGGTAGCCAGGAAGATCTTCTGAAAAGGTTCTTATTAGTAGGCACTTAGGGGTTAGTAAGGACCTTGATTAAAGTGCAATTCAGATAACAATAAAACTCATTAAGGATAACTGTTGTTTGTGGGTACCTTTGAAGAGGGTTTAAAGTAGAAAAAAACACCTGCATTACAGATGATTTAACACAGTTTTCTTTTGCAATACCAAAACCATAATTTATTTACCATGATTAAAATACAACAGAGATACTGTGCATAAGACATGCAGGACAGATAAGAAAACTGTAGGCCACATTATCTATGACTGCAAGGTTTTTTAAACAGGAGGTGAAAGTGTTGGTCTTCCAAGATCATGAGTTAGCCAGCTGAATTAGCTAGTTAGTGGACTGCATGAACTCACTGTGGGAACTCAGTCTACTGAACCTAAGATGTTTAGTTGTAAAATAAGATTAAAATTTGGTCTCAATGTCAGGGGCTATCACTCATTGTGGGAACTCAGTCTACTGAACTTAAGAGACTTAGTTGAAAAAATTTGGTCTTAGTGTCAGAAGCTATCAAGTCACATAATCTCTAAATATGTTTCCTATCATACAAGACAATTTCTCTGTGTCTATCTGATAACATTTTAAAAAAATCACTACTGTGTGAGTTTTTATAAGCATCAAAAATCTGTTCATCATTATAATCGGAAAACCAATTTTATTTTCAATTTTAAAAAAACGTTGAATATCCCTAGTCTCACTATTCTATACTGTTACCAACATTCTTAATTAATTTAATTATTAAAAACAAAATTAGCATTTCGTATATTACATGAATTCCAAAATCTTTAAGTAGGCCTAATAGATTACAAACTTTTTTAAAAATGTACAAAAACTATTATTTAGTACCATAATATATTTTAATCTATGCTAATACTAACTTCCTCTCCTGCAAATAGTTCATTAGCATTTGTAGGTTGATGTCCTTCTGTTCCATACGCAACACCACCTCTCCAAGCAGCTCCATCTCTCAGATTATCATTACCTAATCCAAACTTTGACCAATCAACAGTCTTCTTTTTACCATTCATCACAACTTCACTTGTAGTGGACATTGCTTAACTCATAAATAACGACAGCTGAAAGCCAAAAATTCGACTTTTTTATTCTTAATTCATTAGTCCTAGGCTAAAGTTAATATATTTGATACCAATCTTAAATTTTACTTATTTGCTTAACCTTTATAGTTCATGCCAGTTACATTAATTAATGAGGACAAGGATGAGGAAGCGTTAATGGTAAGGGAAAAGCAATGGGAGTAACTGCTGGTTGACTAAGAACATTAAGGTGCACAAGTTCAGAGACGCAACAAACTTGCTAGTGCTCTCTCTCTCTCTCTCTCTCTCTCTCTCTCTCTCTCTATATATATATATATATATATATATATATATATATATATATATATATATATTACTTCAAACATGGTATTATTAATCTCAAACATAACCACGCCATTTATAAACACTCTGTGTATAATATCACAATTAATTTCATATTCAAAGAACAACCTTCATACAGTTAACAGTAGTAAGATTTATTAATTTATAAGTAACACTATACTAGGTTAGGTGCTGATACTTGAAATTACTAATATATATCTGAAAATTGTGATATTGTTTTATAATAGTTTATCTATGGCTACGGTATTTTGGTCAAAAATATCTCACAACCAGAGCTGAAATATACTTTTATTTATATTTTTCCACAAAACTCTATTAAT
The DNA here is from genome assembly GCA_022606455.1 of Callitettix versicolor. Lineage (NCBI taxonomy): Eukaryota > Metazoa > Arthropoda > Insecta > Hemiptera > Cercopidae > Callitettix > Callitettix versicolor. The sequence goes on along the minus strand of CM040183.1, from coordinate 36,887,865 downwards.
ATTAAAATCAATAACTCCACATAAAACTGTTACAGCCTAGGTTAGGCTGGACAAATATTTTTTTTTTTTAATCTTATAACTGACGTATCCTTATAAACAAGTTGAACCTAACTTAACAAGGTTTCATATGAAGGTACAGAGTGAAAACTGAAACTTCTGTATATCGCTCATTAAGACCTTCTATATGTTACTCATACATTGTAGGGCTGCTAGTACAGATTGTATTAATTTGTTAACTAAACTGTAATGCTACACGCAATTTGATAGTTTGCAAATTGTGTTGATTTTAAGCCCAGCAAATTGTTCTGTTTAACTGTAAATTTTAATTTTATGGCTCTTTCAGACAAAAAGTGGTATTCTTAACTGGGATTATTAATTTTTTTACTTCTATTAAAAAATCTTAAAATTCCAAAATCCCTACACTATGTAACAATGTTCATTTAACTTATTACTTATTATATACAAAATGACATTTAAAAATATATGATCATAATATTAACGTCTTAGTACATATTGTAACAAAAACATACACAAAGTTTATCCTAAAACATAACCTAAAAACTTTTAGCCTCAATTCACAATTTAATAACAGCTAATACTTACACAATTAAAAATTAATAAACTTACCAATTTGGCTTTTTTTATTGAAATAAATTGCGAAAGTCATAAGGAATATAAAATTCATCAACATGTAACTTGCGCGTATATACCTTTCTCTTATCTACTTCTCAGACTGACTCACTGACGTGACATTCAATAAAATCTACTTTTTAATTTTATTATTCTTCTAACATTAAAAAAAATCTCAGATGTTTTTGAGTGGTCGCGAATGCCTTCATGATTTCAATATTTTAAGTCTACATAAACGCCTGTGAAAAAAATAATTATACAATAAATTGTAAACAAAAAATTACTTGAATTTTTTGTGTTAGAAAAACTGTAATAAATACAGTGATAAATTAATTATACCTTTTACGAAACTATGTAAAGAAATGATTTAAAAATGTAATATTTTATAATTTTCTTTTGATTATACCGTTGAAGTTATTATCTCCTTGAGTTTTGTGAATTATTCCAGCTAGTGGCGCTGTGGCACATATGGAAACTACAAGTTCTCTGGGTTTGCTTTAAAAGAATATTCGTAATCCTAGTTTGGCGGCAACTGCGGTAGAGTGAACAAGGTGAAATGTGAGAAATTCGTTAAAAGTTTTAATTGACACCGGTAAAAATGTCAAAACGAAATCGTGATTTTTATAAAAAATAATAATTTTACGTAGTGTAATATCTTATTTCAGTGTGTGATGAGGGGAAAAGTGATTACTGTGTTTGTAAATCTTTTAAAACATGCCATTTGTCCAACGTGTTGTGAATCCAAAATACCTGAGTAGGGTTAGTTTGCATGATAACGAAGGTAAACCCAAAATTAAAGATGGTGAGTTAGAAGCTGTTACGAATTACACCCTTAGTAGTGCGTTGCGACAGTTGGCATCCGTTGTTTTTATAGCTAATAATATATTTGAAGGATTAAACAAACAGTTAGAAGATGTCACAGAAAGAAGTAAGAAACTTGGAAAACGAATTGATGAAGTGGAGAAGAAGGTTACAGCTTTCGAACCAAAAGCCGTCACAGTTCGTAAGTTTCAATTTATTATTTTGTTTGTTTAATTATTTGAAGATGTGTTTAATCAAAATTTAACCAGTATTCATCTAGCCTACTTCAGATTTTAATGCATGTTTCAGTTTTAAGGCTGTTGTGTTAACTGTTACATTCCTTGTTTATTTTCAAGTCTAAAATTTAATTTTAAGTATGAAAAAGTATTGGTTTAAAAAAAAAGTGTCAGATGAAAGTTTGTGAAAAGATGCAAGTATGTTATTTATAGTAGGCCTATATTTTAATTCAGATAATTAATAGTTAATATATAGATTTGACCAATATGCATGGTTTTAATCTAACTTGAGTTAATGTTATTGTGACATTAATATGTGATTTGATTGCCACTGATATTAACATTTAAATAATTCTAGCAAGTTTGTTATAGGTTATGCTATTTGTATTATCCCTTAGAATGTTTTGTAAAATATTGATTAGGATTACAATTTATTATGCATTATTACTGTGTGTTAATAACTAGGAATATTAAGATATCTTTGAGTACCTATTGTTAAAATGTTTAGATAAAAATTTGGCGAAGGTAAGATAGCTGGTAGCTTAAGAAGGCGCCATTTGTTCTCAGAAAGGGTGACTGATGGTATTTTTATATAGAAACTCGTTTGACCAGACAGAGGGTCAAAACAGGTATAGCTTATAGCGTGCCCTACTTGCTGCCTAATAGATGTCATAAAGCTGATAATACACGCTGCAGACTTTTACTGCTAACGTGTACTGTTTTTGTGGGCCTCTGCAGAAAGCTGGCTGGCTGCAAATCGAAGTTAAATTTAAATTGAAATGTATATTTTTGTTAGCATAAGTTTCTATTCTCAAATTATATTCAGTTTGATATAATTTACTATAGTAACTGAATTCTTATCTAGGCCTATATGTTAATAAATTTCTGCTATAAATGATCCTACTTCCCATTTTTATCATTTGACCAGTGGACATGCTAGACATTTGTGCGGTTTGCCGTAACTTAACACATATTTGAAATAATATAACATCAAAAATTTTACCACAAATAAAATGCCAATAATATTTACTGATAGCCCAATAAGTTAACTGTCTCACGAAGTTGAACTAAGTCAATCCTGTAAGCTACAAACAATAGGATACAAAATTTCGAATTAACTGTGCAGCCTTGTGCTTTTCCTTTGAAATTTCTGTGTGTAGGTACAGTGCTAGATTTACTTCATACTTCATTTACAACTAGATCCACTTCAATAATAATTTTACCACATAGATATAGCTTGCTCATGTCTAGATACTTTTCTACTCTTTTGTTCACGTTTGCAATTTTGGTCCAATTTAATTCAAACTTGGCACAGAAATCGATTTTGGTAACAGCTTATACTATACATACATACACGACCGTCTGCATTAGCCCAAGTGTTCACAATAGTCGGACGTTAAACACCAAAAAAAAAAAAAAAACATACATACGTACGTACATACATACATACATACATACATACATACTCGTACATACATACATACATACATATATACATTTTAATGACCCTCCCTCAAAAAGTGATCTAGTGGTAAGGATTGGTGCTCATTTTAAGGTTCCGTGACTGGGTCTTACCACGATGGTTACTCCAACAACTCATTTTCCCAATGAAAATTCGCTCAACTTAATTTGATGTAGGCTATATTATTTATAGGACAAAGTAGTTAAAGTAGTTTTATATACTATTATTTAGTTTTCATTTTATAGAAAGAAATGAAATTTGAAGTAGTTTTATTTAAAAACACGAGAATGTTAGCAAGGTTTACGCGCCATCATAATATTAAGTAATTCACATTCTTTGACCATATTAAGCTGGTGGTAGCAAATAAAAACAGGTGATTTTAAAGCGTGCCCTCACTCTCACAGCTGCTAAAAACCGTTAATACGTTAATACAGGTGTCTTCCGAGTTCCAGTAGGCATAGGCCCGCACAGATGTTATCCGGTTTCCCCTGGCGCGTACATAGTCCTGCATGCTTGCAAAATTAATGCATTTTAGCACGCGTGTAATTATAGGCCTGCGTATAGCGTCAGCAGATTGTGATTAAACTGATGTTACCTGTAGCATATCTATCTAATGACGACGCTTGTTCTGCATTCTGCAACTGCCAATAATAATTTTTACTAAAGAGCAAATTTCCACTGGAAAATGAGTTATTAAAAGGTCCGTTATGGCCCTGACCCGCGACCTTGAAATGAACTCGGATCCAGGCCTGTAGAACACTTCTTGAAATAGTAAATAAGAAATATTGTGGGTTTGTGTATGTGCGCGCGCGCGCGCGCGCGAGTCCTAGTACTTCAGCGTTATAACTTTTCACTGATTTTCGATATGAATCAACTTCGCACAAAAATCAACTAAAAAGACCGTATTTAACGGAGTTCAGTATTCATATTTTTATTTTCAATGTAATTTGTAAGATGTATGTGCTAATTATTGTCGATTTGATAAAAATGACACAAAACTTTGTACATGTTCGTTACACAGCTAATTCCGTATAACAATTTTAAAATGGCGGCCATCGTCTTTTTTGTTACAAATTTTTGAACATTTTATTTCACAATCGAAATTAGATTTAAAATTTCGTAAAGTAGTAGGGGCCTATATTAGTTTTAATAATAGGAAAATAATTTTACAGCGATCAGGGTTTATTTTCGTATTTTTGGTGTAACTTTATAGTTGGATGCGTAGGCCTGTTTATTGGTCACAGATTTAAATTGTTGATTATAATTCTACGACAGAATATATAGAGCAGAAAAGTGATTTCATGTTTAACGTTAGTTTTACGTAGCATCAATCTAATGACCGACAAATAGCCTATATAGTTTAGTGTTGACCAAAGTTACATAGCCAATAAGTAAATACTGCAATAACATAAGATTTCAAATAAATTTTACAAAACTGGATTCAAAAATTGGTAGCATTAAATGAATGTAAACTTAATAAGAACTTTCACTTAGCCTATAGGCTATCCTCAAAAAATCAATCGAAAATTTCGACAAAAAACAAAAAAATATCCTAATTTTTCAAAATCGGTTAATCAGCTTAAACATAAATATATAGACAATCATACCTCAAAATTAATATAAACTAATTTGAATGAAGTAAAGGAAACTTATGGAAATTTAAACAAAACAAACTTGACGACGGTCATGGTTTATTTTTGGTTTTATCAAATTTTCTTTTATTTCAAATTTGTCAGATTCGCCTTATGTATCTTAATAAGTGGCCAATGTTTGAGTAAAATTTGATACCGGTTAATGATTTTTCACTTTGTGTAGCTTCTGAATTTGATTTTTTGATGATATAGGCCTAATAATTTACTTATTTTTTTAGGTATTTAAGTGCCACATTTCCACAAAATCGTTAAGACCGGGTTCTAAAAAACTTTTTAAAAAATGGTTCTGTGAATTAAAAAACCCATCCCAAACAACGGAATATAGGCTATGACCCATTTTTTTTAATTCGTAACACAATTTAACCTAAAAAAAATTTTTTTTTTGTAAACAACTTTTTTTACTTATAATTTTGCTAATTGATTTTATAAAATTGGGTTCTTCCACTGCCTATTTTTTATTATTTTAGATATATTTTGGAGAAAGTAAGTCAAGTAAATAACGAACAATTAGCATATCTCAAAAATGATTTTAAAAAATTTCATAATGTCCATACTTTATACCTATCAGATAATGAGGCGAGGGATCAGCGTTAACGGAAAAGATAAAGCTTACGGCAGTAAATGCATGTCTAAACTCCACGACCTTGAGGTGCGCAGTTTAGAGACGCGGCAGACTGACCGGTGTCTTAGTCGCTCAAAATGAAATTAAAGTATGGATCGTTGGGAAATGAACAAAATAAAAGTACACAATAATAAATCTTAGGCCCATCAATACTTTACACCAAATTATGGACGAAATTCAACGTCAAATAACGCCAGCTAATTAGCGGCTTGTTATATGTCTGATCATTAAAATGTTCTGTTGTTTATTTGACGCGACTGTATTGTCAAAAACAAGAGGGTTTATAGTTTTGTTGTGAACCGACGACCTTGCCCAAACCTGACAGTTCTCACGGTGCATTCTCTCCCTCCTCCTCTACCCCCTCCTTCCAAACAGAGACATTTCATTTCAGAATCCCTGTCGTTACCTAGTTCCAAAACATTTCTCTTCATTAACATGGAACTCCGACAGTTCCAGCTGGAATTTAAAACTGGTTCAACTGTGTTTATTTACAGCAAATGTGGATTGATTTGCACTCGTAATCAAACTCCCCCCCCACTGATGTTACGTGGTTATTTATGACTGATTTCGTTTACTTTCATGTTTTCGAAACCTTTTATCTCCGTATATTTTACTTCATAAAAATGAAATGTAGTTCGATTATATTTTCTTTAATGGAAAGACATGCAGAGTAATTGGTGTAAAATATTTTACATTTTTTTAAAAGTAGTCTTAGTTCTTTGATATATCGCTATGATATAGAAAAATAATCTTACGACGCAGCTGTCTCGCTGACATGATGGAAGCGAATTTCTAATAATTTTTTTAATAATCAGCTTTCAAAACTGCGTACGTTAGCACTTTAAATTTTCAAATTAAACTCAAAATACGAAAATGAACCATGACCGTCATCAGGTTAATTTTAGTAGACCTGTTTTTAATGGATTTTGAAAAATTATAGTTTCAACTTATAGACTGCTGTGCTGATTACGATAGTAAAGTCAAATTAAAAAAAAAATGCAAGATAAATAATTATTATTTTGTAAAGATTGGAAATGACCGCCATTTTTGAAAAGGTTGAACGTATTTGCCCGAAAAACGAACTTATCCAAACTGTTAGACTACTAAAGTCCACTAGGCTGATCTTTTGTGGTAAGCTTGAAACACGTCCGAGTTGAATCAAGTTAGCATAGTAAACGTCCAAATTAACGTACATTAAAAATATGAAAATTAATCTTTTATTTAATTTTTTGGAAGAGAATAATTTTGGTACAACGAACTTGTCCAAGCTATTACCAAAATCGATTTTTGTATTATTATCTTTTTTTTATCGTCCATACTGTATGCCATTTGGGCTAATTAGGATGAGGGATTGGCGTTACAGTAAGGGTAAAGCAACTGCAGTAACTACGTCTCGAACCCACGATCGTGACGTGGCAGTTCAGGGACGCAGCAGACTTACTGATGCCTTACCACATCGACCACTGAGCCCTAAGGCCCTATTAGTGCTACCACTGTTGGATGAAAGGTGTTGATTAACCTATTCGATTTATAATAGAACATATCGCAGCACGCAGCTGTTTCGCCGATAGAAGCGAATTTCCAAAAGAATTTTCTTTATCTTATCCTTTTTGAAATGCTGATTTCATAATATAATCAGAATAAAATCTGCATCTGTTAACTGCTGTGTAGGCCTAAACTTTCAAATTACATTGAAAACACGAAAAAGGAACCCTGACCGCCGTCAGAAACATTTTTTAATTTCAACGGTTTTTGGAAATTAAAATTGCTAATTTGATTACGGATTTTTAAATATTTGAAATGACGGCCATTTTGAAAAGAACAAATTTTGCTCTTTAACGAATTGTTCAAGCTATTACGATAATCGATTTTTGTGCCAAGTTTGAATCAAATAGGACCACAATCGACCATGATAGTCGACCCAATAGCTCATTTTTCAAATGGAAATTCGCTAACAAGTGATAAAAGTTAAGCAAATTGGTTTTCAAATAAATTAAACTTTTTTTCTTTTTGAATCAATCAACTAGGCTATTTATTAAATTTGCATTAATTTGCCGCGAAATCAGATGTTTACAAGAGGCGTATTGCCTATAACCGGTTTGTAAACGTTAATTTCTGTATGCAAATATTTACGGTAAGTTAATCTCTTAATATGTTGGTAAATGCAGACAACTTATTGTTAATGTGTTAAAAATTAAGATTAGCATATTGATAAGAGACTGCTACACTATTGTAGCATACAATAGTGTATAATAGCAGTGTCGCTGATTTTAAGTAGCTCATTAGATATCAGTTATGTATAAAGAGCTTAAATATTTGTAACTGAAAACAACGTGCCAACTGTAAAATAGAAGACAAAATTACTGTTCGAGACTAAACCGAAAAAGTAAACACGACGGCGGTGAGGGTTTTTCTTTCGATTTACACACAAAACGTTAATTTCTTTAAAATTTGCTACACTGGCTTAAATTATCATCTTATAACTATAACTAGATTTTAAGCAAAATCTCATGAACCTATTTTGAGTTGGTTTTCCGGTTTTTTTTTGTTCCTAACCGGATTTTGGGAGGAGATATAGGATCATACGTTTTATTACCGAAATGGCTAAAGCATCGATCAGCGTACTGCGTCACTCAACTGCGCACTTAAAGGTTCTTAGTTCGAGCCGCAGTTACTCCCGTTGCTTTTCCCTTACTGTTAACACTGATCCCTCGTCCTCATTAGTCTAACTGGCATAAAGTATGGACGTTAAAAAAAATTACGAAATTTCCACTGAAGCGGTCACCACGGTAAGACCCAGACAAGGTGCCTTGAAAATTGCCCCGGTACTGACCTCTGTATCACGTTTTCTGATTGGCCGTTAAAATACTATGCGCGCGCGCACGTGTGTGTAAAGTGTGTTTACACCATTTACAGTTTTCAAAATGGTGTTTACGATCAAACAATTTTAAATCGTAAAGATTCATAACGTTTTTGTCTGGATTTAAAAAAAATCTGTTTTCACCATCGTAATCAGCGTTAAACTCTATAAATCTGAATTTTGATGGCGATCAGGATTCATTTTTGTATTTTCTAAATTGTAATTTGAAAGTTTAAAGTGTTTAAATATGCAATTTTTAATGCTGATTATCTTGGTGAAATCATAGTTTCAAAAAAGAGTAAATATTTTTTGAAATTCGTTTTCATACTCCAATTACTTTTTTTTTAACAGGAGTTTCCGAGGTTGATAGTGACTTAACCTTTTAAATAATTTCAATGTATGTGAGAAAGTGAGCGTGCGTGCGTGCGTGTGTGTGGGGGCGTAATATGTTTACATCATTTATTCGTTAAATGCTTACTAAATGCTGTTAGGACACAAGATGTACAGATAGGTTCGAGACAGCTGCGTGTTGAGATTAGATTGTTCCCGCTAATATGCCTCAGATCAGGCCAATAATATATAATCACTGACTATTTACTGTACTTAACTATTTGTTCAACTTAATCCTAAAGCCAAAACTTTAAACAGATAGTAATCTAGAGTTTGGGGTTGAGGTGAGTTAAAAAATCATTCCATTCATCTTGGAGAGACCAGGGGGTGTTCAGTTCCAACCCCATACGCTTCCTGTGCTATGACGGTTACAGCTCAACCCCCGGACTGCATTCAGCTGCCAAAAAACCAACTACCCTTCACGTATTAACATATCTGCAAATAAAAGAGGGTTGCTTTTGTCTGTAACACGTAGGGTCGGCCTTTATTTAATCCATTTTCCTAAAATCAAACAAAGCTTAACGTAATTGGGATCCGATGTTTTATTTATTCGATCTGTCGACAGTGCTCAGTTTCACGGCTAATTGCGATTTTGCGCTGTTGGACGGCCATCATGGTACGACTCAGACCGACAATCCTAATCTCTAGAAAACTTTTTGATGAGGTGGTCGTTGCTAATTGTGGGTGTGTGTGTGTGTGTTTTGAATTGCACTCAAACGTTTGCTATTTCAGTCCGATTTGATTCAAACAACAACTAAATCGATTTTGGTAATAACTTGGACAAGGTTCATTAAGTAGCAAAATCCTTTCAAAGTTTCAAAATGTCTGCCATTCCAAAAAATTGTAATTCCGAAAATTAATATTACAATGGTCAGGGTTTTCCTTTTCATTTAGGATTCAGTGGTCGTTGTGGCTGAAGCACTGGTCCGTCTGTTGCGTCTCTGAACTGCGAATCTCAGGGTTCATAGTTCGAACAGCGGTTGTTTTACCCTTACCGTTAACGTTGATCCCTCGTCCTCATTATAGAGGTGGGCGTTTCTGCTATTTTTACAAAACGTCAACAAACAGTTTTTTGAGGAAAAAAGCTGCTTTTTAAAACAGTTGGAAAAAACAGGTTTAGAAAACTGAAACTCAAAGTTGTATTAGCAGCTAAAACATAAAGCACATACGTTCAGTTTTCTAAGACTACTTTTTCATTCCCACTGCCACCATGTCCTTAACTGTTTTTGGGTATAAAGCATTTAGAAAGAATAAAAATAATCCTTACAAGTGTAGTAATAATTAAATTACATTATCAAAACGTAATAATTATTTAAGCCATGTTATGTACAAAATGCAATGAATTTCTAATAGAAGCATTCTTTTTTTACTTAAAAATTAAATAGCCCTTTGTATATTTACCAAAATGCAAACGATTTAGAATATTTTTAGTTTTAGTAAAAAATATTGATGATTGATAATAAATATAAAAAATATGTTTCATTAAAATTAGGTTATGTATTTACAAAATGTGAGAGGTTGTTACTATAACTCGCAACAAAATAGAAATAAACGTTGACATGACCAAACAGTTCTTACTTCACTACAAGCAACAAGCAACTTTGAAATAAAAGGGAAAAGCATAAAAGCAGGTAGAAGAAAAGCAGTTAGCAGGAAAACAGTTTTAGCGCTTGCGGCAACGTTCGAATAGAACGTAGGTGTGGTAGTGCGGAAAGCCGTTCTTTGTTTAACAAATCATAAACCAGTCCAAATCCAACTGCTTGTTTCTGTTTAAAAAGCAGTTTGTTTGTCTTTTATAGAAAAGCAGTTTTTTTAACAGTTTAGTGTTTTCTGCCCCACCACTACCTCATTAGTCTAACGGCAATACAGTATGAACGTTAAGTAAAAAAATGTTCTCATTTGCTTTATAGTATTAATTTTAATAAATTTTAACGCTGTTTATGTTAATGAAATAAGATCTTCAAAAAAGTGTTAGTAAATAAATATTTTGTGCTGCATGCAGCCATTGTTTAACCCCTACGGCGTACTCGTGGGCTTTTGTGAAGTTGGATTTCATTAAGGTAATTGGCGTGTAGGTTTACAGATGACAGACAAGACAAAGAGACTGTGACGAAATGTCAGGATACTGGAAGTCGTGGAAGCAAACTAGAATTTCCAGTTTTATCGCACATAGACACATACATACACACTCACAGATAAGCCATGCTTACTTTATGGCTTTTGTCACTGACTTTTATGCTTGCCTACGTGGCAGGACTAAGTTTATTATCGTGAGACTTAATGTTGAACTCTTATGTCCTTACATGAGCTTCGGAACTAGTTGGCTGATTTTTTAGCCGCAGATGCTTGTAAGTAGTCTAGAATTATACTAGTGACGGATTTGCTATTTCAAAGCTTTTACCTGCTAACTTTATAAAAGAAAAACAGTAATTAATTTAAAATAAGTAACTTATTATTTGCTTATAAGCCTGAAATCCATACAACTGTTCTCTTTCCCTCTCTCTGTTAAAATGAGAGAGTGATTTATTTAAGGAAAGAATACACGAATGCCCTCTTCCTCTCTAATTCCTGTTCCCCTCCCTATTTTAACTAGCGACGCAAACGTCCTCAAAGTGCAATTTGATTTGGTTCGTTTTATGCTATATTTCTATTTTTAAAGTTGTTACTAAACTTATGATGGATTTATGTTATTATTACTGTTTATTTGGACATTTGCCAACATTTGTGGTTATAATACATGACGTATATACATCGAAAACTACATTTTATTAAAAGTTAACTTATTTTTTTTTAAATAATTTGAATTTGAAAAGGCTAACGGTTTATTAACGGTTAAAGAAGGCGTTATTACTAGATCCGAAGCTAGGAATCAAAGAGGACAGGAGGTGTTGGCAGGTACATGGTTATTTTCTGTTGTCTTGTACAGAGCTTTTCTGATGGCGTTTTGTTTCTTGGTGACTTGTGGTTTCCTGATCACACATAAGTCTTAGTTTTATTTCTGGTTTGACCACTTAGAGAGATTTGCCCTGAGTTTCTTGGTTTTTAAGTATTTTAACGTAAGCCTATGCATCTTGGCTTATGTTCTTACTGCATGTTTAGGTTTTAAGTTGGTCACTTGAGAACGAGAGTTGATCCATACTCTTGTATTGCTTTATAGACAAAATTTACGGCAGATGTCCGAATAAAGTGTAATAATAACGTGCTATATTTGCTGCAACATTTCAGTTTCATGGGTTTGAAAACGGTGATTATACGTACAAAAATCACTAATTTTTTTCATTATGTCTGTATAGTAAGAAAGTAAAAAAAAATTCTCAGCGTACTCCAAAGTATGTAATCGCGGAATATTTCGAATGCACTGTTATCTTTAAGCGATGCTTTCTGCCGGCAATATCGTGTACCACGAGAAAGAATGCTCTCATTGGGCCGTCCTTGGAATGCAGCCGTCGGAAGGATCAAAGGAAGACCAGTTGTAGCCTTATACAGCTTCTCAAGTATTTACATACAAGTCCTTCGACCTCAGTGGAAGCTCAGGCGGTCCAGACGTTGCTCTACGTGAAGGGGACGTCAAACGTAAAGCTTTAAGCATTGCTTGAGCAGACGGGCTGGGTTCATAACTTTCTCACATTCAATTACTCTATTTAAAATAGGTTCAAATGAAATACTTAAGCAAGCAAGTAAAGTTTGAGTTGTTACTTTTTTGTATTTGTTTTTTTTTTGTGTTTAACGTCCGACTACTGTGCACACTTGGGCTAATGCAGACGATGGGATGATTTATAGCGTATGAAAATGCCAAGCCCTGGCCGGGAATCGAACCCGGGTCCTCGTGGTGAAAGCCCAGTACGCTATCAACTAGGCCACCGAAGCGGCAATAATATTAATCGGAAATAATATTGATAATAATATTAATTTGTAATAATATTGATTGGAAATTGTAAGTAACCGCGACATGCAGCTGTCTCGCGGACATAATGGAAGCGAATTACCAACAATAATTTTATTTTTTATGTTTACACTTTTTTGGAAATCTCATTTCACCGTCATAAACAGAATTAAAATTTACATGTAGTAGCATTTTAAATTACTTGAAAACATGAAAACGAACCCTGAACACCGTGAGGCTCATTTCCGCAATTTCAGTGAAATCTGAAAATTTAAATGATAATTTATCACGGTTTTAAAACGAGTTTTTAAAAAAAAATGTAAAATAGCCGTTTTTTGTAATGGCCGTCATTTTAAAACTGTTGTACATATTTTCATAGGTAACAAGCTTGTCTGAGCTATTACCAAAATCGATTTCTATGGCAAGTTTAAAAAAAATGTTAGAAAACAGGATGAAAGAGTATTTCGTATGGCAGGTGCTAAATTTAAATGCCCAACAGCCATCGATGGAATATTTAGGCACTGTAATATGGAATGAACTATGTAGGCGTATTGCATTAAAAAAACATTTTCGAAGTGTTTTATTAGCGAATTTCAATTGGGAAAATAAAATATTGGAGCAGCCATCATGGTAAGACACGAACCCTGTACCATGAAGTAAGCACCGATCCTGACCTCTAGATTACTTTTTGAGGAGGGGTCGCTAAATTATATGTGCATTTGGTCCCATTTGATTCAAACTTGGGAAAAAGTCGATTATGGTAATAGCTTGGACAAGATCGTTAACCAGCAAAATTCGTTCGACAGTTTCAAAATGGCGCAATTTCAAATTTTTAAAGGTCATAATTTTTTGTCTTACATTTTTTTTTGAAAATATAATTTCACCGTCGTAATCAGCGTTAAAAACTGCATAAATTAGCACTTAGAATTTTCGAAATCCATTGACATTATATGAAATCTTTTGATGGCGATCAGGGTTCATTTTCATACTTTCAATGTAATTTAAAAGTGTAAAACATTAGTGTATATAGATTTTAATTCCGATTATGATGTGAAAACAGAATTTCAAAAAGGGTAAATGAATAAAAAATAATTTTGGAAATTCGCTTCTATCACGTCAACGAGACATGTGCGTGCCGCGATTACTTTCGTTTAGGCTATTATATTTAATGTATACAGTGAATATCATTTCTCAATTCTATAAGGTTTATAATTAAATAATTCTTATTGTTAATGTTAATGTTGTTTGTTTTTGTTAGGTTACCATTGATAATAATAATACAAAAATATTGATAATAATTAATATTGATTATTTATTTATTATATTTATATACACATTTTTATGTAAAGGCCCGTTGTTCCTTTTATTTTATCTTTCTATCCGCTCTTCCGAATTCCTCTGAAACAGCTTGGGTTTCCATACTATCCGACATTTAGGTTTCCGACCGATTGTCGGTCAAAACCAGTGTTCAAGAGATTCTTAAAACGGATTATCAAAAGTCGATTTTTCCGTAAATGCCAATACTTCGAAAGAGGTTAAAAAAATGGGCTGTAAATCAAATAGGCCTATGCTTCGCTACAACTTAATTAGGCCTATTGCGAGTTTAACAAAAAGGCAAACACTGATATCTTGCAGACTTGCCTATGTCAATAAATGTGCATGCACTGCAAGGTCACAGAAAGGTCATGCAGTATATTACATAATATCTCTCGCATGAAGAAATGACAGATAAAATGTGCAAATAAACAAATTATTATCAGTGATTGTAAATTTTTGATTACTGATAAACATATGGCATTTAGTTAATTTTATTTGAACGTATTTTAAATACATTCATGTATGTTCTTTATATAATATTGAAAGTGTGTGTGTGTGTGTGTGTGTGTGTGTGTGTGTGTGTGTGTGTGTGTGTGTGTGTGTGTGTGTGCGCGCGTGTGCGTGTGCGTGTGCGCGCGCGTGCACTATGTAGCCTACAGCCAGACATATGGTACTCATATGTTAGGTGGACAGAGGTCGAACACACCTCAAATTTAAAATATTCGAATAAAGTTTTTATTATAAATATTTAACGGAAAAATTACACCCGAGTTAACTGCGTAGCCTATGTAAGACATTCACGGTGAAAAACGCCGCGCATGTACTACTAGTAAATCGTAACTTTTAGGTTATTGTTTGTACCCTGAATATGCTGTATTGGCTATGCCAGACAATTTTATGTTTTTTTATGACAGGCCTACTTGATATGCATTTGTGCTATCTAACAAAGTTTAGGCCTACGTTTTTGTATAACTTTGTAGTTAGCAGAATGTTATTAAATTTCTTTTAGTTCAAGAAAATCATATATTGAAGCATCCTGAAACCGTGAAATCTGCCGATCCAACGGAGTTCAGGGTTCAGTTCCCTATTCCCAACGGTATTTAAAAATTTAAACCGAATACGATAGGGAAATTAAATTTTTTATAAAAGTGTAAGATAAATCACACTTTTATCTTTTTTTGTGATTTTCGAATAGTTTCCTGTACTGTAGAAAGCTAATAAAATTAAAAAGACAAAGTGATTATTTTAAAAGAAAAGAGGAATGATTTACGGCCTAACATTTAAAATTAACTATAAGGCTTAATTAATAATATTTCGAATCTCAGCTGTTTTTGACAGTTGGTACTTGAAGATAAAATCTATTTCTGTGGGGAAACACATGGCTAACCTACCACTTCTTCCTTCCTGGCTCCCTTTCTTGACCTTTGCTAAAAATAAACAAAATATGTTCCATCCTATCTTACTACTACCGGCTTCATTGTTGGCCTAATTTATTTTAACTCTGTTCGTGGTATTGTGAGAGAGCCACGAGCTGACCCCGTAGCATTGGCCTAACAGAACTGTACAGATGTTCATCCAAGCTGTATCTTGCAGTGTACACAGTGTGTTTTACTGGTTTACTATACACGCTCTGTGTTAAACGTAATAATAATACGGCATTTTAACTTATTTTAGTGACTTATTTTTGCTTAAAATAGCAAAAAACTAAGTTTAAAATTTAACTATAGAAAATTGCTGTGCAACGAAGTCCAGAAAATATTAAATAGTGTGCAAATAAGTTTTTCGGGTGGCAAAAATAAACACAGCACGCATCTGATTCGCTGACGTCATGGAGGCGAATTCCTAATAGTAACAATATCATAATTATGTTATTAACACACTTTTTTTACAATGTTAAAACACGGAAATGAATTTAACGGCGGTCAGGATTTATTTTCATATTCATAATATAATTTGAAATGCAAATCGACGCTGATTTTGGCTGTGAAATCAGATTTAAATAAGAATTACGGTAAAAACATATTGGAAATTTGCGTTTGCGAGACAGCTGCGTTTAGTCATTATTTCTAGTTACAGTTGTAAAGTAGCAAATATAGTAGGCCTATTAAAATATGCGTTAAAATTAATGCAGTTTTAAATATTGTTTTAGCACATAGCCTATAAATTACCTTTTCTCCTATTTTTAGTACGTCCCAGTTTTCAAAAGTAGGGACGTACCTGAATCTACCATTTATGCAGGTAATGTTTACCGTACCACTTGCAGATTGAAAGTTACTGTACTGGCAAACATTGTGAGTGCAGAAGTCTTCAAATAATGGTGGCACACAACTGTCTCGCTGATATGATAGAAGCGAATATCCAAAAGTACTTTTTTTTATCTTATCCTTTTTGCAATTTTGATTTCACCTCTACAATCAGCACTAAAACCTACACATATTAGCACTTTCAACTTTCACATTATACATTGAAAGTACGAAAATGAACCCTGACCGCCGTCAAACAAATTTTCTAAATATCAACGGATTTTGAAAATTCAAAATGATAATGTGTGCAGTTTTTAACGCTGATTACGATGGTGAAATCGTATTAAAAAAATCAGATAGAAAAGTTATGAATTTTTGATGTTCCAAAATGGCAATAATTTTGAAATTGTTGAAAAATTTTTGCTTGT
The DNA here is from genome assembly GCA_022606455.1 of Callitettix versicolor. Classification (NCBI taxonomy): domain Eukaryota; kingdom Metazoa; phylum Arthropoda; class Insecta; order Hemiptera; family Cercopidae; genus Callitettix; species Callitettix versicolor. Next base: position 36,871,341 of record CM040183.1, on the reverse strand, counting down.
TAACGAAACTTAAAATCGATTTTTATTCCAAGTTTGAAACGTAACAACCAAAAATTGCGAAAACACACACACACACACACACACACACACACACACACACACACACACACACGACCTCTCAAAAAGTGATCTAGAGGTCAGGATCGATGTTCATTTCAAGGTTCCAGGTTATAGTAAACTGTGATGGTCGTTCCAATAGCGCACTTTTCCAATGGAAATTCCCTAATAAGGCAGTGTTACCCCGGAATATAGAACTTCATTAAATTTAATATTGGATTCAGGTTGCCTGTCAATGCTTTATATTGATGGCCGCTTCTTGCTAGCAGAAAGGCAGACTCCCCTAAGTAAAGGACCACTTGAACAGATGTGTCAAACAGGGTCAAGTCAGACTGCAGCCGGTATAAGTAGCCATAACGTTAACCGGTAACGCAGCTGTCTCGCTTACTTGACGCAGATATGTTCAGCACATTATTATGTGATAATTTTTTACACGTATCAAACACAGTTATGCAGACTGCAACAGCTGCCAATGAAGAACATACTGTTTCCTGCTGGTTTTATAGTAGACTATACAATGGCTGTGTTACTAAATGTTTGTTCCGAAAGTGGGTCTAAATGAGCCCAAAAATAGGCATTTGTTCAGGATTAGAGTTCAAATACAAAACCAAAAGTTTTAATGAAAAATTTCTGTTTAGACCAACGTTTTTAGCGATTACATTGGAAAAATGGAGCATCCATCATGGCAATACCCAAATCCGGGGCCTTGGAATGAACACCGATCCTGATTCCTAGGTAACTTTTTGAGGAGTCGTAACTATATATATATATAAAGCTTATATATAACAAAAATCAGTTCTGATAATGGCTTGTACAAGTTCGTTTGTACAGTTCGAAATAGTCTCAAAATGGCGGCCATTTTAATTCCTTCAAAATTCATAACTTTCTTGTCTTCAATTAATATATATATATATATATATATATATATATATATATATATTTATATATATATATATATATATATATATATATATATATATTTATATTATTTCACTACCATACAACGTTAAAAACTGCATAAATTAGCATTTTGAATTTTCATTGTCCGTTGAAATCAAGAAATCTATTTGACGGCGGTCAGGGTTCATTCGTTTTCTTCAATACTGTTTATAATGGTAAAATTAGACTTTCAAAATGAGAGGTTAAGATAAGAAAATTGCTTTTGGAGTTTGCTTCCATCACGTTAGCGAGACAGTTGCATTATCATTATTTATTTTTTTTACCCAACATTAAGGATCTTGAGTAATGGACTAATGTATTCGGTCGACCGGTTTTACCAATTTTCATAATCTGTTAATTCGTTTATTAGTCTCCTAGTAGGCCTAATGTGTAATAACACAAATAGGCCAGTTCGTAAACATATGTCTAACTGCTATCGTTTTTACTCAAGGGGGAAATTTGGGTGGAAGGACATAAGGTATTTATCAAAATGTTAAAAGCAGTAGACGATAACTAGCTTATAGTCTACTTTATGTATACTGTGTATAGCGAAAAAGTAAATTATAAATACAGAAATTTGCATGTCATTGGATAATTGACGTCTTTTAAAAAGATGTGGGTTTCCATAAAAAGCACCTCCACACCATCGTAGCCCTTGTAAGCGAAAATAGAAAGTCATATACATTCCTAAAGGAATGCCTTTGTCACAGATGTATTCTGTTAAACAGCTGTTCATCTTGAAACGTATGCGTTTACATCAGTGCCAGTCTGTGATAAAACATCTTTCTGTAATAATGACGGTTGTTTTGCAAAGTCGAATAGCTTTAAACCTAGAAATAAAAATAGCTAGCGGCTCGGTACTGTATCGATGACGTGATAGAAGTGAATTTTCAAAAACTATGATTACAATGGTGGAAAGTAAAGTTTTGATATTGTTTTTGAAATAACCGCTATTTTGTAATAGTTGAACGGATTTCGCTGGATAGTGAATTTAAGCATGCAAGATTTGTTTTGTCAAGTTTGAATCAAATTAGACCTAACTTGAAAACGCTAGAGGCATTTTAAAATGTGTAAAATTTTCTTATTACATCAATTACACAAATGGTGTTCTAGACGACAGGGTCAGCACGCATTTCAAGGTCCCGGGTTCGGATCCTACTTTGATGGCAGCTCCAATAACTCATTTCGAAATCGATGTCTACATCCTTTGAATATATCCACGAACAATGCAAAAGGTATCAAACAAAAACAGTCAAGCTCAGACGTGAACAAACTTAGTTCGCTAAAACAAAACGTTTTCCGACCTACAACATCCAACTAAACTTTAAATCCACTTTCCTGGATTCACAGAGTTTAGATCACCCTCCCCCGAACGTGTCGGACGTCACTGCTTAAATCTATTTCCGGGGTGTCTTAGGCCCTAGGGGATGCTTAAAGGGTAGGCCTACACATTACTCAAGTCAGGCGGACTCGACATGTACACAGTCAGTGTTGCAACCCACAAACACGCCTCTACATTTCCTTTTACTCTTGCAGTCGTGGACTGTTTCAATTTGGTCATACTTGTCACTGTTCATTGCGCACGTAGGTGGGCTGGACAAATAAACAACACGTTTATGGTATACGCAAAGTCAGTTTTAATCCTTTTTATCAGATTTTGAGTTAATGCCAGTCGTGGGACGGTGTAAGGTGTAAGCAGTTCCAAGTGAACCAGATGACTGTAATAGTGTGCAGTTTGCATTAATAAGGTCAGTTCTTTAAATTATTCGCTTCTTCGGCCTATAAGTGGAATTATAGTTGGTGACATTTATTCCGGCGGGGGAACACCCCAACAAGTGTTTACATATTTTAATATTCGCGGTTGCTATAATATAACAATAATTCATCTAAGTATTCTTAGTATATCATATAGACTTTATGTTATTTATATATGAACATATTATCTACACATGTATGTATGCCGAATTTAACCGAAAATCCATCTCGATGGGATCGAACCATCAGTCGGTCGTTTTCGGTTGCAATCGTCTGAACTAGTTTTTAATGTACGCGCCACCTACCTTCCCTTGATGACGAATTTTCACCCTTGTAAATTTACGAAATGATAGTAAAAATTCAGTCCAGTAAGAATCTGCATAAAAATGGCTCATTTCATGGTCTCGCATTTTTTGGAGATGCTCTCATTTAATGGATGTGCAAACGTGTGCTGTACAAACAAAATAGTTATACAAAATAGTCTTTGTGTACAAAAGGTTATGCAGTACCACCTATAGACTATACAAGGCAATACAGGGTAAAATAGGTTCAGCAACTTTTGAATTGGATTTCCTGGAATCGTTTACAACTCACATTGCCTATTACTTGAGAACAGCACACGTGGAAGGTGAGCCAATGCGCGATGATGTTTTTGTGCATTATTGGGTAGTTGATCTCGATGAGCAGCTGAATACTTGAGGTGACTGAATATCGAACACTGTTGATCTGTAATTTTGACAACTAAGGCCGAACAGATGTTGACTATGTATGAATGAGAAAGAGAATATGCAATGGAAAACTTAAATTCGAAAACATTGAATTGAACAAGTGGTTACAAGGGAAACGATCAGACCCAAAAGACACAGCTTTAGAATTCGTGGATTTGGCAGGTAATCGTGACAGAAGCACCTAGTAATGAAATGCTGTAAAATTTCTTATTTTATTTCGTTGAAAATTTAATGGCGAATACTAAAATTTAACCCAAATAAAATTTCTAACATTCTTATATATATTCATTCAAACCATTCAGTAGCAACACGGGTAAGTTATTCGTTAGCCCAAGATTTTTGTGCGTTCGCAATGCCTTATAAACTAGGGATGCACAGACCGCGGCCCGCGGGCCGCATGCGGCCCGCCGGTGAAATTCTGGTGGCCCGCCGTCACCAAAATAATACTCTCGTACATTCGAAAAATATTGAATTCTGTATCAGACTAAAACCAAAAAAAATTTGTTCAAAAGTAAAGACGTCCATAAAACTTATGAAAATTATTCAAATACCGCGCCAGTTCATGAATGAAACGACGCCGTCGAATTAGTCCGAATAGTCCCGAATAGTGTCAACAGAAAGAAGCAGTTTAATAGTGTAGGAGAGGACCTAGGAGCTGTGCCTAGCCCAGAGGAGTGGGAGGTGCAAGGTGGAGGGGCAAAGGGCAGCCCTTCAGTCCTGCAGTCCTGACCGAGACGTGGCAGACTTCTCGAAGTAGTGTTCTGTGTTTTGTCTGATCTTCTGTACCGCCGTAACTGTTTGTTTCTGTGTTGTTGTTTGTTAACCCTTTTTTATTTTGAAGTCTTATTAAAGTTTTTTTATCATTCTTGCATATAGTTTAATCCAAATTCAACGTAGATCTACTGTTGCAGTGTTAACCCGTCAAGTGTATAATTGTGTTGTGAAATCGTAAGTAAAACTCTGTTATCAATAAATGTTTCCCTACCTATTTATTCAATTATTCTTGGTAATTTAAAAAAGGATGGGTAATTTAAGTAGGTACTGTAATTGTTTTTAGGTGCAGTGTTAACCCTAGACAGGATTATAACGCAACATGGACAAGCCAGGACCTAGTAAAAACGTAAGGCTAAAGATGAAAATCGGCAGTTTCAAGAAATATGGACTGAGAAATATTTTTTTGTATGGTTGCATAACAAAGTCGTTTGTTTAATTTGTAAGAATTCTGTTGCGATTGCAAAGGAATATAATGTAAAAGGCACTATGAAACGCAGCATTCTTCTTTTACCAAATTTACAGGCGAATTAAGAAAGCAAAAAGTGTTGTCTTTGAAACAGGAGCTTATTGGTCAGCAAACTGTGTTCACAAAACTCATTGAAGATTCAGAAACGGCTACAGAAGTTAGTTTTGAAATTTCTCGAATGATAGCAAAGCGAAGTCGCCCCTTCAATGATGGAGATTTTGTAAAAGAATGCATTGAAATCGCCGCTAAGAAAATGTGTCCAGAAGCAGCAAAAAGTTTGAGAAAATTCAACTGAATCGTATGACAATCCAAAGACGAATTATGTCTTTGTCAGCTAATATTGCGGAACAATTAACTGAAAAGACTAAGATAATTGAATTTTTTCATTGGCACTCGACGAATCAACTGATATTAGTTCCACAGCTCAACTACTCATATTCATACGAGGTGTTACTCAAGATTTTGAAGTCGTAGAAGAGTTATTAGGAATGTGTTCATTGAAAGGTCAAACTAAAGGAGTTGATATACTCAATGTACTTTTGGATGAGTGTTCAAAAACTGGTTTTGACTTATCAAAATTATCGGGAATTGTGACTGACGGTGCTCCTTCTATGATTGGTGTCAATTCCGGGCTAGTTACTTTGCTAAAAAAGTATCTGCAAGAAAAAAACATAAACGCTGAAGATCTCATGCAGTTTCATTGCATCATACACCAAGAAGCCCTTTGTTCTAAAAAAATTGAATTTCAAAATGTCATGAAGGTGGTAGTTTCGACTGTAAATTTCATCAAATCACGAGGACTCAATCACAGGCAATTCAAACAATTCCTTGATGACATCGAAAGCATTCGCTATATTCGAGATATGGAGCATTCGAAAGCATTCGAAATATGGAGATTTGCTGTTTTATACAGAAGTAAGGTGGCTAAGTCGTGGATTGACACTTGAACGATTTCTAAATTTAATAGAAGAAATTGGAATATTTCTGGTGGAGAAGCAAAGGGATGTCCCGGAACTTAAAAATCCTGATTGGTTGTGTGATTTGGCTTTTTTAGTTGACATTACAAATCATTTGAATGTCTTGAACACACGGATTCAAGGCAAAAATCAACTGATATCCCAGCTCTACGCTCATATATCATCCTTTCAATGCAAGCTGACTCTTTTCAGATCGCAACTGACTTCTGGAAATTACAATCATTTTCCGAATTATAAGAAAATGGCCGAAAAATTCAACAAAACTGCGATTAATTTCAGTTATGTAGAAAAGCTGGATATTCTGATTCACTCTTTTCAAGACAGATTTTCGGACTTCAAAAAAGTGAAACCTCTGTTGGACATATTCAGCAATCCTTTCTCGATTTCAGTTGAAAATGCGCCAGAGTCAATGCTCGATTTGCAAAACGACCAAGATTTGCGCAACAAATTCAACGAGGGAGACTTGTTGAACTTTTACCACTGCATTGACAAAAATATGTACAAAGAGTTGCGCATAAACGCTCTGAAATGTGCCAGCTTATTTGGTTCTACCTATATATGTGAACAAACTTTTTCAATACTGAATAATAATAAAACAAAAAATCGAAACCGCCTTGCAAATGAAAGTTTGGAAGCAGTTTTACGTGTTGCTACAAGTAAATTTGACCCAAATATAAAAAAGATTGTAAGCACTATGCAGTGCCACGCTTCAAATTAATAAATTATTTTTCAATTTTAATACATTATATGCATTTTTTTGTTGTCTTTAATTACCTATACTTCTGGCGGCCCGCCATCAGTTCATGATTTGCCCGAGTGGCCCCTAGTTTTAATAAGTCTGTGCATCCCTGTTATAAAACATTTCATTATCCCAGGTTTAAGTCTCACCATGATGGCCATTGATTAGCTAAAAATAAATTGCCATAGAACCGAAAATGTGTTTAAAGTCAGTCAGATATTGGCTCAACACAATGTAAAACCTATTAAAATACATCTTGAGATCAAAACGTCTTCTGTCAGTCTAACATTAACAAGTAACAATACCGCTTTGAAGTGAAGTGGAGCTGTAACAGCTGATGTCAATTATTAAAATGTTTTTCTGCTATTTAGATATGCTTAAAGCCTACCGACTTGGCATTCTGCCAACAATAGTTCTGTAAAGTGCAGCCGACACGTGGCTGAAGAGTCATGACACGCCTGCCAACGTGACGTGACAAATTATTATCTGATTTTTAAGGTTTTATAGCCTGATTCTTGCAGTCCTATTATCGGATTTTTTTGTTATACACCCCCGACTGGTTCGTTGTTACAGTCAAACGAAAAATAATGCAATAAATGTAGTTACATGGTTACCTTAACAATTAGTTATCAATTGGTAATCCTAAACAATTACACATAAAATTTTGTAAAAGAATTATATGCAATTTTTTAGAGTAATATGTTTAAAAAACAGTTTTTTGTGGTCTTTTTGCTGTCGTTAAACTTTGAGATTTTACCAGGCCAAGAGTATTAGGGATAACGAAATTTCTTTTACAGCGATTGAACACACTATCGCGATTAAAGTATTGTAAACAGTAGCCCTACACTAGAAATTCGATTTTTTGTCTGCTATTTATTCGGTTATTGAGTTTTTTTTTAGAACGATGCTTAACTTTATAGTTTATTGACTTTCTTGATATGTTTTTTGCACGAAAATAACCGTTGAAATTTCTTTAGTCTGTATGGGTTACAGTGAATAAATTATGTTTATTTGAATAAATTATGTTATTCAAAAAGCGGTATTTAAAAAACTGAATTATTATAAAAAAGTTAAAAAACCGGCTGCGCTAGGCCGTTCTCAGTGACGTAGGTACAGTCTGGGTTTTATTGGACATATTGTAGCCGAGCGTCAAGTCGAAATACGCAGCCGAATGGATGATCATGTGGGAGTTGATTGACAGATGCTACAATTACAAGCTGTATGGTTTTAGTATAAGGAATTCTTATTCTGTGGTATTTTACTGTAAATCGAAATTACATCTAATCCGTGGTTATGTTTTCGATCTTTTAAATAACTGATTGTTAGAAAGTTTGTGCATAATTTATTGAATTATCACGTGACATAGGCTAGACCATCTACAAGTGTTTCATCACCTAAGCCCGCGAACCCGTCACCTCGCCCGTTTTTAGTCGCATGCTAATAAAACAAAACGAGCTAAGCCTACATTATAAAACTGTTATTACCCTAAGTCGTTTTGTTTCCGAGACAATTGCACAAGCAAGATAATAAAATAAAGGATTTATTTGAGTGTACTTTTATTATTTGTTCTCTTTTAAGTTTAACAGCCTCAGTGATCAAGCTACGTTTGTCTGAAAGGTTTTTACTTCTTCTTTGTATAACTTACCATGCTGAACTTGCAATTGTTGTAATTGACTTACTGGCATACTACCAATATTCCATTAAGTTGGATTAAAACGAGTTCTGGAATTTGTTTCATTTCAGCGATCGACATTTTAGCTACTGTTTGAACGCCAAAAGTGGACATTGAAATCGGTATCGTAGTTTACTTGCCTACTAGTGTTCCAAGGCCTTGGGGACTTGATAGGTATCGATACTTTTGTTTCGAATGGTATCACAGAAAAATGAATACACAGCCCTGACGTCAAAAGTAAATTGTGACACTCAGATTGGCTAAACTTTGCACTTCCACAGCTAATATGCGCCACTGTAGCAACACATCGAACAGTGTTGTCAAAACGTATATTCTCCATTTCTAACAGCAGAGTTGGTGCGAGGGTAAAGGTACCGTGCACCAATTGACCACAAAACAGCATATGAAGCACACTGCGAGATCACAGATGTTCTAAATCTGAATTACAAACCCAGTTAACAACTCCTAATACCGGTGAAGAATTCTGTATGTATTAATCAGATTTTATTTATTGTGGTATCAGTTTTTCGATAATATCATGGAATCGATAGGAATAGTAAAGTATCGCTATTGAAAAAGTTGTTTCTAATATGTTAAAAGAAAGTAAATAATTTGAAGGCTACTTTTCGCTAATTACAACTTTTCAGTCACATTAGAGAATAGCTAAAAAGTGACAGACAAAACAATAAAACTAATGAAAGTTTTTATTGAACTTTAATGAAATGTTTTATTCACATTTCGATGCCATTTTAGTTTTGTATTCTCCCCTATCTCATTCAGTTCAGTTGTAGTTATTCTCAAAATGTGTACAGATATTCCTCAAATTTAGCTCAAACCATTCTTATAGGTCTTTGTTTCTCCAATAATGTTTCTTATTTAATTATTATTTAATATTAATAATACTTGATGGAATGAGACAAACCGAGGTTTAAATAGGCTTTAATTATTATTTAATAATGTTTCAACATTTACTATCATTTATATAACACTCAATTTTTGTCTTAAGACAAAGCAATGTCAGTTGGTGTTTGTTTTGGCGAGAAAAGAAATTATCCCATGGTTTTGTTTGGACGCTTAAAATTAATTTAAATCAGTAATGGGAGCAGATTTTTTGAGAAAATTTATTTTAAGTAGTTGTCTTCGATTTCTGGTTAAGTTCAGTTTAAATATCGAAAAGGAAGAATGTTTAGCAACTTTTTCGCACAGTTTATTTTAAATTAGCTTTACTTCGTATGTTACTTTAAAGAAAATGTTATGATTTAAAAAACGAATGTCACGGAAAACGCTAGAAGATATTTTCATGTTTTACCTGTTCTGGACCATTCTCAGACTCTGTTTATTGTGTGGGATTATCCTTTGTTCAGAAAAGAACACGCCAGCAGTAGGACACTTTCTAAAGAGGTACAAAGCAGTCACTGTATTGTAATACCTCACCTCTGCAGGCTGAAGACTACACAAACGTTGGCATCCGGTCGTTACTTTTTCCAAGAAATTAGGAGATCGTCTTATGCTGTTAAAACCAGCATCCATACCCAAGTGTTCTTCAGTTCTTTCTGAAATGCCAAACGGTACAATGATTGGGTTGTTCAGGTTTTAAGACTTATAAATCTTTTTATTTTTTTACCGTGTGTCTGAATCTTGTATTATGAAGTAGAAATTGTAAAATAATGGTATAAAAAAGTGAGGCTTTCTGCCTAATTTATTCGTCACGTTTTAAATGTATATCCTAGTACCGGATGTTGTCGAAGTACCTTGTCAATGTAATTTAGTAAATAAAGCATTGAAATGATCAAATAGTCCGATTTATGGAATTTAAGATTAAAATTAGAACGGTCGAACTGTTGGTTGTAATTGTAATTTAGGAATTGGCACAATGACAATGGTCGAATTGGCTCAGCTGTTAGTGGAATTTAAGGAAAACACAATGAGAATGTTCAAAATATTTCTATTGTTAACGGAAATTAGGGAATAACTCAGTGGAAATGGTTAAATTGTATAGATTAGTGGAATTCAGGGATTGTCGCAACTAAAACGATCAGACAGGCCCCATTGTTAGTCGGATTTAGAGATTAACGCAGTTAGAACTGTCAGACTACCTTGAATTGTTAGTCGGATTTGGAGAATAACACTATGAGAATTGTCAAACCGTTTCGACTGTTAATGGAATTTTGGGAATAACGTAATGAGAATTATCAAATAATGCAATTATCAATTGTGTTACTAAAATTTACGCAATAAGAATGATCAAACTGCCCTGAATATTTTTGGAATTTAGAGATTTACGCAATTAGAACAACCAAAATGTCTCGATTGAGAAGAATTTTTGTAGTAACGCAATGAGAAAGGTTAGGAGGGAATTTAGCCTCTATTGTTAGTGATATTACGAGATTTGTGCAATTAGATCGATCTATCTGCTTCATTTGTTAGCGTAATTTAGGGTTTGACGCAATTATATCGAACCAATGCCCTTATTGGTGGAATTTAGGGATTGTCAGAAATAAACAGTCCAACTGTCCTATTTGTTAATTGAATTTAGGGATTAATGTAGCAGAATTTAATATAACGTTCAACGTATACTGACTGTTAAGCTAGTTTGACAAGAAGTCCCCATCACAGCAGGACACAACAGTATTGTCTTCTTACACTTCCTGAACTTGTAAATAATTCCTTATATTATGATAGTGATGATTAGACGAAATTCGAGTGATCACTTAGTAAACAGCTGGGCACGGAGTTATTTCTTGTAATTGACTCGAGATGTTTCTAAGAAAACATTTTCTAACTGTAGAGAGTTAAATCTGTTTTGAGAGAGTTTGACAACCAGATGTTTGCAGCAAAGTATTGTGCTGTCAACGAATTATCTCATCTTGTATCACACGAACACTTCCCAGTTGAAGCCAAGGTCTGCCACACATTCGGAAATCTGATTCATTAGGCCTACAGTTAACAAGGTGGTCGAAATATAACTGAAACAATATAGATAAATAAGTAGGTCCGTCAACAAATAGGCGTTATTGGGCCAAATAGACCGTTAGTCAACGGTAAGACGTTATTAGAAAGCAAAATATTTTATCAGGCTAAAGACGATCCTTTGGCGAAAATCAAACTTGATCGCACAATTAACTCTGTTGTTGTTGACCATTACTTTCACTAACTCATCTGTTAAATTTCTAAAATATTAAGCTTAGTTATGAATAGAAATTTGTCTTGAACTAGGACAGAGTTATTAATAAATTGAGCTTTAAAGGTAGCCTTCGTTCTAAGAAGGGGAAATTGGAATACCTGCAATCACGAATCATGTTTTAAACACAAGACATATCCTAATAAAAAAATGTTAATATGGGCAGGGCCTTAGTCAGGTTTGACGTAGCCTATCCAAAGTTGAGAAGAGGATAAAAGAGTTGAAAAAGGAGCACGAACCATGTAATCTGCTCCAGAATGTGCTTGCAGAGAAAGTAAAGTTACAACAAGAAAAATATGGATTAAAAAAAGACCATTTGAGAGAAGTCTCAAAATGGAAGCTCTTGGGTCACTGATCGACTCGTATGACAATATTCTCACTAAGTACTTATAACCAAAAATGTCTTGAGCTTCGGGACTGGATGATCATTAAAAACTTCTGAAAGGCAGGTTGCATGACCAGGACACTGAAGTAACTGAACACTTACTTCTGAACTGTAAAGCATTGGGGCGGGAAAGACTTTGGACGAACGTCTTTCTGCTCACCAGGAGACCTCACTCTAAATGGACGTAGAACTAAATCGCATCGACAAAGTACATAAAACATCTCTTGAGTCTACCGGCTACGAACGAAAATTTTAATTTGTCAGGTTGATATTCGTATTTTTAATCAAATTTGAAAATTTAAAATGCTATTCTTGCAGATTTTAATGCCGATTACGATGAAGTAATCTGATGTACAAAAAGGTTTAATGTAAAAAAAAAGATTTTGAATGACAGTCACTTTAAAACAGATACAAAGATTTTGTTAAGTTCAAGCTACTATCAAAATTAATATTTGTGACGTATCTGAGAATCAAATCAGTCTAAAACTTTGATCACCAGAGTGCTAAAACACACTCCTTTTGTGTGTGTGTCCCTCAAACTTCTACAGATAGTTTGGTACAGGCCACTTAATATTTGATCATTATAATTTTAGTGTCATACGTGTGTTTCATACAGAAAAAAATTGTAGTGGGTTTCAAAATGTCGATGTGAAAGAACCAGAATTCCTTTGTACGTACAGAGGACATTGCTGAGTCACGTAACCTGGTCCTGTCAGCACGTACTGTAAGTGAGCTTGTGCTGGTATCGAATTGTGTCATAATTCTACGAACGCAAGACGTTTAAAACCCCATCGTAACGACGCGAGACGTACACCATGGCATGCATGACCAAGTACCGTTATTAGCGGCGATTGTATTCCTTATCGTTGTTTGATGAGTGCGTCGTTGTTACCTGTTGATACCTGCTTGGCTGTCGCTATCTCCATACCGAGAATATAGCGCGTAAACGGTAAGACGGTATGTAGCACTTTGTGCCAGCTTGGTTTATTATTTGAGCCGTGGCTATTGATCATTGCAAAGTCTGTTTCTTAAAGCGCGCAAGTGGAGCGAGGAGAAACAGTAATCACATCGCGCAAGTGATATACTATCCTCAGAGTTTCTTGACCCCCGCGCCAAAAGGTGTATAAGGAGAAACAGTAATTATATTGTGAAAGTGATATACTATCTTCGGAATTTCTTGAACACCGCGCTAAGTGGGGTGAGGAGAAACAGTAACCACATCGCGCAAGTGATATACTATCCTCAGAATTTCTTGACCGCCGCGCCAATTGGGCTCAGGAGAAATAGTAACCACATCGCCCAAGTGATATACTATCCTCAGAATTTCTTGACCGCCGCGCCAATTGGGCTCAGGAAAAACAGTAACCACATCGCGCAAGTGATATACTATCCTCAGAATTTTTGACCGTTACTCCAAGTGGGGTGAGGAGAAACAGTAACCACATCGCGCAAGTGATATACTATCCTCAGAGTTTCTTGACCCCCGCGCCAAAAGGTGTATAAGGAGAAACAGTAATTATATTGTGAAAGTGATATACTATCTTCGGAATTTCTTGAACACCGCGCTAAGTGGGGTGAGGAGAAACAGTAACCACATCGCGCAAGTGATATACTATCCTCAGAATTTCTTGACCGCCGCGCCAATTGGGCTCAGGAGAAATAGTAACCACATCGCCCAAGTGATATACTATCCTCAGAATTTCTTGACCGCCGCGCCAATTGGGCTCAGGAAAAACAGTAACCACATCGCGCAAGTGATATACTATCCTCAGAATTTTTTGACCGTTACTCCAAGTGGGGTGAGGAGAAACAGTAACCACATCGCGCAAGTGATATACTATCCTCAGAGTTTCTTGACCCCCGCGCCAAAAGGTGTATAAGGAGAAACAGTAATTATATTGTGAAAGTGATATACTATCTTCGGAATTTCTTGAACACCGCGCTAAGTGGGGTGAGGAGAAACAGTAACCACATCGCGCAAGTGATATACTATCCTCAGAATTTCTTGACCGCCGCGCCAATTGGGCTCAGGAGAAATAGTAACCACATCGCCCAAGTGATATACTATCCTCAGAATTTCTTGACCGCCGCGCCAATTGGGCTCAGGAAAAACAGTAACCACATCGCGCAAGTGATATACTATCCTCAGAATTTCTGGACCGTCGCTCCAAGTGGGATGAGGAGAAACAGTAACCACATCGCGCAAGTGATATACTATCCTCAGAATTTCTGGACCGTCGCTCCAAGTGGGATGAGGAGAAACAGTAACCACATCGCGCAAGTGATATACTATACTCGGAATTTCTGGACCGTCACTCAAGTGGGATGAGGAGAAACAGTAACCACATCGCGCAAGTGATATACTATCCTCAGAATTTTTTGACCGTTACTCCAAGTGGGGTGAGCAGAAACAGTAACCACATCGCGCAAGTGATATACTATCCTCAGAATTTCTGGACCGTCGCTCCAAGTGGGATGAGAAACAGTAACCACATCGCGCAAGTGATATGGCCTATCTTGACTAGCGCGCGAAATTGAACAATTCTTGAGCAGACGATTGGAACCCTGATCGCCGTCAGATTAGCGTTCCAAACGTTCCATTCGTTTTGTTTGGAAGTGTCATGTTAGCGTATTTTAAATAAGTGACTTAAATGTGAGTTTTAGTTTGTGCTATGTATAATCAACATTTATTTATCATTTATTAATGTTAAACCGTCTATTTGTGAGTTGTAGGGGGAAAATACTGTAAATTAATCGAAAGCTGCACCATTCATCAGGCCTACTTCCGACATCTCATCTTATGGTTACAATCATGTAACAGCCAATATTCTTCCCCCCACCTACTAATATAAAAGATGAAAGACGACCGGACAGAACACATGTTGCAGATTCCGGAAGGAAGTCCAAATGGTTATCTGGAACAATAAACAACCCCGCGGCTGTTGACATGTCGCAGTTGTAGATGTAAATAACTCAGGTTAGGTGAGGGCTTGGTTGCACCAAACTCCATTAGCTGTACTTAACTGGGGTTTAATGTATGTTAAACCCTGGACAATGTATTGTTCACCTGGACAATAGTGAATAGACCTGTTTCATACAGTATTCTATGCTTATGCACTAAACCATTTTCGGCGACTGCCTACAGACGGCAAACATAATAAATATTACGAAAAATATAAACTATTTATTAAAGAGGGCTTATGTTGGTTTGTCTAAGTACTTCGTCAGAGACTAGTTTACCGAGTTTATTTAGAAACCTACTTTATATTTTCGAAAATTTTAATTCTAAACCTTTCTTAAAAATTAGCGAAAATCAGATGTAATCCAAATACGCTCAGATATTTTTATCAAATTTAACTTAAATGCACGTTAAAATACGAGTATGGCGCCACCTTACAGTAAAATCCTGCTCGAGACAGAAAAAGCCTCATTTCTCAAAATGGGTTATTTAAAATGTCGATTACACGTGATGATCTATAATATAATGAAATTTTGTCCAAATTTCAACAAGAAATTTTATGAAATATGTCAACATTTCTTGGTCGAATTAGACTACTATTAGATCTTCAAAAGCCTCAAATTTAAAAAGTTATAATTTTAGTGACATATTCGGATTCAAAGGGAAATTTCCTGTTTTTATTTGAAATCTCTCGAGACTTATTCAGATTCAAATCAAATACTCCAAAATTGAAAGTTTTTAGATCTTTCAAGGGTCTATATTTTAAAAAAATGTACAATTTAAATAATATATTCGATTTGTTTGATGCCCTAAGTGTGCTATTCAGATTCAAGCAAAAAATTGTAAAATTCACGGTGTCTTTACCCTTTATGGACTCAAAAACTCTTAAATCCATTGGAGTATTCGGATTCAGCGCAAAATTTCCTTTCAGTCTGATACCCCAATCGAAGTAACCGATACGTAACCCCTTTGAACATTTTCAGGTCTTATAATTTTCCTCTAGACCCGGCAGTTTTTGGTCATTCGGTTGATCCTTTCTCTCTCTATCTCAGTTACAAATTTCGTGATACATACAGTCGAATTTTTGAAAGGTTTTTGGAAGTCGATCCTGAGCGTAGTGTACATTTAAAAAAAATCATTTTGAAGCATGTTTAACGATTTTAGAATTTTGGCTATAACAATATATTTTTTTGTCTTTGTAATTTGAATTTAGTGCCGGGAATCGACATAACGCATAGGGGAAACCGGTAATAACTACGCTTGAACCTAATGACAGGTCAGATATGTAACTGTCCGCTACTCTACCGGTTGAGCTACGGCTGTTCCTATAATATTGTTACCATTCGAGTTTGTTAAGAAATAAGTCAACCAGTAACTTGACGTTCCAATTTGTTTTTATTCGTTGTAAAACCTAACGACTCTTACAGTCGTTTCAGGATAAAGTTATAGTAGGGACCACCCAGTCAAACCATTCAGTTCATCAGAGACCCACTTTGAGTTCCCCGAGTTCCCCTTTTATGTGACTCACAAACCGTGAATACAGAAAGCAGTTTGGGTTTTTCCACGGTCAGCCTACCTTTTTAATACTGAACATTCCTCCACAGCCAATACCCTCCAATCGGCTACCTGTAGGGGCCTATCCAATAAGGGAACTGAAGTTTACAGCTTTAAGAGAATTACCAAGCACGTTCTGTTTCTTCCTCTTAAGCCTAAAACATACAAACTATAAACTAAACGTTTGGGCAGCTAAATAAAAAAAACCTCTTGGGAGTTATAGACGAAAAAAGTCTTTAGTGTATGAATTGCAATCCTAAAAGTCTACACTAAAGACAAGTAGAAGAAAGTATGATAATCGTGAAAAACCGATCTTTTTTTAAGATCAAAATCATAAGATCTTTACGTCTTCAGGTCTCTTCAGTCAAAAAAATGTTTATTCGTATGTCTATGCCTCCTCCATCGCACTATATCGCAAGCTATAGGCCTACACCACATTGGCTTGTAGGTCTCGTTAAATCCTTGTGCCAGCATGATTTTTTAATTTAAAAAAAGATTAAAGCTTTTTTAGGTCAAAATCGACGATACAGATTTTAATGAAATACTACTCCTATATTGTTTATATGAATACCCTATATAACTATAACATAACATAGGCTAACTGTACTTATGGGCCGTTATGGATACTTAAAAAACTGATCGCATAATACTGAAGAATGAAGTTTAGAATTTTCAATTTAATTTGAAAGTTTAAAATGTTACTTTATGTACATTTTCAGGCTGATTATGATAACGAAATCAGATTTTCAAAACAGTGGGACATAAACATTTGTTGTTAGGAATTCGTTTTCGTCACGTCAACGAGGCTCATATTTTAATTTGGGCTAAAGCAGACGATGGGATGATTTATAGTGTATGAAAATGCCAAGCCCTGGTCGGGAATCGAACCCGGGTCCTCGGGGTGAAAGCCCTGTACGCTAACAACTAGGCCAACGAGGCGGCTGAAATCTATTACAAATTCAGAATTCGAGAGTAAATTATAATTTAATATTAAACATTTACTACGCAATCCTGAATTAAGGAATCATAATTACGCCTGTAATTTGAACAAATTCGACGGGTGGTATTAAGAATCTCAGATCTACTTGTTTAAATATTTAAAGAACAGTGTCGTTGAATAATAATGCTTTATCATTGTTCGTTGATCAGAGAAAGTATCACCAGTGGATCGTTACAAATATCACGACGCTGAAGTAACCTTTAATCCGTAATTAACTCTGAACAATCCATTTCCGACGACAAAAAACACACTTCCGTTTCTCGCCAGCTGACCGGCGGAAGTGATGCATCAATCTTATAGGCTACTAATAAGTAAACCTTGGAACCTACCTTATCTGTCGGCACAAACACTTTAGTTAATTAACAAAATAAACACATAAATTTATATGTGGTTGCGTTTAGGAAAATATTAAATGATAGGACTACAAGAAAATTTTAGTTCCAACTAAAAATGTAAAGATTTTTCTATCTATTCCAGATAGAATTAAAAGGAGGAATTATCGCAACATGCGACGTTTATTAGCGAATTTCAATTGGGAAATGAATAATTGGAGCAACTATCATGGTAAGACCCAGTCCCGAGATCTTAAAATATTCACCGATCTTAACCTCTAGATCACTTTGAAGACCCGTTAAATGTTAGATATACTCGTACATTGTATATTGTGATATAGATGTACATTGTGTGTGTGTGTGTGTGTGTGTGTGTGTGTGTGTGTGTGTGTGTGCGCGCGCGCGCAATTTGGTCTGGATTGAATTAAACTTGGTTCACAAATCTATTTTATATAACGTCATCACCCAGCAAAACCTTTTACCATTGTAATTAGTGTTACATTCTGCATAAATTAGCAATTTAAATTTTCAGTGTGACCTCATCAAAACGCATAGATCATTTTATCCCCGAAAAATCCGGCTCGGAAACTTCGAAAAACTGTAAATTTTTCTTAATTGATTTTTCAGGTATTTACTAAAATTTTGGTCTCTTGTTATATATGAAAAAAATGTAGACCTACGAAGTGAATTGAAAAAACCGGGAAATTAACCCTGATCGAATTTTTTCTGTAAGAAAAACCGTAAAATTGTTTAGGCTATGTATGGTTTGCATATTTTTGGGCGAGTTTGAAAATCAGTATTCTATAAAACGTTAGTTTCAAAGTAACGTTTCCGTCGTGCAATGCCAAATAAATATTTTTATTGACATTTTGAATTTATTAAAACGTAACACTTTATTGCTGAAATACATTCACCCCAACGGAAGGAAGTGGAACCGGAAACAGGACATATATTTTATTCCAAAAGTTGTAAACACACTTCCGGTCTGAATAAACAATTTCTCTAAGCTTACTAAGTATACGTTAAGGAAACGCATTAATGTTTTAAAGCTCATTGTGAAACATTATTTGTTTATTTTATCTGCTTTTTTACTTCCCTCACAACAAAAAATAATACTTAATAAAGAAAAAGAAAAGAAAAAATGACTAGGAGGCAAAATTTCGGACAATAATTTTGTTTCTTTCAATATTTTTTTGAAAATCTGATTTCACCATCTTTAAAATCTGCATATATTTAAAGCTATAAATTTTTAATTTATAGTGAAAATACGGAAATAAACTTTTGCTACCGTGAATTTGTTTTCAAAATTTTAAATGCTATATAATTAACACTGATTGCGATGGTCAAATCAGATTTTGAAAAAAGTGTAGGGGGGCCTACTATAAAAAAGTATGATTTAAAATAGCCGCCTGTTTGAAACTTCAGGACAAATTTTGATGGTTAACGAATTTGTCCAAGCTATTACCATTGTAGATTTTTCTCGCCAGGTTTTTAATCGAATCGAACCAAAATTGCGAACGCGAGAATGCGAAAACACACACACACACACTACAGGCCTATTTTAATATTTTTAACCTCCTTTAAACAAGTTTTTTAGAATTTAGAATCAGTGCTTATTTCAAGGTCCCGAGTCTGGGATAGCCGTTCCAATAGCACATTTTCCCATGTCAATTCGCTAACAAACATTAAAAAATATATCACCTGACATTATGCCTAGGTGTACTTGCCACTTCAAAAGCCAAATATTCAGCTTCCCTAGCTAATACGCATGCGCGTACAAATTGTAACTTCTAACAGCTGGTATCAGTCGGTAGATCGTTTCCAAACTTCTCACTTTAGTCCGCAATCTTAGAAGCGCTCCCCTAACTGCCACGCCTCCAGCCGCCCTCTTCCACAAAACAAATTAGTTAAAAAGCCCAGACCTATCAACCAACCCTCAGTCGGAAATCATTCGTGTTATTTTGCCCGGGTTGCCCCAGGTCATAACTTCCACGAAATGGCGCCTATAGGGGAGATAACTGACCTAACCTGATATATGTGCCTGTTATATAATACAGTTGAATTTGATGGGGGTCAATATCGTTCCCTTTATAGTAGGCCTAAGCTCTGTAAACACTGTTTTGGGTGATTTGTTGTGCAAGTCCTTTCATATTTATCGATGTTAAATTTAGTAGTGAATTTACATTGCAAAAATGAGCTATTGGAGCAAACCTCATGGTAAGATCTAGACTCGGAACCTTGAAATGAGCCACTGACCTCGGTGGAAGAGAAAATCGTTCAGTAGTTTCAAAATGGCGGTCATTTTAAAGTTTTGAAAATTCTTTACTTTTTTGTCTTAAACCGTTTTCGAAAATTTGGTTTCATCATCGTACTCAGCGTTAAAAATCGCGTAAGTATATTTAATTTTCAAAATCCGTTAAAATTAAGAAAGGTTTTGACGGCGGTCATGGTTCAGTATCGTATTTTCTATGTACATTTAGAGTTTAAAAATGCTGATTATGATGGTGAATTAATAATTTCGAAAAATTGTAAGATTGAGAAAAATATTTTTGGAAATTTGCGTGTGTATGAGCACTCTCACATTCGCATTTTTTGTCCAATTTGATTCAAACTTGGCAGAAAAATCGATTTTGGAAAATAGCGGATATTTTAAATCTTTAAAAATTCATAACTTTTTTGTTTAAAACGTTTTTGAATATTTGATTACACCATTATAACCAACGTTAAAAACCGCATAAGAAACCGTTCTAGTTTCAATGTCTGATGACAATGATCATGGTTCAATTTAGTATTTTCAGTGTAAATTGGAAGTTTAAAATGCTAATATATACGGATTTTAATAGTGATTATGATGGTGAAATCATAATTTCAAAAAGGGTAAGGTAAAGAAAAGGACTTTTGAAAATTTATATATAGGCCTATATGTGTTAGCACGCTCACTTTCGCAATTTTGGTCCGATTTGTTTCAAACTTAGCAGGAAAATCGATTTTTTTAGCTTTGACAAGTTCGTTAGTATGGAAGGATCATTCAGCGTTTAAAAACGAACGAACATTTTTTTCTGAGAGTATCAAGTGAACGGTGAAACAAAATTACCTTCGTAAACCTAACCTGCAAATAGCTCAGCTTGTTTTTCTGCCTTAGAACAGACGGTTAGCGTGGATTCGTGTGCGGTTATGATATCTGCCCTAATCCTGGCTTAAAATATTCACGCCGGTAACCGTACGATAAAACCCGTCAATAGGCAGTCTGTTCGGGCAAATCTTTTTTCTTATCGACCTTCCGCCGCGTCGCTGCATTATTTTTACATAAAACCCTGCGTCACGTTGTACAAATGTTTTCGGAACTAAAAAGAGCAACGGGTTTGTGTCCCGGTGGCTTAAGCAAGTGTCGCATTGCAGCTGTTGAATATAGTCCTACTGTACTGAGATTTACTTGCTTGTGTTCTGTACTTAAACGATTTTGGTTTCCTTCAGGCTGACGTTGAGACGTGTACAGTTCGAAAAACGATAGTTTTTGTCTTAAACAGAAGATATGAAAGTGAGAACTCCCTTCTGTTTCAACTAACCCGTACGCAATAAATGGTACAGCCAACCCCATTTATCTAAAATCATCATAAAATAGTCCTACTGTAAATAACCGCGGCAAACAGCTGTCTCGCTGACATACTGGAAACGAATTTATTAAAATATTTATTTACATGCTATTTTTAAAAATCTGATCCAAATTATAATCAGAATTAAAATGTGCGTATATTACATTTTCAGCTTATGAAATACATTGAAAACACAAAAACATGAACCCTGACCGCCGTCAATATTTTTTTCAAAATTTCAATCACTTCTTCATATTTAAACACTTCTTTATGTAGATTTTAACACTGGTTGCGATGCTGAAATTAGATTTTCATAAAATAAAAGTGCAGGCACTTGAAGAAGTATTAAAGATTTGAAATGACCTCAATTTTGAAACGAACGGATTTTTCTGGTTAACGAATTTGTCCGACCTATTACCAAAATCGATTTTTTACGCCAGGTTTGAATCAGGTCGGGCTAAAATTGCGAACATGTGTTAAGATCCCGGCTCTTGGTTTTACCACGATGACTGCTCCACTAGCTTATTGTCCAATGAAAATCCACTAATTTCTGGAACATAATTCTGGTAAACGTAAGAGAAGCAACTGTGAGCAATTTTACAATTTCCAAATAGAAACTACGCGAGTTTACCGTGACCTCCAAGCAATGAGGCAGGTTTACAGCCACCAGTGCTTAGGCCTAAACAGGAGGGTTACACCCAAATAAAGAGCGGAAGGGCGAGTGCAAAATTGGCGGCGGATAAATAAAACATGTTCGAATTTGTGAAGCATGAACGTACGACAGTAGAATGTGGGAAGCGGGGGGGGTGTTGCCATGCCCTTTTTGGGAGCGCTATGTG
The DNA here is from genome assembly GCA_022606455.1 of Callitettix versicolor. NCBI lineage: Eukaryota > Metazoa > Arthropoda > Insecta > Hemiptera > Cercopidae > Callitettix > Callitettix versicolor. The sequence goes on along the minus strand of CM040183.1, from coordinate 36,849,391 downwards.
TCCATCGTTATTTGCTGTATGCATTCAAAAATGTTATACCTGATTTTTTGATAATTTTTAAGTACTTTTGAGTTTTAAAATTAAAATTTAATTTGATTATTTTTAAAATTAAAATGTTGTTACAAACTACATACATGCCAGGCTTATTGGACAAATTATGCGCGCGCATCCTCAAACACGTAACAACCAAGCACAAATAAATCAACTCTGACCGCTGCCGGGTTTGTTTTTTCTGTTTACTCTAGAACTGCTAACTTTAATGTTATTTTGTAAAGAATATTAAATAAATTTACCTAAAGGTCATTTGAAGAATTGACAGTATATAATCAGAATAGGTGCACTATCTTGGTATCGAATCCAGTTACCAGCCCATCATGGCAAGACCCAGCGCCGATCCTGACCTCCTTATACGCTAAGTTTTTGAAGAATAATTAAACATTTTAAACGAGTTTTAAAAGTTATACGTTCGCAGTTTTTCCGATTTCATTAAGATTTTGCGCAAACCTCGATTTTAGGAGTGACTTGGACAAGTTCGTTATTCAGCGACATTAGTTTCAAAATGGCGGGTATTTTAAAGTGTTTAAAAATTCGTAACTTTTCTGTCTTAATATTTTTTTTAAATCTGATGTCACTATCGTAATAAGTGTTAAAAATACATATATCAGCATTTTGAATGTTCAAAATCCTTTGAAATTAAGAATTTTTTTGACGTAGTATGTGTTTATTTTTCGTATTTTAAATTTAATTTGAAAGTTTAAAATGCCATGTATGTAGTGGTTATGATGGTGAAATCAGAATTTAAAAGAATACCTTTGGGAATTCGATTCTATCACGTCAGCGTAACAGCTGTGTGCCACGATTATATTTATACGTAGCCTACTTAGTATGGTCATGATTTAATTAAAAACTAATCTATTTTTTCTGTTTCAGGTAAGTACTATTTATGTACTTTATTTTGCAGTAAAGCAGAAAGTCGTAAGTTAATATCGTATAATTTGTCTCTTTAGGCTAGTTAGTAATTGTATTTCATTCTATAGATATCATTTGTGTTAATATAAGCGCGATTATTAAATACAACATTGTAGAGAGAACGGTGGTGTAATATAGGCAGTTACAAAAAGGAAACCACTTAACCCTGATGTTGACTACGTTTCGGTAACATAGTTTTCATCTTCAAACGGATAACAATTAGAAGTGGTTAATTCTGTTTGGTATCTTTCTGAAGATGGCAGGTGATAAATTGAATCCGAGTGCTACTGGTTTTGCTTGTTTCCAAGAATAACCTTTAAAGTTTTATTTATGTAGCCCGCAACAATACCATAAACGGGTCTGTAACACCAATGAATAACATAAAATAATAAAATAGTCATAATATTTGTTCTTTGGTTTGAATTGATTTGGTTCTGTGAACTTTCTATTGTAACTTACACGCACAACTTACATGTGATATGCTCAAATACGCATGCGCGTATAGATTAATTGCATGCGTTTTTTCAAAATAAAGCCAAATTTACGTCACAATACTAGCTTACAACCAATGAATACAGAATCTATCCAGATAGATTCTGTATTCATTGTTACAACTGACTAACCTGGTGTTGCCCGAGGGGGATAATAAAGGGCCTCATTTTACACATTAATACTGTACATTCTAAACATTATGTTTAAATTATTTTAAACATTATATATATATATATATATATATATATATATATATATATATATATATATATATATATATATATATATATATATAATTATATAAATATAATATATTATATATATATATATATATATATATCACGCACGCATACGTACACACACACACGCACACAATTTTTTATACACTCGCTCGTGCACGCACGCACACACGCACGCGCACACATACACACAGACAGACACAGAGTTTTTTATACACACGCGCGCGCTCACACACGCACACACACACACACACACACACACACACACACACACACACACACACACACACACACACACAACACACAAAGTTTTTTTTATACACACGCGCGCACACGCTTACCTTCGCTATTTTAGTCCAATTGTATTTTAACTTTGCACAAAAATCGATTCTGATAATAGCTTGTACGCGAGTTTCTATACCCCAATCAAAATGCGTTCAATAGTTTCAAAATGGCGGTGATTAAAAACCTTTAAAATTTTTAACTTTTTTGTCTTACAGTTTTCAAAAATCTCATTATACCCTCGTAATCAACGTTAAAAATTGCCTAGATTAGATGTCCGAATTTCCAAAATCCGTAAAAATTAAGAAATTTTATTTAACGGCGGTCATGGTTCGTTTTCGTAATTTTCAAAGCAATTCGAATGAAAGTTTGAAATACTGATGTATGCAGATTTTAATGTTGTTTACGATGGTGAAATCAGATTTTTTAAAAGTATAAGATAAACAGATCTGTTGAAAATTCGCTTCAATCTCGCCTCGCTAACTTATTTATATACACTAGGAATAAAAAAAAACAACAGCTGCGTCCAAAATCGGATTTCCCGAAATTTAACGTACCGTACCACAGCAAATTACTACCTATAAAACTGAATAGCCTATAATTTGCGCAGTTGTATGTTAAAGTCGGCCGCGGTCGTAAATATTCTGTTTAATTCTGGCCGTTTGCTAAAATAGACCACGAAACTAAGCACAAGATACGTAGTGTGTTTTAGATACGACTATACGTGCACTGCGTACAGTAGAGAATACAGTAGCTGTCTCGCTGACGTGATAGAAGCGAATTTTCAAAAGTAGTTTTTTTATCTTAACGTTTTTTTGAAGTTGATTTCACCATCGTAAACAGCATTAAAATCCGCATATATTCAATTTTTAAACTTTTGCTAAAATGTAATAGCCTATAGCCTAACGTAAATACTTTTACAGTGAAAATACGAAAATGAATCCAGATAGCCGACAAATTAAATTTATTAATTCAACGGCTTTTAAAAATTCACAGTGCTAATTTATGCAGTTTTTAACGCTGATTATGACGGTCTAATAAGATTGAACACAAAAAATTATGATTTTTTAAAAAATTTGGAATGACCGCCATTTTGAAACTGTTGAACTAATTTGCTAGTTAACGAACTTGTCCTAGTTATTATCATAATCGATTTCTGTGCCAAAATTGAATGAAATCACACCAAAAATGCGAACGCGATCATGTTATCACACACTCGTGCGCGTATTTGTGTGTGTGTGTGTGTGTGTGTGTGTGTGTGTGTGTGCGCGCGCGTGTGTGTTTTAGCACGCTCACGTATACAATTTTGGTCAGATTTTATTTAAACGGCACAAAAATCGAATATGAATAGGTTGGACTTGTTCGCTAACCAGCAAAAATTTGTACAGTTTCAAAACGGCGGCCATTTTAGATCCTTAAAAAGTTCATAAGTTTGTATGTTAAATTGTTTTGAAAATCTGAATAACCGACGAAATCAGCGTTTAAAACTGCATATTTTGATTTTTCAAAATTCTTTGAAATTGTAAAATATTTTCAATGTATTTTACATATTTTCAATGTTAACATACGCAGATTTTAGTGCTGATTATTGTTGTTAAAACAGAATTTCACAAAGAGTAAGTTAAAGAAAAATGCTTTAGGGAATTCGCTTTTATATCAAGTCAGCGAGACAGCTGCGTGCTGCTGTTATATTAGTCACATTCTACTTGTTAAGGCATATTTTCTAATACTAGGCTTGTAGGTACTGTACTAATGTTGTACTAAACTGTACTAATGTTTGTTTAAGTGTGTTTATATTACGCGTTTACTTATGACAAACAAAAACATTTCGTTTAAAATCATAGGTTCGAGAGGCCGTTACTGCAGTAAACTTTACACTTTCCGCTAACGCCGATTTGTCGTCCTTATTAATCTAAGTAGTATAAAATATGGACGATAAGAAAAAAAATTATAATTAATATATTTGTATTTAACTAATTTCGTACAGAACTGTTTGTTATATAGAATTTCGACTGAAAATAAAAGTTACGCTTGTTATAATAGCTTGACTTTAGACTGGAGATCTCAACCACTCTACCCGTACTCCTTCTTACAACAGAAGCAAATTGCCGTGAAACTCGGGTTCTCCAACACTGCCGACTGACACTTAGGCTCTTCAGTCTTCTCCAATTAAACGGGGAATTCAATTTGACCTTGTTTTATTGCATTGCTCAGATTCGGAAGCGAGAAACTGACTTATAAATAAATTAACTTTAATGTCAAGGGGTAGCAACCCCTTGTAACGGATACCTCGCGTTGGAACCCGGAAAAGTTTCCTCCCCTAGCAGCGAGAAGACTTACTCCGACGAAATTTATCATATTTCACCGAGCACCCGCCCGATAAGCAGCCAACTTTTTTTTGGGTAGGAATTTAATCGGGCGTTAATTTCAAAACAAATTTGTTTTCAAATGTTTGTGTTCATTCGTTCTGTGTTTGTAAAAATAAATTTAAAAAAAAAACAGCGAAGTTTTGTTTACTTTTTCACTGTACTATGTATAGTCTATAATAATCGCGGTTGTCTCGCTTACGTGATGGAAGCGAATATTTACAAAAAAAATAACAATTATACACCACGTAAACTAACATTTTTATATGCGGATATATTTGTCCTTACAGAAAAAAGTTACTGCAATCAGACTTCATTTTTTGTGTATAAAACGCAAACAAATCGTTTTAATTTTTTTGTTTGTGAATATTGTTAGTTTTTCAAAATTCGCTTCCTCTACGGCTGCAAGGCAACCCTGAACACCGTCGGGTGCATATTTAATGGAATTTTAAAATTAAAAATACTAATTAATACAGATTTGTTTAATGCAGTTTATTAGGTATTAAACTACGAACACCAGAGTGCATTTATATAATATTCAACGACCTCTCAAAACGAGTTTTACAGATCATTTCATGGATCTGGGTGTGGGCTTTACCAGAACGAAATTCGCTAAAAATTGCGGCACGCAGCTGTCTCGCTGTCGTGCAAACGTTTAAAAAACTAACAACACGTACGTAAACTGGCTAAAATCACATTAGGCACAAAAGTTGATAATAGCTTAGTCGTTTCAAAATGTTTTAAGTTGTAAATTTTTAACCTTTTAAAATTCTGATTTAATTATCACAATCGGCGTTAAGAACCACATATTTTTAATTTTTTTTACAAATTCTTTCAACACAGCCTTGCTCATTGCAGCCTCAATGTAAAATAATCCTCCGCTTATGACGTCATCAAAGCGCGTGCCAAGTTTACGGCTTTGCTTATTTTGTGAAAAGTTGAAAATAAAAAACAAGGGAAGACGTTATCACATCAGGCTTTACATGAGGGACAGCGCGTTGAAGAGTACGAGCACTTTCCTTGGGAGTCGAACACAAGCAATCTCTATGGTTATGCCACGTCTCTCCGGAGAGATAAACTTGCGTGTCTCCCGCTGGAGTACTTACATCGTATCAGCATCGGCGGCAGTAAGTATCACGCGTTTTCCTTTTGACATGCCACTTCAATTAATACAAAACTTGATGACGCCAGTGTCCGTCATTTAACCTAATGGCCCTTTATAAGTAGGGACTGATAAGAGAAATTGGAGTATCGAGTAGTCTGCGTTATGGGTGCGTTTATCTGTTCTGGTCTTGACAGAACCCAAGTGTTCTATTTTATAATACTGATACGGTTTTTTGTTGTGATAAGAGGAGTTTGTTTTGTGTTTTCATTATCTTGCTACTGTACCGAAAGTATTGGAATCGTCTAAAAAATCTATAAATTGTATAGAACAAATCAAATGACAGCTTATATTCTGACATGTACGTAAATCAAGCCCTGTGTGTTTCGTTTTTCTGATTTTTTTCATGTAAATTAACTTCAAACTATTTTTACAAAAAAAATATCTACTGATTTCATTTACAAATACGTTTAATTTCTCAAATTTTGTGTTATTTTAAAAATCCTTATACTAATTAGACAATAGACATAATAAGTTCATCAATATTTTATTGTCCTTTGTAACTTGTAAGGAATTATATTGAAATTTAAAAAAAACATATTGTAATATATGCGTTTTAAATTAACTTCTTTGGCTTTTTTGTGATTTTTGTGCCAGAACGATTTATTTCATGCCCAATAGTAACAATACAAAATGTAAAAGTGCAGAAACTACGGGAAGTTCGAAAAAAATCGAAATTAAAATTGGCCCACATAACCTAGAAATTACTACAGCGCGAAAATAGCTAAAGTGTTTTTCATCGCGAAGCGACAAAATAAGCCTAAATGCGTGTAATTAATAATGGAAATAAACACCTCATGAATCATGAATGCATATCATGTATTTAAAAAAATATTTTAAGAACCTAACATAGTTTTGTTTGAAAGTAGTTATTAATCTTATTAATGAGCGTTACAGCGGATATAAAATATCTTAACTTAAAGTAAGAAATTTTATCTTCCGCGGATGAATATCTCATTAGTAAAGTACGTAATAAAAAATATTTAAAAATAATTAATTTTATAAAACAAGTTAAACACAGTAAACAAATTAATACCATTTGTTTTAATGGAGATAATGAAAAACTACGCTTTTTACGGCCTCTAAACGTCTGTTGTGAATTTCCTTCATCACTCGTTAAAATTTAATTTTATTTAACGCTCGTAATAAGTCTAATAATATTTATTCGCGTACTTCAGAAGTATAATTGAATTTATGACTTTTGAAGAACGCAAGATAATTTTACATAACCTAATTATGTATTCCAAAGTCTCTGATAAAATTAAAAACAAATGTAATTTACCCAGGGTGTTTGTATAATGTAAAATAAAAAAAAAATATCAAAGCATTATTGTCATGGATTTCGTTCCTTGACGCTTTAATTTGTGCATCTTTGCTTAGTAGTTTTGCTTGCTAGTAAACTAGTAGTAGTAGTAGTAGCTTTGCTTAGTAGTTAACTTGCTTAGTAGTTTTGGAAGTGTATACCATTCGATAGAAAATTAAAAGGGCTTTATTAGTCCTCTAGAATAAAATATGGACGTTATGAATAATAATAAAACACATTTTACAGTAGGACTCCCGTCAGCGTTTAGTCTTTAAGCGTTCAAGTCAAACATTGTTTTCCCCGGTAGCAGTATGACTTTTAAACTTTCAATGCATATTCATGAACTGAACATTCATATGTTAATGCATATAATCTGTGTAAAGAACTTTCAACCCTTAATTGTTCTCACCGCCCTTGACAGTTTAACTATTGTTCGCGTTGTCTCTCAAAAGTGGACACTTCCTCCCGCTAGAGAGGGCTGTTCCGCAGTTCTAGAGGACGAAATCAATTTTATACATTCTCCCACGTGTCACGTGACACAGATCAGGTTTCACGCTTCCTGTAAGTAATACTTATAACACTTCCGTGTTCCGTGTACTTCCGTTGCAAGGCTTGTGTTCGCGTAGTAGGTTAGGTTAGTTATGAATATTCATGAGTTTATGAAACCTCCAGAATAACACTGAATTTGAATGGAATTACAGTTAGCGAATATCTGTATGCAAATTTGAGTTGATACTTTTCGTAGATACACCGACGCGAGACCTTGAAATGTAGGCTTATATGAAATATTTTGATACCTAAGTTAAAATTCGATACTAAGTAACCTAAGTAGATTGTGCAAAAAAAATTATTTTGAAAAAGAGGTGTTTTTGATTTTTTTTAGGGAGTTTTCTTAATAACCGGGTTTTTAGTACGTGTTGCGATCTGTAGGTATTGTTTGTGTACGAAGTGTGGCTATTAAATAACGAGACTGACGTTGTAAAAAAATATTTTCATTTTATACATAATTACTTATTATCACCTTCAATATATACCCCTTCTCTATCCCTACAACGCTCCATACGAATTTTCCATTGTTGGAAACAGTGCGGGAAGTCATCTTCTGTCAACTCCTTCAAGACTCTTACCGCTTTCACTTTTACAGCTTCTACTGATTCAAATCTCATGTTCAAATTGTCACGTAAAATTTGCCGTACACATTCTTTATCAATGCCTACAGTTTCACCAATTGCAAGAATACTTAATCGACGGTCAGTCCGAATCAAAATAGCAACTTTTTCGACATTGTCATCCGCTTTTGACTTTGAAGGGCGACCTAGCCGCGAATCATCTTTAACGTCTTCTTGGCCATCTTGAAAATGCTTAAACCATTCAAAAACACGTGAATGGTTCATTCACGTGCCCACGATAAACATTCATAACCATTCACTTCTTGCAGTAAATTACAAGTTTCAGTAGCGGTTTTTCCAAGTTTGAAGTGAAATTTAACAACAGTTCGTTGCTCAATTATTACACTAACCATTTTTTCCCCGGCAAAACAAAATAACAACACTAACGGAAATAAAGGTTATGACTAAACGGTGTTGGTTACACAAACGAGACTAACTGCATTCTGAAGAGAAAGCTTCACACTAAACAGCTGTCGGTCAATGGCGGTTGGCGTATGCGCATTTGTTCCGCGGCAGCGTCAATCTCGTTATTTAATATCCACACCTTGTACTTAAGGACTACAGATTTTTAAAAATTGTCGTAATCGCTACAGCTGATTTAAAGAAAATTTGATTTTATTTAAAAATGTTTAACTTAAAAAAATGTTTTTTTTTAATTAGAAAATGGTTGCAAACCCCCAAACTACATGCTAAAGTCTATCGACACCGATCAGTTTAGTCTACAGCGATGTCTGCAGGTACGTGGAAAGTCAGATATCTGTTTGAAACCTTTTCTTACTCGAAGGACCAGTAAACTCTTGTGCTACAAGTACTACAATCTCATGATCAAAATACTTTTTTAATATTTCGTAGCCTATACTATAAAAGAAGAAATTTGGTTTCAACCATTATAATAAAATTTACCTCAAGTATAGCCATTAAACAAAACTATTTGCTATCTCCTCAAAAGAAGTTTTGTAAGTTACCGGCAGATAGGCAAGAAAAACTGATCAGGCCTGATTTCGCAAGATCAGCTCTTTATATTTTGCTCAAATTTTGGTCTTATAAAGTCAGTGGAACGAAGTATAGTTGGCCCCGTTCTAACTTTTCGTTTGAGTTGTCGGACATATATAGGAGATTATCATCGGCAACGTCGCACTGTCTGGCGACGGATAGGACAAACAATACGGGTTACTGGAAGAAACATCTGAGTAAGATGTACATAGAATCAATATATCCTACAAAATGATAAAACTCGTTTTTCTAAGCTAATTAATATTAATTTTTAATAGGAATTATCAGGAAAATTACTCACTAAGAATCATATTTTTTAAAAAAAGTTAGCAGATGAAACCCTTATTTGTGGTCATCTCCGTGAGTGACAAGTCCAAAGCCCGTTTCTATAACACAACGAATGCAGCGTTGCCAGATGGTGACAATCTCAAATGAAAAGTTAGGATGGACCAACTATAGATATATGAATTTTACGTTTCGAGAATACGCAGAAAATACGTATACCCTATTTTTGATCGCCTTTGGTTTTCTTAGTTAAATTTGGTTTGTATTACGTACATGATCTGTAGGCCCAAAATTTGATCAAAATCTGACCGACCGATGTTGAATAAACAGTTTTCCCTGTTTGCTCTTGGACCCGATATTTTGAAGACTACCGTTTACACTTTGATGGATGTTGCCAATCCCATAGGTTTTGTAGTCTTATGAGAACACTGAAAAAATCTTAAAGAATTTTGTTTCTTTGTTTTGTGTGATCGTTGTTATTCAATGAATTATGTATGAAGGCAGCAAATTTGATTTTGTATCCGAGCGCCGGTAGACTAAAGCAGATTTAGGCTTATGACAACAAGGCAATATGTGCCAGGCTTCAGGCGCCGACATTATAACTAGATTTTGCCCCCCCCCCATCGGAATACCTTCTTTCCACTTTTATCTATTTATTTATTGTCAATGTGTAAGGTTTTCCCACAAGTAACTGACGGTAGTTAAGAAACCTATTTTTCTTCGGTAAGAAGAAATATTTTTTTCGATTTTCTAGTGAACCGTAGATTTTTTTTATTTCCAATGTGGCACACTTACTTCAGCTATAAATCTTCGAACGTCATCAAACTGTGAGCAATATCTTAGAATCGATATGTCGATAAAATATGTCTACGATATGAAGTAGGATACAGAGAAAGTTTGATAAAAATTGTTTTGGATATTTTGATTAACTGTTTTCTGGTCATCGGAGTCTAAAATGTGGTGTTTACTTTGTGTGTGTGTGTGTGTGTGTGTGTGTGTGTGTGTGTGTGTGTGTGTGTGTGCGCGCGCGTGTGTGTGCGTGTGCGAACGCATAGCTGGGGATTAAGTTTGACCTGTTTTGATTAAAGTTGACATGTAGGTCTAGCACAGACATGTAGGTCTAGCACAGACATGTAGGTCTAGCACAGACATGTAGGTCTAGCACAGACATGTAGGATTATACTAATGAATATAAACGGACTAAATATACAGCTACTATAAAAAAAAGTGCTCAATTTCAGAGGCTAAAGTCCAAGTAATTAGAAAAACGTTGCAAGCTGCAAGAACAGGGGGAAGAGTTTGGAGAAAATAGGCAGTACTTTTTAACTACAGATGAACACTGCCGCAAGATGCCACTAGCAACGATTGATCACATATCTCTCGTAAGGGTTATTCTATTACGTGTATATTCAATGACTGTACCTCGGAACTTTTTTTTTATGAATCTTGGTTTGGTTTAAAAAAATATAAAGATTTAAATATCTCGCAATCAACTGTAAAGTTTTTTATTTGAATTTTGTTAAAACGTATTCCATAAGTACCCAAACAAAACACACTTCATATCTCAGAAAAAGAAAAAAAAATAGGGCTGTCTAAAAAAGTGAAAATTATTCATAATCGGATTTTTCTAAAAATTTGTTGTATTATGAAGAATCGTTGTTAAAGTCACTGTAGAAAAACGAAAACAAACAAATAAACTTGAACTTTTTCGACTTTGCTCACAAACCATAAGACTTTTAGGGGGCCTAATTAATACGCTGACTTGAGTAATGTTCGTTCATGTCCCAAACTTTGAACTAAAACCGATTTTTAAATTTGTCTGACTCAAACTGTCTATGGAAATGATTGAATGTGTGTTTTTGCAACATTTATATTTCGATACCTCCCGAACCGTACTTCTGGAGGATTGCTCATATCTTTAGTTTGGACAACATTTGAGCAAATTTAATTTAAAATCTTTACGGCTGATTTGAAAAAAATCACTGTTGCTTTTATTAATGTTCTCACAGTAATGGTATCCTCCGAGTGTATCTAGTTTCACGGGAATCCTATATGCCGTGTAGAGTGCAGCTCGTGTTTCTTTACTGGTATAGACCTGCTGCTTTTTATAGTCCTCCATTTTGAACAAGTCGGATAAAAGTCATGAGTTTATTATTCCCTTAAACTGGAAACCCCTCACTGATTATGGAAGTTCTTTACCATTAGTTAGGTTAGGTTACGTATAACTAAAGTTTAATTGTTGCGACATTAACCCGGCACAATAAAATTCTATTCACATGTGTAATATTAATTTTATTATAAACTATAGTTGTCCTTACATAACAGGAATCATACTGTATCCATCACGTATCGTATCTCAACAAAGGGAAGTTGACAAGGCGTTTCATTCAGTCCCGTCAATTTCCTAGAAGTTATCTTAATATTCCACCACTTATTATCCTGTTTCCAGTTTCTGCTAGCTCCAGGAGAGTTATTTTGCACACTTCTCAGCTGATAATCATTTTCTCAGACGACTTCAGGTTTAGTCAGCTGTTCTGGATAATTTTTAGTTCACGTACATTTCGCGTTCATAGTTAATTTTACTGTTGATCCTAACCTTATATTTAACAGACACTTCGTATGTATTGATAATTTGATGTTTACAGACAACACGCACTTCTTGTACATGAATAATTCAGTCGTTAGCCCATGTTTTTAACTCTTAATAACTTCGGATCCTGGGGTTGCTTGACCGATAGTCTACTGATTTTAGCAAATAAACATATGTTGTACACATATAGTTTTTCAGTTAGCCTACTGTCCCAGTTTATTAGACAACAGACGGTGTCCGAGAGTTGTTGGTAATTTGACTGTTGGTCTACTGATTTTTAACCAACGGTCTCTTGGTGGCCACGAGTATTTAGCCCACGGCTCACTTCTACTAGCGAACAGACGCTTGGTAACAACGGATATTTTGACAGTTAGCTCACAGATCACGTCTGTTAACTAACGGACAGCACACGGTCCACGTCTTTTAACCAAATGTACTTTGTTCCGATAAGTGACGGTCAATTTGACCGTTATTCTATTGATTTCGACCAACAGACTCTTGGTGTCCACGGATAGTTTGGCAGTTATTCCACGGTTCATGACTATTAGCCAGGGGTGCTTGACCATTGGTCCACTAATTTTAACGAACAGACATTCATGGATTGCTTGATTACTAGTCCTCTGATTTTAGCCAACAGTTACTTGATAATTTGACAAACGGTCCACGTCTATTGCCCAACAGATAGGGCCTACTTGGTATACACGGATGACCTTTGGTTCCATATCGATTAGTCAACATACATTTTGTATCCGTTGGTCCACTAACTTTGTTAGAAAATACCTGCTGTCAACGGATATTTTTGAGACATGGTCCATTTCTATTAGCTAACAGACTCTTGCTGTATAGACCTACGGATAATTTGATCATTTTTTCAACAAATTCTAATAAAAAAAATCGCGTATCCAGTGACAGTTAGTCCATGACGTGTCTACCACATACACTTCATACAAATTACATTCGCTATAGTTGTTTATGTTCTTTAGAAGGTGAGAGATTTTAAACACTTGACAAAAGGTTTGTCTAGATAAATATTATCCTTAGATAAACAAGTATTTGTTTGTGGCGTTAGCTTGAGTAATTTCCGGAGATAATAGCTTCGAGTGAACGCCGCTTGTGTGAGTGTATACAAAGGTGTCCCATCTACTTTTCTAAATGTAATTAATTAATGATATGCCAAACTGCATTAACTTTCTCGTAAATCCATAAACTTGTGTTGTCGTAGGCTACACTATGTAGAATCACAACTCATTCAACAAAACTCAATCTACAATTCATAAACACTATTGGTATTTAATTAACCTCGCAGCGATCGTGGTTTGGTGGTATTTTTAGAATTTCACCTTTTTAGATTTTTAGAAATATAACGACTATTGTTGAAAATTACAAATCAATTAAATGGTACAAAAATATTACTGAAATATTTTTCCTCAAGCTATTTTCTCCGAAATTATGGGGAGAAATCAGTCAAACTGTTTAATCGATTCGTCAGATTTTGATCATTAGACGGTGGTGAATCTGTACGCATGCGCTTCAGTCGCTTTTAATCACTAAAGTCGATTGAAAAAAAGTTGATATTTATTTTCGTTTTCAACAGATTTTTAGAAAATTGGCGGTTTTCGTTAATAGCACTTTTTTTTGAGGGGTTAGCGCTCTGGAGTATTTTGTTGGGGTAGTAGAGGACTATTTATTTGGGCCGATTTTGAAAAAATGTTATAGTTAGTTATTTGTACGCGTTATTTGACTAAAAGAAAGTTTTGAAAAATTAAAAAAAAAATGTTACTGGATATAGGTTAATCTAATTATCGAGTCATACAAGATGTGTACCAAAAATACTAGACTACAAGCTAAATACTAAAATCGGTCAATTCGAAATTGTTTACGTGTACAGACACACTGTAGACTTTTTTAACGTTCATATTTTATTCTAGTTAGACTGTGAGATCGAGGGATCGTCATTACGGAAAGGGTAAAGCTTACGGTAGTAACTGCAGTCTCGAACTTACAACTTGAGGAGCACAATTTCAGGATCGCGGCAGACTAATAGTTGTTTTAGCACTTCGGATACACTGTCAACAAAAGAGTCCGAGTCAAATCCACCTTTTTTGGATTTTTTTAAGGTGGGATTTTTTGAAGCTTACACATTTTTAAATATATGTCGCCATAGGCGACTTTGTGTAGTGTGTAAATAAAACATTTAAAATATTTTTTTTAATAAAAAGTAAATTCACAATAACTTTTTATTCATTTTTTCTCGAAACATTGAGGCGATTATCATGGTAATACCCAGATCCGAGGTCACTGTTTGGGAGGCCATTAAATTTTTATTTTTGTGTGTTAACTCTCACGTTCGCAATTTTAGTCTGATTTGATTAAAAATTCACAAAAAAAATTGATTTTGGTAAGTTTTGAAAAGTTCCTTACCCAGTAAAATCCGTTCATAGAATTTTCGTATTTTCAAGGTAATTTAAAAGTTTGAAATGCTAATTTAAGCCGATTCCAACGTAGACTAAGATAGTGGAATGAGATTTTCAAAACGTTTAAGATAAAAGATAACTGTGATAAGGCTGTTACTTTTTGAAAATTCTACGTGTTAACGAGACAGTACGTGCACGATTATTTTATTTTCTGACGAAATCACATAGGCCTGTGGTTTTTAAATTTTTCCCCGCAAGGGGTGCAGACTAGCTGCACCTATTGAGAGGATTTAGACGCCCCTCGCGGTACCCGAGTCTAACACACATTTACACTTACGACTTTAACACTTTACACTCACACTTACATTTAGGGAGGCGATAATAGTCTCAGTGTGTTTTTCGCCTTAAAATAAATAAATAATAAATACATGCTTTATAATTCTCACAGAGAAACAGCTGCGCATTCAGACGTAGGTTCCTATTCACGTTTTTCCTTCTTTTTCAAAACAATCAAATCGAGACACATGTGCTCCAATTGATAGTACTGCAGAGTATGGGAGGGGAGGAAATAATCATCTATTGTCGCTTTATCACCCCTCCCCGATCCCACCCTTCCCGCCATGCGATCTGTCAGACAGCTACATGACTTTCCCCTTAATTTGTGTTACAGTACTGTGCATAAATTCAAATGTACAACCAATTGATTCCACTTGTATCTTACCTGTGCATATCGATGAAGACAACCAGACCAGCGTCCCGAAAAACAAGAGGCAAAAGTTTTTTTCGTTTACGCTTTGCAAAATAAATAGGGCAAAAAGTTTTAAAAAAATTTTACAATAAAATAAAATTTAACAAATGGGACTTTAAACACTTAAATGTGTTTTCAGGCTACACATCGCTGGAAACTAAAATATCAAACGATTTCATTGGAATTTGGCATATAGGCCTCGTTTTTCTCATACGTCACTACTACTTTTTCTTCTCAAGTATTTGTTAAAAATCGAATTTTCTCAAAATTGGTTCGAACGTTTTCGTAAATTTTCGTTAAAATCTAGTCCATAAGTACTCAAACAAAACGTATGAGATCTGTCAAAATTGGTTTATCAGATTTTGCAAAAATTCTTAACTCAAGTCTGTATTGCGAATTATAAATGTGTCCAAACTCTGACGGCGATCAGGGTTTATTTTCGATTTATTTCCGAAAAAATCAGATTAAGTGATTTTTGTAAAAATTTCACAGATTTTTGAGTGTTTTATTGATAGCTTACATGCCGGCTTTTTTTTTGGAAGAGCCTGTTTGAAGACTGTAAATAAATTTACAGCCGAATTTGAAAAATAATATTTTTTTTTATTGCAAAAGAGTTTAAAAAGAAAAAATGTTAAAAAGAATTGTACCGAGTACTGAACACTCACCTGCATACCAAATGTACTTACACAAACTTTCTCACATTGAATTATTTCCCTAAACATTCGAGGTTCGGACGTTTTCGGTCCAAGAGTGTCTCTAAATCTAAAAAACAAAAATTCAATGGTTTTCGGTTTTTTCCGTTTTTTCTCGACCGGAAATTTATTTTATTTCAAATTTTTCCACGCTGTCATGTACGACCAAAATTTGAGGAAACTCTAATTAACCGATTTCGATAAATTATGTCGATTTCAATTTTTTTCGAAAGCTTATAAACCGTTCATTTTAGGTAAATAGATCAATATAAGAAATTTTGTGTCATGTTTTTGCGTTATTTATTAGCGCATGGACTAATTGGTAGCCTACATGTACTGTAGCGTTTACAGGCGTACAAATTGAAACATTTTCTAAACAAACAAACAAACAATTAAAACAACAGTAATAACTTCATCACGTAGTTAATTTAGTGTTTACAAGTAACAATAAAACCATGTTTGGCAAGCACTTACTGAAAGTCTTCACCAGGGCAAAGGTAAAATGGGTTAGGTTACTTTACGACACTCGCTATGACCTGTTAGTGCAACTGAAATTATAGAAAACGTAATTAAGGTTTATTATTAAAAACTTATTGAATGTTCAGGTTTCTTGCTAGTTTGCAGTGTACCTACTCGTAAATTCCTAGCTGGATACGTCGTTTCAAGGGCAATAAAATTATCAATATGTGCAATCGCAGATTGAGTTAAAAATAAGCTGTTACCGGGATGTCTGTCCATGCATATTTTCTTCTTGGTGTGCCTACAACCGTTACGAATGTAGGCGGTTATCGGCGGCAATACAGAGAGTTCTGGAGCGCTTTTATAGAACCAATTTCCGAGGTTTTATAACCACGATATTCCTGTCCTGTCTTTCCAATCGTCCGCTTAGAAAACTGCCTGCTAAGAGCACCAGTAAAGAGAGAAAAAATGTGTGAGTGAGAGGTCGAATCCCCACTCTCTCACCACAGCTTCTTCCTTTTCCTTCACTGTCGTTGAATAGTAATAGTTTGTAGTCTCAGATTGGCAAACTGTGTGACACTGGACTGTTAGAGAATTTCTCACTTTTCCGTTTACGAAGTGACTGGACTGTAATAATTAAACTAGTTGAACAATTTAATGACATTTGTACGTATGTGTAGTTTGCCCATAACCTGTCATTTTCACTTTTTAAAAAATTAGTCCTCTTTTGGTGAAGAAAATCAAAATCGGATCTACGATTTGTAAAAAACTTTGCTCACTTGTATCTACATAAAATAAATACACCGCAAGAAAATCTGGTGTGGTTTAGAAAACACTGGACCTATTTTATCAAAATTTAGTTTTAAATTTGGGTTTTTTCAAATTTGGTAAAGCAGTGTCATAGATATTGGATCCATGACACTGCTGAATTTGAAAAAACCCAAATTTACGACTCCAAAATAAATTTTAAAACAAAACTCCAAATTGGCTCAGAGGGTTTTTTCGTTTTCGCGATTAAATTGTAAACAGTACAAAAATGTTGCTACACTAACTTGCGTTTTGTTTTTTCATATATGACGAAAATTTGAGCCAAATTTATCAACACATTTTCATAAATTAAGTGTTATTTTACAGGGTCTATTTTTCAGGGTCTATTTTTTATTTGCTGGCAAAATTTGATTCGAATAGTTGTATTCGATTTCGAAGAGTTAGTCAAAAAGGGATTGAAAATAGTTTCGATATGTAGGCAAACTACATTTATGTCAAATTTCATAAAAATCGGTCGATTCGTTTAGTATCCAGGCAGAGAAAGTTGAATATGTAGCCTGCAGAAGGCTCCCCGATATTGATGTTAACGGAGTTTATAGTTCCGATTTACAATACAGATCGTGCACTGTACTTCACTGCTTGTTTTTAGAAGCTGTGTTGCCAATTTATGCACGCTATTATTCGTTCTGCACCCACTCCTTGTTAGAGATGAAGAATAGGCGACAAGGCAATACTGTTCAACTTGTTGATACAGGAACGCAGTCTGGTTCTCCGATCTGATTTACATCGTTTAATATGGCCTCAACGTGTTGTACTTAGGCCTATTCGTGTTTCTGTTTTCCAGTTGTGCACAGATGAGAATGACTTCTAAGTAAAGAACTACTTCTTTGGATTCAAAGCATACCTGACGTACAGTGAGAAAGTAAAATTCCGCAATAAGAGGATCGTCCGTTGTCGCACCCGGCGTACGGTTAGGCTACTGCCAGTGGTTAGGCCTACCTTCGCCCACTTTACGACCGGCTCCGGATGCTTCGCGTGTACACGTGAACTGAGGAATAATTTCGGCGCTGCGATGTTCGGCATTAGGCCTAATGAAACTTTACCGTTCTCGTGTTAAAAGCCAGATCGATCCCCAGTCAGCGATAAAGTAACAAGTTCTATTAGCGGTATATCATTGTTAGCCAGTGACGGATCCAATAGGAAGCGAACGTGCCCCCTCAATCACAGAACGAGTGAAAAATGGGAGATTTTATTTTTTGGCTTTGTGGTTATTCCGAAATAAAATATTTTTTCATAATGGTTTATAGATTAGGACATCGGGTGCGCTGTGTCGGCCGTTGTCGTGAAAGGGAAATTTTCTGTTAAAAACACTGGCTACCGCTTCTATCGTAACTCTCACATAATAATAATAAACATAGGGTAAATCGTAGGTAATAAATAACATTGCCCAATTATTTCCAAAATTTCTAAAAAAATCTTTTAAGTCAAAAAGAAACATACAAAGTATATACTGTCGCATAACTTTTTCGTAAATGATGAACTGAGACATATATTAATGAGATAATCTCAAAGTGCAGATTTATGATTATTTTTTCTCAATTTTTTTCTGATAAAGGCTGATATTTCTTTACTAATCTTGAATCACCCACTTGTAATTGAATACTGCAACTCCAATTGAAGTCAGATGCACTTTAATAGCAAACGACTGTACCAAGGTCCACTCCGTGAGCCGGTCGTGACATGAGTTTACGGTTTGGAACCACCATTAAACTTCGGTTCATATCTGTTATTAAGATAACCTCACAATGCAATTGTTGCTTCTTTTTTCACATGTTTTCAAGCCATTTTAATACAGCATTCATATTTTTCTTCTTGCGCTCTTCTTCTTCACTGTTGTTAGCTACCATGCCGATATGGATAACGTGAGTAGTCCCTATGCATTATATAGCCGATGTACGTATAACAATTGGTCCACATATGAAAACTTTCCTGTTGGAATCCAATCGTGCAAAACAGTGCAAACCCAAGGTATCCATATAGTAGGCCTATTGGGCTGTACTAGCCCCATGAAACCTACAAGTAGTGTATTGCAGCAGAGTGGACCTACCTAACCTGCAGTGGAAGAAGTGAGAGATGGGTTGGGTTGTTTAAACATCTCACGTCAGTAAGGAGGCGACCTATCTCAAATTAGACTGATGTTTGTAGATGTACAAACGCCTATATCGGGAGCGTAAACTGAGAAGACAAGAGGCGGTAGCAAATGAGCTTCTAATTAAACCTAGAAGGACCTCCTAGGTGTCAAGCCTTGGATGGGAGGATCGTACGCCAAGTCTGGTAGTTAAGATTCTGGTCAAATAGAAACTCAGAAAACCCATGGGAACATCTGGCACTGTGGTCTGTGAGTGCACACGAACAAGATAGGGATGTAGAGTACCTCGGAGAAACCATGTGTGGGTTAAGCTGGAAGGAAGAGGAAGTATATGATAGTAAGGTTCATGCCAGTAGGAGGGAAGTAGTGCTTGGCTTTCAAGACCGTGAGGAGTTAATGGAATGTTAAATGTGACTGAAGGCATCAGACTACGGAACCAGAAGAGTCGAAGCAGCTTATTTGCACAATAGGTCCTTTGATAGCGTCACCAAACCCGTCAAAAAGTTACCTGATCTGTATTTTACTTACCATTCAGCTGTATTGAGTTTTTTACTGATCAGTTTTCGCAGGTTGTCTCCCAAGAAAAAGAGAAACTTAAAAGCATGGAAGCCCGTTCGACTTCTAAGACATTTGCTGTTAAACAAACCAAAGTAGGGCCTATCGTAAGGATGGCTTGTAAACATCCAGCTATTGAGCGAATTGACTTGTTTAATTTCCCCAGCTTTCTTCGACAGACAAACCTCAGAGAAGTAATTTTCTTGTTTACTGTTTTTCTGTTCGCTTCTTGATCGTTCTCTTTATACTTTGGTACTAAAAGCTTTACAGGCCACATTATATTTGACCCGGTCACTGTAAGCTAGTAGCACGGAAAGCTCTGTATAAATCCTTAAAAAATTCACTAGAACATTGACGAACATTCCGTAGATTCATAACGATGTTTGAATTGAATCGTCCACATCTTACCTGTCACGACTTTATCTGTGATTATTGCAGTTACAGATAACTTTGTGC
Organism: Callitettix versicolor; assembly: GCA_022606455.1. Classification (NCBI taxonomy): domain Eukaryota; kingdom Metazoa; phylum Arthropoda; class Insecta; order Hemiptera; family Cercopidae; genus Callitettix; species Callitettix versicolor. The sequence goes on along the minus strand of CM040183.1, from coordinate 36,829,300 downwards.
AGTTCACAGTTCTCCAGTCAACACGTACTTTTTGTCTGCGACGATCTGATTTGAGCAGAAATGTGCAAAAGTAATCGTTGCATGTGGACCGGGGCTTATGCCAGTTGGACTAATTAGGACGAGAGAGCAGCGTTAATTGAAAGGGATCAGTTTATGGAGTAACTGCAGTCTCGAACCTACGACCTTGAGGTGAGCTAGTTCAGAGACGCACCAGACTTCTACACCGGCCCTGTCGGGCTTTGAGAGTGTATTTATAATTAATAAACGAGTTGAGAATTTAAATTCGTTGTTCTTTGCTCTGTATATCTCAGTAGGATTCTGTTCCACCAGTCTATTAACAATATTTGCCTGTACAAAAATTTCAAAAAGGCTGGTCCATGAACTTATTCGCGTCCTTGTAAATTGTAACTGTTTTCCGTCTCAAGGTCCTGACTTCGGAATTTTTTGAATTTTTCGTTAGTAAAGTTTTGTTTAGAATTTTAAAGGCTACAATTTAGGTACCTTAAACATCCGTTTTTAAGTATTTTTTCTAATTAGTTGTGCAAAAACATTTCACAACTTACAATTTCTCGTATTCGATAATTTCCCCAGTAAATACGGCTAAGAATCTACCGATAAAAAAGGAAAGAAAAAACCGACTAATTTCACAAAATCTGTTCATCAGATTGTCGTCATATGGTTATGCTACACTCAAGTCAGTGTAGCAAATTAACAAACTGTATTACGGTTCGAAAATAAATAAAAAAACAAAACAAAAATCCCGATCACGATTACTAAACTGTCTGTATAGTGTGAAAGTTAGAAGTTTTTTTTGCAGTTTCACACAACATTAAGTTATTATAAATGATGCAAAAACGTTACACAAACACCCTATTCGATTATTCTCCCAAAATATCCTACTCGAAAATTCTCGAATAAGAAGAAGAAAATCGGAGATAACCTGAGTCAATGTGCAAAATTTAAAAAAATTATGGTTCAATGGTGGTTTGGGTTCATTTTAATTTTCATAAATCATATTTTAATTTTATATTCGCATTGGGTAAGTACAGTCGCTTGAGTTTTGAATCTTCATATAGCCTATGACTGAATATGATTAATCGTTTCTTGAGGAATTAGGTCGATTTATGTAGTGTTCGCGATAACTTCTCGAAATATTCTCGGAGGCAATGTTTTGGCACAATTTATTTTACCACTTTTGGCTTTCATCACGTTTAACGAGTACAGACTACACATCAACACGGCCTCGCTACCGATTAATTGCAATCGCCGCACACAACAGCTGACGTTATTGCAACGCTAAACTGACTTGGCAGAACACGGTCTTGCGGTCAGTGCGGTCTGTCCGTCCGTCTGCAAGGCTTAGCGGTCTGTCTTGCACTATAACGAACTTTCAACGGATTGTCGTCGCAAGGTAGGCTGTCTCCACCCCTAGGTGTGATGTAGCATAAAATGGATCGAACTTAACCTTCATCTTCCTTAGGTGCCGATCCTAATCCTCATTGCTATTCGAACTTTTGATATTGCTATTCAAAATGGTTGGCTTGTAGAAAAGGTTGTGTGGACTCTGTCGGCCATATTGCTTCTATTCCGTTTAAGGCTAATATTAGCCTTCCATGTCCGCTATTTGTTAAGAGAACAACGCAGTTCAAAGAACAGTACACCTCGCAGGATATTCTTAATTAATATACAGAGCGTTCCCCGACAGCGCTCTTAACTTTTTCCGCCAATTTAACCGGTAGCTGTAATATTTACAAGAAATGTTACTGGACTAACTTCATTGCAATTTGTATGCTCTTTCTTCAATGAAGCTGTCAAAATTATATTTTTCCGTTCAGCCAGTATTGCAGAAAATAACTAGCACCTACATTCTCAACGCTGAATCAGAGTCCGCCATCTTGAAACATAAGTGAATGGGGAAATGTCTTTCACACATACATCTTTCAGATCCTTCGTACTAGATTTTAAAATACTGGTCAATGCTGTTGATTAAACTTGCGTACACTCATCATCGTTAGATCATAAGCCGCCATTTTGAAACGGAAGTAAACAGGATAAAATATTATACATCTGTCATTACAATTTTATATATGATGTCTTCATACTAAATTTCAAAACAATCGGCCAGTGTGATTAGCCGTAACTGCGTACACTCATCTTCGTTAAATCTGATGCCGCCATTTTGAAACAGAAATAAATGGGAGAAAATCGTACACGTGCGTCATTTCATTGGTTTCAAATTTTAAAACAATCGGTTAATACGTTTGGCTAAAACTGCATAACTAACACTCGTTATTGTAAATCAGAGAACGAAATGGAAGTAAATTTGAAAAACCTTTCACATGCATCGTTCAGGCTTTGTACAAGGGACATCCGTGCCAAATTTTAAAACAATCGGTCAGTGCGTTTGGCCAAAACTGCACAATACACAACACAAACCAAATGCCGAACGAGTTGAAAGGGAAACCTTGTTTGCTCGGTCAATTATGTTTTCATTTTAAAGGTCTAATATGTGGAAATGTACACTTTTTAAATTTTTTTATATTTTTGTTGTTTTCAACCATGCATTAAAGATCTTTAAATGCGAAAAAAACTAATAGACTACAAAATCAAAAAATGCGCATTAAAAATGATATATTAGACCATATTTTTTCTTAACAAATCTATATCGTTAATGTCGGTTCATTTTATAGTTCGATATGGCTGATAGGATCCACAGACGTAAGTTTTTCATTGTGTCGCCTATTTTAAACACTTCTCTTTACTTGGATTTTTCCTGTACATTATTACACAGGAATAATGTAATAGGCCTACATGATAATTGTTTTCCTTTGTTATGTGACTTAGGTATTGCAATTTCCGTTTTTTAATATTGAGAATCATTTATGTTTTTTTTCATTCTTTTCAGTTAGTTATTCTTACTGTTCACAAACCGAATATGTCTGTATAACCTAATTCTAACACTTTTTTCATGTCTGTTTTTCTTAGCGTCTATATTTTCATTCCATAAAATAGTACAGAGGTTTGTAAAATTTTATCAATTTAGTTTTTGTTTCCAAGCTAATGGCTCTTCCATATAATTTTTTATTTTTTCCTGACTTGCTATTGCTATTTATGTTCGTGATTTTATTGTTATTTTTTATTAATTATTGTGGTACCCAGATATGTGTTGACCTAACCTAATTTTAAACGGATTCTCGTGACAATGTATCTCATGTGCATGAAGTTTCATATAGCTTATAATTTAAGTAATTATGAGGATTTTTCTACCGATCTGGTCTGTTTGGGGTGATAAAGTGAATTTGACAAAGTGTGTGTAAAGTTTTTGCACTATATATTCTTATGGTTATATTTATTAACAATGAAAAATAAAGGAATGGTTCATCAGTTTCATTAAACTGCAATTATAAACGAGAGAGTCACGCAGGAAATATTTCTGCAAATCAACAGAAATTCTATATTCGCCAACAGAAGCAGCCATTCCCCACTCCTCTACCTACTTGACAGCTGACTGATACAAATTCACCGTGATGTCACCGACAATAAGGCACAATTGTACTGTATTTAGGAAGTGGTTTTACTGCGGAGTCATGGTTGAGTGGGCAAGGGGCGCGAGGGCAGATGCTTCCATGTATTATGTGATACCCTTCCTTGTTAATTGTTCATTATTAGCGAATTTCCATTGGAAAAGAAGCCATTGAAGTAGACGTGTGTGTGTGTGTGTGTGTGTGTGTGTGTGTGTGTGTGTGTGTGAGAGAGAGAGAGAGAGAGAAGAGGGAGGGAGGGAGAAAGAGCACTCTCACATTCGCAATTACCGTCCAATTTCATTCAAACTGGACACAAAAATTTATTATTGTAATAGCTTGGACAAGTTCGTTAAACAAGAAATGTTCTTTCAGCAGTTTCAAAATGGCGACCATTTCAAATCTTTAAAAAATGTATAACTTTTTTTTTACATTTTTTTATTCCAAAATCCTTTGAAATTAATAAATAGTTTGACGGTGTTCAATTCGTTTTTTCAACGTAATTTGAGAGTTTAAAGTTTAAAAATGCAAGTTAAAGAAGAAATACTGTTGGAACTTCGCTTGTGTCACGTCAGCGAGACAGCTGCGTGCCTTCATTATTAATTTAATCAACGTTTCAAGTGGAGAGTAGTCCCCTTATCGCACAACGCACGCATCCACTTGAAACCACCGTAACATTTGGCTGGGATATCTGTGCCGGGATTATCGGTTCATTAATTTAATACAAATATTAGCGCCGTACAAAAAAGCACCGATTCCCCTGGGCTGTATCAGCTGTTGGTTTCTGGCACAGATGCGCCGGTCCTCGCCGGATCCTCACAGGGTCGGGTGCATTTAATTTTCGCGTAGGTTGCAGCCGCGGCCCACTCTCGGTTAATTGCCGCTCGTTCTGGACTCCGGAGGCGACGGTGAGCCATTCCATTTGTCTGCAAGTCTTGTCTCGGGGAATTCACGCAATTTCGTAAGTACACTCCGTTTTTTATGAAGGATGATTTTGTGCATCTTGGTTTCAATTTGTGTTCATTTGTTACGCTCGCAGCGGTTATTCTATGCAATAATAATGAACATAACCTTGAAGTTAGCGTTACTAAGGAACAGCTGTTTTGCGTTTTAAAATATCAGCTGATTTATTTAAAAGTTATTTTACTTTCTTACGAACAATAGTTGTTTATATATAATCACAAGCGTCTGTCTCGCTGAACTGATAGAAGCTAATTTTCAAAAAGTATTTTTCTTTATCTTACTTTTTTGAAATTTTGTTTTCACCATTATAATTAGAATAAGAAGTACAAAGAGCAGCATTGTAAACTTTGAAATTGTGCATTGAAAATACGAATTGAACTGTGACCGCCGTCAAATTAAATTTCTTAATTTCAAGTTTTTTAAAAAATTCAAAATGCTTATTTACGCAATTGTTAAAGTTGATTACGGTTGTGAAATCAGATTTTCGAAAACACTTTAAATAAAAAAGTTACGGATTTTCAAAGATTTGAAATGGCCACCATTTTGAAATTGTTGAACGAATTTTTCTGGTTAACGAACTTGTCCGAGCTATTACAATAATGATTTCAGCGACACTTCAAAAAAATGATCTAGAGGTCCGGATCGATGCCCATTTCAGTGTCTCGGGTCTGGGTATAATGATAATAGTCGCTCCAATAGCTCATTTTTTCTATTGGTATTCGTTAAGAAGCCTATATCGCTTGTATTATGGTCCAGGATTAAATTAAAATGATAATAATACTTTATAAAACTGCCTCTTTTCAACCTGCCAAATAATTAAACACAAATTTAAGTAATTATACTTCTGATATTAATCAATTTATACGAGTGCTATGGTACGAAGCGGTTTCTGCATATCAACTTTCCGTTTTTAAAGTCAAGAAACCAGTGCTAATCATTTTAGTCCATCTCTTTAGTCTGTGCCTGCACGTTAAATGACTTTTGCTTATCTAGTCTTATAAACTTGCTCACCAGGCCATTCTGTTATTGTTGCAGACCTACTTTATACAATTTTTATTGCTTATTCAGATTTTTGTCATCATTTGTTGTTTCTCTTATTTTTTATTGTAATTATGTGTTAATAAACATAGTTTTTCTTTTGTTTCAGGTAAGTTTGTTTTCCGTTAGATACATGATGACGTAATCAGTAAGTGTGACACTTTAATTAAACAATTGCACCTTATTTTTGAGGAATCGAAAACCGGTTAAAAGATATAGACAAATTACATACGCATGCCATATTTGTGCAGTCTTCAGCAAAAACTTTTAGGTAAATAATAACCAAGGTTTTTGGTCTATATGACCCGTAAACCGATGAAAATCCATGAAACATCCATGAAAATATGTTTTTACAGAATAATCCTGGATCATGGACAAATACTTATAGTCCTACTGAGTAAGGAAATTGACGCAACCCATTGTGTGTGTGTGCGCGCGCGCGTGCGTAAGTAAGTATTGTGTATTGTTTTGAATTTGTATGTGTGTGTGTTGTAAAGGTAAACGTTCGGTGCTCATTTCTGATGCCGGATCTGGGTCTTCCCGTGAAGATAATTCCAATAGCTCATTTTCCAATGGCAATTCTCTAATAAACGTAAACATTGTCAGAGAATTTGTCCTATAAAGTCAATAAGCAGAACGGAGACGCGCAGACGAAAACAGCTTCAACATTTCAACAGCCGCTGTAAACAGTAGGCCTAACGTTTCCCCGAGCGAGACTTGAGATAATGACAAAAGAGAAACCCTTTGACTGGAAAACTTTGTGTTTTGCAGACGTTTGTCTTGTAGGCTGAATAAAGTAGTGGAAAACTTTGGTTCTGCAAGACTTGGCGAGTTTATCTTGTTAGCGAGATCTTATTTGGAGTTAAGTTTTGGTTTATCTGTGGCCATTAAAGCGTCTGCAGATGCTGTTGTAGATTGTGTACACGGTCGTTGATAAACTTTGTCAGCTGGTTTTCCGGGGTAAAGGAAAAGTTTCTTCATAACGAAGAAATGAAATAAATAGTGCAAAAATATTAAACAAACTTGATTAATTAATAATAATTAATTATTTATAATAATTATTTAAGTAATCTCTTAAAGTGTCTATTACGACCTGAAAAGCCGCCTCGGTGGCCTAGTGGATAGCGTACTAGGCTTTCACCCCGAGGACCCGGGTTCGATTCCCGGCGAGGGCTTGGCATTTTCATACGCTATAAATCATCCCATCGTCTGCATTAGCCCAAGTGTGCACAATAGTCGGACGTTAAACCAAAAAAAAAAAAAAAACACCAAAAAAAACGACCTGATAATACAATCAACAATGGGATAACATCCTTCTTCTGATTTTTTGAGAGGGAAATTTAGCGTTCAAAAGCGACACGCATGTAATATCTCGTAAAATTTTTCACATTCAGTTAGTTCTCAAAAATCGCATCAGATTACTCGAATCGCATCACAGACTTGAGTTGTGTATCTACAACTCAAAATTTGCACGTTAAAGGCGATGTATCACGTGACCTATTTATTATAACAAAATACGTGTTATATCGCCTCAACTGAACAAGCAGCCGATTTATTATAATTTGCGCAGCCTTTTTGAAATGCATGCGCACGCAGTGTAAATACGTTTAGCCTACGAGGTAACAGTATTGGTCGTTTGGTGCGTCATGGGTTATCTTTTCTATGCGCAGGTGAGGGGATGTGAAACACCTGACCGAGGCCACAATTCATTTTATTTATTTCATACTGGCTTTAATCATGATTAGCGACACGTGTTGATAATTACCGTCTCAGATAATTACCGATAGTTTTAATACAGACATTTTCTCGGAATTCGTAAACAGTTTTAGCCAATTTTTAAAAATGTATCATTCATTTTTAAGAAAATGTATTTTTTGTGTTTTATATGACAGTTATCTTTAATTTTGGGTGCTACATAAACAAATACAAAAATGCCTCGCGGAGATAATGATACAGAATTAGTTGTAAAATTTGAACCACACTGTAAACAATAAATAGAGGTCATAAAACATGAATATCTGTTTTGAATTTCTGATAAGATTTCAATAACCATTCTTTCTATGCGATAGCGAATCCGGCGGAGGCAGCTGATGGGCTTTGCATTCCCACCATACCTCTAGCTCACTGATCTACTCAAGACACACATACATTCACTACTCTACATAGGTTGGCTAACTCTAAAGTGTAAAGCGACCCGTTCTGATGGAGTGATTGACACCGGTCTAAAAGTGTATCAGATGGAGCCCTGGGATATATGGTGACCTCCCAGTATACCTTAGATTTACTCATGTAGCGCAAGACTGTATAATCGGACCTCATTTACTTAACTATTAACTACTTGTGGGTGTTTCTATAAGAAATAATGCAAAATAGAATGAGTGGAATCTCACCGCACAACAAAAAGGTTGGCCATATGGAGAGAACCTCCGTAATAAGAGTCAAGAGAAAGAAAAATTGAAAAGGAATTAGCAGTGTAAGCATTTGTAAGGACCTCAAAAATGAACTGGAAAATCACCAATTAGAAGTGGGTGTGATAAACTTGAATCCTCTACCCTCTAAATCCTAGATTTATGAAGAGAGTAGGGCTGGAGAAGGCGCCGTAACTCGGTATCTCATGAATGTAGGAGGGGGCACGACAGATCAACAAAGGTCGCAGTGCAATAGTGACCCTAGAAATGCATTCATTCATGCGTATGATAGTGAGGAAATAATATATTACAGTAATATTAATAATATTACAGTACTTTATATTATAGGAAGAATATAAAAAGAAATAATATATTACAAAAACCTTTTGATTTTCAGTTGTTCCCCTCCCAAAATCGGCTCGAAACCTATTGGTACAAACGCCCGAATTATTAGCCTAATTTCTCAAACATTACATTTTGCTAAAATTTTGTTCATATATTAAGATTAAAATTCAATTAGTTTATCAAATTTCAAATAAAGAAATGAATCCCCAAAAACACCTAACCTCCAACGGAAGTTATTATTTATTTTCGATTGAATCTCAACTGTAAATATGGTTCATTTCGACGATGAAATACATTCATATTTAACTAAAATTTCAGTAAAATATGACTAGACCGATTTTTGAGGGTTTTTTCTAACTTCCAAGCAGGATTTTTTTAATAAGACTATCAATGAGTTTTTTTGGTGTACTCAAAATCATGTGAAGCAGTCGTTGAGTGCAAATCAAAAGCAGTTTTTTTGGCCTCATTAGACATTAATAGAGCCTACATACATATTTATAAAAATCTCTAAATAACTTTTTTCACTATTACAGTAGCTTACTTCTTCCAACTTTGTGACAAAGTAAAATTTAGTCGTGCCAGTAGATAGGAAAAAGAACGATCCATACATATTTTAGTGTTTCTTTTTCTGTAGTTATAACTTTATTTATTTAATTTATTTTACCGTTTAATATTAGTCTTAATTATTCTTTTTATTTTTTTCCAGTTCATCTTACTTTATTTTATTATGCAGGTATTATTTTGGAGCAGGGAGGTCAGAACACAAAATAAATAATCCTGGCACGTAGCTATCTCACTGACGTGATAGAAACGAATTTAAAAAGTTTTTTTTTACCTCACCCTCTTTCTGAAGGTCTGATTTCACCATCTTTAAAATTTGCGTACATTAACATTTTAAACTTATAATTGCATTGAAAATACGAAAATAAACCCTAACATCCGTCAAATTAAATTTCTTAATTAAAGTGGATTTTCAAAATGCGCGCGCACACACACACACACACACACACACACACACACACACACACACACTTTTGTGCTTGGTTCTTTAATCCATTGCACATCATCGCATCTGTTTGATCGTACAGCCTACCTAACGACTTTTACAATGTTAGTATGTAGGTCTACTTAATAAGTATAAGTCAATTTATGTGAAATGAAACGACATCTGTGCTACCTCGGAGCTAGATAAGTAATGATTAATTAAATGTCTTGTAGACTCCCGTGTGCGTGTTTACGTAGGGGCAGATGCCATCTCTTAATTACACCCAACTACAATGTAAAGCTAATACGTGACTAATATTTGTTAAAGGATCAAACGTAAGTAGCCATGTAATGTACGCTTACAGAATTTAATTAATCGGGATGGTTTTGAAACACTTAAGTTCGTGTAGGTGTTTGTTGGGTTACAGAATGAATCGTGAAAGTTGGTGAATGAAAGCTCAAAAGGTTTGGTTTATGAACCGATTGATTTTAAATAATTCTTTGTCTTACTTGTAGCCGCCTCGGTGGCCTAGTTGATAGCGTACTAGGCTTTCACCCCGAGGACCCGGGTTCGATTCCCGGTCAGGGCTTGGCATTTTCATACTCTATAAGTCATCCCATCGTCTGCATTAGCCTAAGTGTGCATAATAGTCGGACGTTAAAAAAAATGTGTTACTTGTACAGGCACGCTCCTTCCTTCCCATGTTACTGAAAACAAACTCTAATTATAAGAAAATATTATTTCGTTGAAGTAAACACACCAGCTGACAGCCTAGTTAACTGGGTAAAATAAAATACTTAAAATCATTAAGTTTAATTGAAAGCAGACAATCCAGCATTTTTCATTGAATTTGTCATTGAATTCACTTCCATGAAAAGGTTTTAAACTACGGTTTAAAACACCTTCCCTTCCGTACCTCCCAGATCCTGTGGCTATTCTCAGTAAGGACCATAAGATGTAGTCTACTAGTTAAAGCGTTTCAAGAATTTTTGCTGCAGGAACTGAATAGCTTAGTACTAAAATTATTCCGCCTAATACGGCTGTACCGATACCAGAATAGTATCGACGACTTTTGATGACTGCGATCTTATTCTTCTGTATCGCAAACTTACTTTGGACGGACACTGCTGAAGAAAATATTCTTTAGTATGTTGGTGTCAGTTCAAGGACGTTCACTGACAATAGCGTGCTCCTACAGGGCCAGATCGGATCTGGAAGTGCTTGGATAAGTAGAGGTTGAAAAGGTAACAATGAGGCAAGACAGCAATTTTTGTATGGAACCGTAATGATTAAATCAAGATAAAACGCTGATGATTATATTCTACCTAAGTTTTTTTTACTCGTCATGGCTTTTTTTAAAACATTAAGCTTTGGGATGGATAGTGGACAGCCTGAGTTGTCCTTAAAATGATTCTGTTCAAAACGACGCTAAGCACTTTTTTTACTGCTAAAGATGGACGAAGAAGGTGAGGCTCTGTCACAGTCGTTTGAAAAATGTTGGAAGGATGAGAATTCTTAGAAACGATTCTCATATTTTGGGGAACAAATTAAGTAGGCAGTGAATCGTATCTTAATTGCTCAGTATGTAGCCCTAGAAGCAATGCGTTGACGTAGTTCCGAGATGCAAATTTTTTACCTGAAGGAAAGAGGTGGGTTTTGTCTATGACCTAAAGCCGGTCAACTGTATTTGTAGAAAACGGAGATTAATAAGGCACTGTCATTTTTCTGGTGTATTTCCTGTCAGCAAAAGATCTGTTTTTGCCAAGAACTGTGCCTTCATCCGTTGCATCCATTCACGAACCGCTATATAATGCATTAATATTCAAAGCAGGCAAGGTCAGTCCATTCATCGGCAACTTGTCTCACCCTACTTTAATAATTAACGATCTTATCTGCCTGCCAATTATTACGTAACTCTTTCATTTCGCCGTACTGGACTAGACTTGATGACGTTGTACTACAAGGTGTTGTATTTGGTTCAACTATTTTAATATTCATTATGCGCGGTAAAACTTTGTTTACAAAAGCGTGTTATTTCCCTTTAATTCCTTTTTAAGTTTACATATTTTTGTTTCAACTAGTGGCTTATATATAACACATTTGCCAATTCTAATGTCAGATAATATGTAAACAAATAAATACTATAAACGAAATATAAAACAGCTGTTATTCAAAATTCTCGTATTTAACACTTCTGATCGTTACCATTCGTTTCTTATGGAAACATTTACCTTTTTAACCCTTCTTAAGAGCTTAATTAAGAAAAATATGACCATACCGAATTATTTATAAAATCAATTAGTGATTATGTACTAATGTTTTAGGAATTGTTATGGCGTCGCTAGAACTATTGAAGTTAGCTATTTAATTTATTTTATTTTGCTTTATCTAACATAGTTAAGTAATAGGCCTTAACACTTTCCATTGACCTACATAGGGCATTGACTTAGTGACGTGTGATTTTATGTGGATTTTGTTTAATATTAAAAATATAGATTTGAGACTGAAGTCGCTAATGCAAATTTACGCCTGTACGACATTTCGAAGCAGATCACTTGAAATACAGCTAGGTTTATAAAAGGTGTTCCACCTGACTACTGCGTGCAATATTTTTTAACGAATTTCCAATAGCGAAATGAGCTATTGGAACGGCCATTATGAACACAGATCCGGGAGCTTGAAATGAGCACTGATCATGACCTCTTGATTACGTTTTGAAGGTTCGTTAAAGTTTGTGTGTGTGCGCGCGCGCGTGTGTAGATCCGATTTGATTCAAACTTGGCATAAAAACGATTATAGTAATAGTTTGGACAAGTTTGTTAACCAGCAAAATAAGTTAAACAGTTTCAAAATGACGGTCATTTCAGATCTGTAAAAATCGAAACTTTTTGTCTGAAATCTTTTTGAAAATCTAATTTCACCCTCGCAATCAGCGTTAAAAACGACATATGTTAGCATTTTTAATTTTCAATATCCGTTTAAATTAAGAATTTCTTACGGCGGTCAGGGTTCATATTCGTATTTTAAATGTAATTTGAAAGTTAAAAATGCTAATATATGCAGATTTTAACGCTGACTATGATGTTGCAATTAGAATTTCAAGAAGGGTAAGGTAGACAAATAATTTTGGTAATTCGCTTTTTTATCACGTCAGCGAAACAGCTGCGTGCCGTGATTACTTTAATTTTAGTTTCTCACTATACGAAGTGTATAGAAAGTACGGTACAGTGTGGCAAGTTGAAGATATTACAAAAATATTTCGTTTTTCAGATGAAAGGATGTCCAAAAACGTTTTTTTTCCGGAATGTAGTAATTAGTGAAGAGTTTATGAATTGTCAGACTTCAATAAAATGTAGCAACTAAAAAGATTGTTAAGGATGAAAATTTCAATTTTCAAAAAAAATTGTTTAGTCCAGGCCACTGTTAACCAATTAGATCGAATTTCCCAAAATCAGCTATTCAAGTTTCGTATGAAACCCTGACTGCTGTCAATGTTGGTTTCGTGTTTTCAACAGAATTTGAAAATTTAAAATACTATTTTATGCAGATTTTGTCGCTATTTGTTGTAATGAAATCAGGTTTTCTAAAAAGTGTAAAACAAAACAATTACTATTTATACAAACATTTAAAATGACAGCCATTATTTTTCTGGATAATAAACTTGCCCAAACTATTACCAAAATCGTTCTTTTATCAAGTTTTAAATTAAAAGTCCGAGTGTTTTAGTCTCGGAGAGAAATAGTAGAAGTCCGGGCGTTTACCAGGTTGGCCGCGGGCTGCTGAGGCACTCTTCCGGTTCAGAATGGTGAGGTGAAAGGAGTTCGTATCTTCCTTATAGTTGGCCGGATTCCTCCCATTTCCTCCGAGCAGGTTGTGGTGTCTTGTAGAGTTGTTCCGGGTGTTGGCAAGATGCTGTACAGTTGTGTAGAGGGTGATCCTCCTCGATGTTCTGCCGAATAATGATATTCGATGTGTATTTATACTCGAAATTATTGCGGGAACCATAATTTCTCAGAAATCCGATGTTAAAACCAGAGAAAGAACGCGCAAATCTGACCGAAGCTACTGTGTAGGGAGAGCGAAATAGTTCGCCAGCAGTAGGTCTGGGCAGAAATGTAATAATCTAGCGTACTATAGACCCGAGATACGGACGGGAAAATTGTGAACCAGGTTCTCAAACGTAAGCTGTTTGAAAAACGGGAGAGAAGTTTAGGAATTTAGCGTGAATGTTTTCGGTGTTAGTAAGCGGAACTAAGTTTGGAACTCAGTTCCTATGTTGTTTAGGCGATCAAGATACCGGGTTCCGGTATTACAAAGATGACCGCTACAATAACTCAAATTTCAATGAAAATTCGCTAAAAATACGTGATATGAAAAATGGCAGATAAGAATTTTTAAATGATCTTAAAATATTATGTACCTATTAACGCTATCAAGTCATAACCAGTTTTGTAATTTCAAAACGTTCCTGTACATATCTGCCACTCTGTATAGGCCTAAGCAAGTGTTCGGCGGACATCATCACCTGGGCACACAACTGGCAACGTCCAAGGAAGGAACACGACCTCCGGCATCCGGCTCCGATTAGCCGGGTAAACAAGGGTTCACATACTCGATTCGTTGCGCTAGAATCACGGCTTCCCGACTTGTTTAATGATCGTGAATATTCGACGTCACGTTTCTACGATCGCAGTGAGAAAAATAAATTCACGATAAATCACTCCGTATAACCGCTTCAACAAGCACGAAAACGAGAGAATTATAGTGATTTTTAAAATTAGTTTTTTTCTAAAGTTATTTTCGATGTTGGGAGTGGAAAGATTTGATATTCAGTACGATATCAGTATCTGTAAATTGAAGAATCTCTTAGTTTATTATTAGTGATTTTAATTGGAAAATGATCTTTGAGACAGCTTTTTTGTAAGAGCCAGACCAGAGAGAGACCTTGAAATGACCGCCAATCCTGACCTTTTTTTTTAAGGGGTAGATAAAATTGAGTTTTTATGTGTTAATACTTGCAAAGTGAAATTTTGATCTGACTTGATTTACGTGGCAAGCGATTCGATGTTGGTAATAGCTTAGAAAAGTTTGGTAAGCATCAAGATCCTCTTAACGTTTTCAAAATGGCTGCCATTCCAAATGTTTCAAAAATTCACAATAATTTTATTACACTTTTTAGAAACGAGTTAAAACCTGCTTTTTTATTAATTTAATCAGCTTTAATTTCTGCATAGCTAGCTATTTAATTTGTTTAAATCAGTAGGCCTTAAGTTAAATAAATGAATTTCACGGTGGTCAAGGTTTATTTTCGTTTTTCCTTGTACTTATTTTAAAAATTTATTATGCCGATTTGATTCAAACTTGACACAAAAATAGATTATGGTAATAACTTATAGAAGTTCGGTTACTCTGCGATAAACGTCCAAAAAGCTTAAAAACAGCGGTACTGTATTACCAAATCTTAAAAAAGTCATAACTTTCTTATCTTGTGCGTTTTTGAATATCTGATATGAAAATCGTAATCAGTGTTAAAATTTGAATAAAATATTATTTACAGTTATCAAAATCCATGATAATCGCTGCGCGCAGCTCTCTCGCTGACGTGATAGAAGCGAATTACCATATTTTATTATATTCTAGCAAATAGAGAAGTATTTTTCTCTATTTTACGTTTTTTTAAATTCCGATTTCACTCATAATCAGCATATACTATCACTTAAACTTTCAAATTAGACCTACATTGCAAATATAAAATCGAACCCTGACCGCTGTCAACAAATTTCTTAACTTCAAAGGATTTTGAAAATTCAAAATGTCAATTTATGTAGTTCGTAACGTTGATCACGATGGTAAAATCAGATTTTGAAAACCATTTAAGAAAAAAAACGTGAATTTCCAAGATTTTAAGTTGCCGCCATTTTGAAACTGTTGGCAGTTTTTCGCTGGTTAACGAGCTCGTTCAAATTATTATCTTAATTCATTTTTGTCCTGGTTTGACTTAATCAAACCAAAATTGCGAACGTGAGCGTGCTAAAACACACGACTCCTTAAAAAGTTATATAAATATCAGGATCGGTGCACATTTCATGGTCCCATTGGTTCTCATTTTTCCAACGGAAATTTGCTAAAAAATTGTTTAAAATTCGTTTCCCTGTGTGCCATGATTATTTCATAGTTCTTCACTCTTCAAAACTAATTAATTATTAAAATAGGCTTACAGTTTACTAATTGTATTATTACTCTAATCTCTTCTAAGGATGTTGTTGCGTCAGTACTTTTTTATGGTTACAAAAACTTTTACCATAAAACACAGAATTAATTTTAAGAAGATAAACTGTGCAGGCCAGTAACCTTTTCTCGTAAGACCGCTGCATGCAGGCGAACTGCAGCTAATTCCCGATGCGGATGTTTTCATAGGCTGAACCCATTAATGTGAGCATTATTAAACACACTGTTAACACGTGTGCCTTTCGTCCTTTCTTCAAACTCGTAACACTTTATTTCTTCACTTCTTTTATTGATGATTAATTGTAACGCTAACAGTTTATAACGAATCCTTAACGGGGAAGGTAATTAGGCCTAATCCTATCGGTTGTTGGAATTCAGATTGCATCTACAATATAGGTTGAAAATTTAACTATCAGAGACGAGCTTTTGTTTTTAGATATCACTTTCGATCTGTAATTTCTTAAATTGTGTTGCGTTTCGAATCTTTATTTATGACCAACATCTGACCATTTTGATAAATTAGACAGATTTTTCAGTAGTTTTTGAGCTCCGGAACGAAATTCTTTTGAGAAATAATCGAATTTGAAAAAAGTACTTTTTATTTAGGTACGTAGTATAATAGTGGGCTACATTTGAGTAAATTTGATCCTAATTTTTAGAACATAGTTTAAAAAAATGGACACGAAAATATTTGGTAATACATGTTTTTAAATGCCAAAGTATTGACAACTAAATTTCTCGGTAGTCTCCGGTCCAAACGTTTTTTTTTTTTGGATATTGTGAGCCATTCGTTTGTTTTGGTAGTCTACTTACTGGATATATTTGGTCATAATCGTTAGAACATATTTCGAGAAAATTGGGTTTTAAAATGTTTTCACAAAAAAAGGACTTGGAAAAATCCACTCTATGACTAGACATTAACAAAATCCAATTCTATCAAAATCGTCTATAACAATTTTGGTCAGATTTTATCTTAATGTGTGTCTTTAAAATTGAAGCAAAAACGAAAACGTGGCAGTCGCTTTATCTCCGAAAAATGCGGTCCGGAAGCCATCGACAGAAAATATGTACAACTGTTGTTTTTCGATATATTTAACTGTATTTTTTAAAATTTTTAATTTGTTCTACTGGTAAATATTGGGCAATGTGACTATACGATTTTTGTTAGTAGATTCAGAACCGGTTTTATGAGGAAGTAACAGCATTTATTTCATTTATTTATTTATTAGAATCTTTATCTTACAGATTAAATGAGTAATACATATAGTTGATCTTGGACCAATACATATACATGTATTGGACTTAGTAAACTAAATCATGCGGTTTATGACGTTTAAGTCGTCTGTTGTTTAATTCCACATCTAAGAGTTGGATGGCTTTGACGTTTCGAATGTTGATGTAGTCTCTTCTCGTGCCGAGAGGCGCAGTCTTGTATTATCTTCTTTACATACTTCCAATCTAGGTCTGCATGAAGGTCATCTTTCCTCTGGTACCATCTTGCATTTGTGATTGCACGAATAATAAGATTTTGTACTCGCTGGATAATCTGTTGATTTGAGGGTTTTGTACACCCCCAAACTTCAGCACCATGTCCAAATAGGCTTAACTGGTATGTACAATAATCTCTTGTGGTACAAGACCAACTGAGATTTTCGTCCCATCAGCCAATACAAATCACGCAGTTTTTGTTTGACTTTTTTAACAGCATTTGTGAAAGTTTTTCCTATAGTTCTTTGTACCGTACTTTATAAAGATTATTTTATGTTTGCACTCCTAACTTCTAAGTAAATATCTTACCCAGCACACTGACCGAACAAAACGAGGCCTCTGTTTCAATTCGACCGTTCGGAATTTGGTTTGTGTGTTTGTTATGCTGTTTGTTAGAAACGCGTTGGCTGATTCTTTTGAAGTATGGTATGAAGACACCTTTTGCAAAGCCTGAACGACTTATATGTAAGATTTTTTCCCGTAAAATGTAAGATTAATTTCCATTTCGAGATGGCGGCCTCTCGTTTAACGGAGGCGAGTGTAGTTGATGGCCGTTTTTCCTGTAATATTGGCTGAACGATGATACATAGCCTATCATAATTTTGACCACTTCATGGAAAAAGAGCTTGAATTTTCCAATAAATTTGGTCCAGTAGTGATTTTTTTTAATATTACGGGAACCAGTTAAATTGGCTGAAAAATTACAGCGCGTTATAGAGAGGTAATCAAGCAATGGATGAACAATATACAGCGAGGTTTAGTTCTGTGAACCTCAGATCCAGCTTGGCCGTTTGGTGGGAACCTAGAAGTGATACGAAACGTAACGGGATTAGACATGTTGCGTTGACGTCAAGTGCTTGACGTTGCCTATTTATTTCCAAATAAATAAGTGTGCGTGGAAGACACCAAGAGCTCTGCATACGAGTGTCGAGGCACCGTAAAAACTGTACACACAGAACGCTCACATCCTTAGTAAATGATGTTAATCAGCGAAGCTTTGCATTTTCATCGATAAGCTACACCACTGTAGCTGCACATTGAACAGTATTGCCACATATTATTCATATCTAACTGTAGAGTGTGTCCAGGGAGAAGGATAGCATG
Organism: Callitettix versicolor; assembly: GCA_022606455.1. Taxonomy (NCBI): domain Eukaryota; kingdom Metazoa; phylum Arthropoda; class Insecta; order Hemiptera; family Cercopidae; genus Callitettix; species Callitettix versicolor. Next base: position 36,811,220 of record CM040183.1, on the reverse strand, counting down.
CACCAATTGACAACATCGCTGCAACAAATCGGTGTATGAAGTACACTGCGCTGTCTTCTATTCGAAGATTTAAATACAAACCCAGTTACACAACTCCCCGTTGAGCCTTCCGTATACGTACTGAGTTTTCTGTGGTCAAACGTTGGCGTTGATGCCAGTATTAAATTACAGTTTACGTGAACCATATGTTAAAAAAAAAAATGTTCACGCTTTTCTTTATACCGGAAATGTTAACGCCGGTAGCTGAACAGTTTTAAATTTGCAAACAATTCTTCGGCAATACAAAAATAGCTCTGTGTAAGATCTGCGGGCAGAAGTTTATTTTTTTTTAAACCTCAGCGGTTATTACACACAAATACAGGAAATAACCAATCAAATTAACAACAAACAGAAACATTGGCGTGTGTTATTGTGTAAACAAAAACCATTGCCAACTTTGGCAGACAAAAAAGTTCCTAGACTGCGAAGAGCGCCCCAAAGTAAAGAGTTGAGAAACAATCGAACTAAAATAGCTTCCAATAAAAAGTGCCTCGTTTATTTTTACGCACGCCTGGACTTAAGATGGCCAAGAACATTAACCCAAGTCTTTAAGTGTTTGTTGGAGGAAAATAAACTGTCAATTATTTAACCTTTATCGTCGCTCGGTAACTAAAAGGTTCTATAATTTGTTTTGGTGATTTTATGTAGCCTGCCAAGAACAGTGTTCCGAATCTACTTTGTGTAGAATTAAAAAATTTTGTTTATTCACAACAATCCTAATTCAATATAATTCTAGAATGTTTACAGTGTTAGAGGTCACTCCATTTATTAGGGCAAATGTCATTCTAGATTTTTTAATTAGTAGTATTATCTCATAACTAGTTGATTCCCATCGTAAAATGAACTATTGAATCGGTCTTCATTGTATGATCCTGACCCGGGATAATGAAATGAGCACCGATCATGTTGGCACTATAATGTTGGTCAGTTTTTATTCAATAACAATCGATTTTATTAATAGCTTCAAAAAGTTCTTTATCCGTTAAAATCCTTTTCAAAATGGCGCCCATTCTACTTAAGTTCAGCGTCTTATTTCACCATCGTAACGAATGTTAAAACTTGCATACATCAGCATTAGTGTAAATTTTCAAAATTTTGTTTCATGTAACACGAAAAGGCACTGATGACGATCAAGGTTCAAGTACGTACTTTCAGTGAAATTGAAAATGTAACTTTTTTTTGCAGATCACAGTGGTAAAATGGAGGTTTTAAAATACAAGAAAGAAAGTAGTGATTTTTAAGGATTTTGAAATGATTTTTCTGGGTGACAAACTTTTTCAAATTGGAGTACTTATTACGGTATTAACAATGAGTAATGACATGCTGTTAGTGTCAATTGTTTTTTTGCAACTTTGCTGCCATCAGAACAGCAAGACCTGCATGAGTATTTCGAACTCAAACTTGCAGCGAGAACCACCTCGAGGATCAGGTAATCAGCGTAATAAAATGCATAAATTAGCATTTTGAATTTTCAAAATCGGTTGAAATTAAGAAATTTAATTTGATGCTGGTCAGGTTCATTTTCGTATTTCCAGTATAATTTCAAAATTTAAAATGCTAAGACACGTGCAGATTTCAATGCTGATTGTGATAGTGATAGCAGAGTTTCAAAAAGGATAAGATAAAGAAAAATACTTTTGGAAATTCGCTTCTATCACGTCAGTGAGACAGCTGCTTGAGGCGAGTTTTTAATTTTTAATTCTCTACTTACTTATTTACTTCTTACTTTACTTCTTATTTAAAAGCAAGCATTAGATTTTAAAAATATACTAAATATGACATGTACAGCGAAAACAATAAGTGAAAATATAATATGTACGTAACAAAAACAGTAAATGAAAATAGGCCTATATTAGTACAATTATGTAATTCATTAGATTTTGTTGTTGTTGTTATTTTAAGGCGAAAAGCACATTGAGGCTATTATCGCTTTCCTAAATGTAAGTGTGAGAGTAAAGTGTTAAAGTTGTAAGTTAGTATTGTAAGTGTAAGTATGTGTTAGACTCGGGTATTTATTGAGGGACGTCAAAATCCTCTCAATAGGTGCAGCTAGTCTGCACCCTCTGCGGGGCATTAGAAAATAATATATGTGCATAAAAAAATATCCAACAAATTAGAATATAATATGTAGCCTACATAACCTTACTTTGTTACCATCTGTACTTGTGTAGATTCCGTAGGATGACTGGACGAAGTCAGGTACGTTATGTTTTGGCCATCCCTGATTGCTTTAATGGAACGTTGTGAGTAAGAGATCTCAGGGTTGAACCTGCCGAGGCCGGCGAAACTTAACAAAGTAATTTTCCAATATCTCTGTCTTACTGCTAGTATTGTTATCTGTAAAAGTACGAGTAAAAAAAATACTAAGCATCGAAAGAAAAGTATCGATACTTGACCGGTATCGTGTAATCGATTCGTCCCTAACTGGAACCTTTTCTAGAGCCGTGATCTGGGAAATTAGGCTCGAAACGTGTATCTTTGTCTAGATACGGTTTCACAACTACCAAATAGTTGTTTGTATAATTTGTATAGCGGCAAACAGCTGTCTCGCTGATGTGTGGAAGCGAGTTACCAAAAACTAAAATCATATCACATAAAGCAACATTGAAAAGAATATGCAAATAGTATCGCAGTTTTAAAGGAGAAAAATGCGAACCGTTCCGCAGGAAAGTTTCAAAACTTTTTATTTTACACGCTTTAGAAAAGTCTGACTTCACCCTCCTTACTTGTACGATGTTGAAATCTTCATAATTAATAATGCTGCTTTAGGCAGATTTTATAGCTGATTACGCGCGCGCGTGTGCACGCACACAAACACTTTTTTACGCTGGAATCCTTTATTTTCCATCGATGTTCCGATATGGCCAGACATTCAAGAAAAACCACCTTTTTTCTCTCGGAAAAAGGGTGGACAAATCACCACGACTCGGGAAGAGGGTCCTGAAATTGTTTTCATCAAAATTTCGGGATCATTTTTACGATTGCTATACTTGTTATATTATTCCATAAAAACGTAACCTATAGGTGATTATCTTGTGCACACACAAAAAAATATTTGTTGTACCTATTAAAACTTTTGCGAAATTTCATTTTTAAATGCAGTAGATAGTCTATATTCCGTTGTTTTTTTTAATCTTTATGTTACTCTGTAGAACTATCGGTTATGTTGAACGTATATATATATATATATATATATATAAAGATCGAAAAAGGGAAGCGTTCGTAGCTCAGTGGGCAGGGTAAAGGTAGTTTTACGTGGGTTCGAATTTATTTTACCATCGTTGGCTTTTCCTTGTTTTACATCGATTATCCGTTTTAATTTGTTTAACTGGCGTAAAGAAAATAACTTTAAAAAGCGAAATCTATTCGATAAACGTTCAACCGTTTCCCACGAAAGGCCAAAGGCAAATAATCAAGTACAAATGATATCACGACAGCGAAACAGCTGCGCGTCCAGTGTTACCAGACCATCGCGATAAGTTACAAATTGCAACACCGACCTTCGCTAATAATGATATTCGAATCAATCGTATTGCATCCTTTATAGCATGCACTTAATGTTATGGTCATTATTGGTTGCTTTGCCTGGGGACTGTTACCGGCTACAAAACAATTGGAAGTCATAGAACCGTGACGGTGTGAGTACTGAGTATATGGGCAGTCGAGGAGTGGCTGGGAACCTTCCAGTGTGTCCTTCAAGGATGCCTGTACACGCGCGTGCGTGTGGGTACATACTGTGCAATTTTACTAGAGCTGTTTGGTTATTGTAGATTTTCGCTGATAGTTAAAGAACTGGAATGTTCAAGACATATTTTTTGAGTTGTGTGTGCTTTCTTTCAGCACATTTTCATCCATTTACCATTGTTTAAAAAAAATATTTTTTTTTAATTACCCTAAATGTTGGAGCTTTGTAGTCACGTTCAAACAAAATCTCTTAAAGATATTTTAGCTAAAGAACATTTTTGCTGTTGGTTTTCTGCCATCCGAAACTGCGTCTAGTGGCCGTAGACGAGTGGATTGCTTGATTTATGGATTTATGGTCAGAATGTGTGATGACGCAGGTCAGTAGAGTATCAGAATCTTGTCTTCCGTTAAGGGCATGCCTGTAAAGGGCATAGTTTGAATCTGTGATGTCGAGTCTATGGAGATGGGACTGAAAGTCGTGCACAATTGAAATTATGTACTCCGTTACAGTATAATATTAACTTATTCTTTGGAAAGGTCTTTTCAAAATTAAACGATTTCTATTTCTTAATGTGCCTGCCAACAGTAGTAGTACGCTTATTCCTTCTCGCTCTGTACCCGAACCATTGTTGGTGTTGGAGAATTAACCTTTTGCCTGTTTTTGGGAAAGAATTGTTCCCTTTTTGAGGGATTTAAGAACGTTCGTTACTTACATCGACTTGTCTAGGTATTCATTGTACCACTGTGACGCATCCAGCCATGGCAAGTTTAGACAGTCGTTTCCGGCATGCGAAAGTCGGGTCACAGTTCGCTGGCGTATTGCCACAGATTCACGTCCGACTGATGTAACTCTCCAGCACATCTAACGTCGAATTTGTTTCTTGAAGCTCAACTTTAATTGCACCATTGAAGAACCTGCTGCTGTATCTCCTACCAAACAGTCTAAATGATAACACTTTCACTAATGTTAGTGAAACAGCCTGATGGTACCTCGAAGTTCCGCATGCACGAAATCTGTGCGGCCAAAAAAATTTCGCGATGGTGTAGGAACAATTAGTTCTAAACTTTGAACCAATTTCGTGTGTTGTAGTTTTTGCTCTATGAAGTACATACACATTACGTTTTTCTTTTTATAGAAAAGTGAGAAAGTTACATCGGAAGCCCTGTAACTCGCTTGCGGAATGCAATGGGCAAGCTACGACTACGGTACATGTTGTTTACGTATAATTGAAAGAACAAAACATTACTGTACTTGTTTCCGATGACTTACGACAGCCAGTCACTCATAAAGCTGTACAGTCGTTTCAAGTGAATGTAGAACAAAGACCACAGGCGATGTATTTTCGTGCAGAATTATTTGACGACACGCTGGAAGACACGAATAGAGTTCTAATAGTTAAGTTGGTAAATCTTCTCAGGTTATAGTACCTGTTTCAATTGCAATTTGATTGTTTTATTTTTGTGTTTTCATTAAGTCTTAAAATGATTAACTAATTTATGTTCCTTTTTTCTCGACTCGCATCTCAATAAAGTTGTTTTAGTTTCATTTATTCTTGTTGTGTTTGAGCCAAATCCGTGCGTACAAGATCAAGAAGGCTTAAATTCATACTGAGTTACGTTCTGTACAGATTGTACAATTATGTTATTAGAATAATTAGCGAATGTCCATCTATTGCAGCGACCTTCATGGTAAGATCCAGACATGAGACTTTCATTAAAACTCGGCACAAAAGTCAATGTTGGTAATAGTTTGGACTAGTTCGTTAAACATAAAGTTTTATTCAACAGTTTCAAAATGGCGGCCATTAAAAATTCTTAAATTCTTTGTCTTAAATGTTTTTGAAAATCACCATCGCAACCAGCGTTTAAAATTGTACAAATTAGAATTATTATTTTAAAAATTTGTTTAAATTAACAAATTCAATTTAACGGAGGTCAGGGTTCATTTTCTTATTTTCAATGTAGTTTAAAACGCTTGTGTATGAAGATTTTTAATGCTTATTAACATATGATGTTTACAGCAGGATTTCAAAAAGAGGTTTAAATATAAAACATATTTCGGGAAATTTTGCTTCCATTACGTAAACGGAACAGCTGTGTTACCGCGATTATATTATGTTTAAGAAGGTATAGCATAATGATCTCAAGGTTCTTGTTTTCCTTTATTGTTCATTCATGAGAACGGAATATGTAGGCTAGATCATTGTTAAAGCCAGTGTCAGTTTTACCATGAACCATTAACGTGTTATTCTGTTTCTAGTATTTTACAATAGCATCCATACTAAATTCAATAAACATGGTATAACAGCTGTAAACAAAAAAGTAAAAAAAGTAACCAAATTCACTAACATCACATTAGCGAATATTGTAATGTACGAATATGTTTGTATTTTGTAAAAAATACAATAATCGCTGCACGCAGCTGTCTCGCTTACGTGATGGATGTATCACGTAAATATCCAAAAATAATTTCTCTTATCTTACCCCTTTTTTGAAATTAAGATTTCACCGTCTCAATCAGCATTAAAATGAGCACATATTAGCGTTATAAGCTTTTAAGTGATATTTAATACACGTAAACGAAACTTGACCGCCGTCTAATTGAATTTTTTCAAAGGGAAGTTCAAAGTGTTAATTTATGGAATTTTTAAAGCTGATTACGACTGTGAAATCAGATTTAAAGAAAAACTAAGGTGAACAAATTATGAATTTCTGAAAATTTTTAAGAATTCAATTTCTGTGGTTTTTTTTCTTAATATTCATAACCAATCTTTACAAGATGGTTATGGTTTACATCTACAACAAAATCACATTTGTAGGATAGCTATTTACATTAATAACTCCCTTCACATCAGTGGAGCAGTTCATGAGATTTAGTCCTCTTGAGGCGGCGAACGTTGCCGACTACTTCACGTACTGCCTCCATCTCACAATTTTCATGCGTAAGAAGCCGTAGATTATGACTAGTTGCACATTTTTTAACTTCCTCTGTGACATGCCTGATGTTTAAGTTCCGATGTAAATCATTGTTACGAATATACCATGGGGCATTGACTATTCCTCGCAAGACTTTGTTTTGGAAATTTTGGATTATTTTTATATTCGACGGTTTTGTACAATCCCACAATTGCAAGCCATATGTCCATACTGGTTTCAATATTTGTTTATATATTAAAATTTTATTCTTCACTGAAAGCTCAGAGTTATGTCCAAGCAGTCAGAAAATTTCTATATTTTATTCTAAGCTCTTCAACCTTTTTCTTTACATGGACTTTCCACTTGAGCTTCGTATCCAGGATAATCTACGCCCCATAATGTTCAGGATGTTATGTCCATACGCCCAGGATAATGTTCAACGCCCCAAGTATTTGGCATCGTTGGAGTAAGGAACAGCTTGAGCATTGATAAACATGGATAAGATTTCAAATGACCTTCATTTTGAAACTGTTGAATGTAATTGTACAAGTTGTTGGCCTATTACCAAAATCGGTTTTTGTGACACATTTGAATCAAATTGGACTAAAATAGAGAAGGTGAACTTGCTAAAACATACACGCGAGCGCGCGTGTTCTTATTTTTCAATGTTAATTTATTGATAACATATCTTGACCGCAATAAATCGCCTTAAGTTTTATCTTAAAATTTTTTTAAACTATAGAATGTCAAACTGCATTATTATTATGAATGAAAATGTAACCGCAGTCAGGATCATTTTCGCTTTGTACATTCTGTATGTACTAACTTTTCTACATTCTGCCGTTAATGATACGAAATTTGAAATCAATGTTGAAAACTTCTACTACGGCCCAAGCTACTGGCAAATTCAGTTTTCGTGCTAAATTTAAATAAAATCAAAATGTATTCTAGATGGCTGAGTACAATCCTGTAAATAGTTTTCTGTGAATATTCGCTAACAAACACTTTTGTTAGAGATAGGCCTACTGGCGGTAAAGCGAATATACACTGCAGCAACAATCCAGAACTGTGAGCCCGCTAATTAAACCATATCTTAGATGTGGCAAGCGGTTTATCTTTCCTTGTCATAAAGTAAAAGAGCTGAAAGCAGAATGGGGTTGGATCTGAGGGTTGCCAAGAACTGCGTTTAGCAAAATCGATAGAGTACTTCGACTGATAAAACTAAATATGAACTAGTAGTGACGGCAATAGTTGTGAGCGAGATTTTTTTATTTATGAATGTAAGAATGGGAAGAGGTAATGTCGTTTTTGTAGGAAGTACTAAATTAATGGTGACTAGAATTATTTCACCATTGAAGCTTGTATAAATTACCATTTTTAATTTTCAAAATAAAATGGAATTTCAAGAATAAATGAGTGGGCGGATAAAACTAAATACGATTTTTGTGTTTGTCCGACTATTGTGTACACTTGGGCTAATGCAGACGATGGGATGATTTATAGCGTATGAAAATGCCAAGCCCTCGCCGGGAATCGAACCCGGGTTCTCGGGGTGAAACCCTAGTACCCTATCCACTAGGCCACCGAGTAGCCTATCCACTAGGCTAACTAAATACGAACTAGTAGTGACGGCAATAGTTGTGAGCGAGATTTTTTTATTTATGAATGTAAGAATGTGAAGAGGTAATGTCGTTTTTGTAGGAAGTATTAAATTAATGGTGACTAGAATTATTTCACCATTGAAGCTTGCATAAATTACCATTTTTAATTTTCAAAATACATTGGAATTTCAAGAATAAATGAGTGGGCGGCTGGGTTGATTTCCAAGTTCCACAAGTGTATTTTTTTATTCCGAATCCACACATCACTAGTATTCAGACGGAAAGCACGTTTTGCTATTATTTTACGCATTGCTTTAAAAAGAATTGTACTATTATGTAAGCAGTGGATGAAAGAATGACTGATGAAACGTGATCGGCACTGAAATTTATTGAATGAAATATTGCGGACGGATACATTACTTTAGAATGCAAAAATGTCATTTGTTGTCGTCAATGGTAGAACCGATTTTAGTTGGAAAGAATATTGCAATGAAATTGTAAAGCGTACACCAAGACCCACGCTTATACATCCTTTATACCGGATCCCGAACGCTATGAACAATATTTTTTCGGTTCCTTGCGATAGTTTGTTCACAATGAGTTTATCTTCTTTATTTCTAACGTGTTTTCTTGTTGCATTAGGCTTCATTTTCTTGGTAGCTCTCAAACATCTCTGGCTTAAAGTATAAATACGCTTGGATTTTTCTTAATCCCATAGTTGTGGCAGGGTTTTGCACAGCTCTATAACTTTATTTACAATTGCTTCCCAACACAGCCACTGTTACGTCAACTTTCCCACTAAAACATTATCACTGGCAACTCAAGCACGTTCTCAGTTCTGACAGAAACAAACACTTTCTTGCTGTTTTTGACAAAAATATTGACGTGCCCGTTTTCACTTCAATATTGTTGTCTATGTCTTCCAAGAGCTCACAGTAATTTGGATTTCGATACTTAGATTTTCGTGAATATCGCACATGAATCGGTAAACCAGTGCGCTCCTTCCAGTAATATTGTACGCGTATGATCCACTTTTGGCCTGAAAAATTCGCACCTTCTGAAGTAATTTGGCATTGTTTGGTAGAATAATATGCTTTATGGTGGCCATATCTGTTTGTGGAGATATACCTGTTATGGTTACGTTCGTTTAAACAACCTACAAATCTAAACAAAACGTGTTTCTTGTACTCCTAGAGAATCTTATCTGCGATAGAGGCTTTGGCAGATATTGTTTTAAAACTGTACTTATCCTTAAAGTACATAATTATCATTATCTATAGAAGTTTACTGCTTAAGAAAGCGAAACCTTGGGAAGTTATGTGAGCAATTACGTTAAGTGACAGTTTTACAAGCTACAAATGTAGAAGAAACATGTGTTCCTTGTACTTCTAGAAAGTCTTACATATGCGACAGAGGCAGTGGCAGATATTGTTTTAAAACTGTACTTATCCTTAAAGTACATTCTTATCATTATTTGTCGAAGTTTATTGCTTAAGAAAGTAAAACCTTGGAAAGTTATGGGAGCAGTTACATTTAGTGACAGTTTTACAGTGCATGCTGTATTCATTAGACGCGGTAGTTTAGTGCCCAAGCGTAATTGTTCGCTTCAAAGCGTGAGCTCACGTCCAGATCGGCTCACGGAGTGGACAAAAACATTCCGACCTTGGTACAGTCGTTTACTATTAAAGTGCACCAACCTTCAATTGGAGTTATGCCGTTAAAGAGATCGAGAAGGAACTTCGGTTGTTCCTTACTGTGTTCGTAATTTGCTGGCCGTATCGAAGGTCTTGTTGTTGTGTCTAACTGGTATAAACTTCTTCAACAGTAAAGGAAATTACAAAAATTGAAAAAATGGTAATTGTAATGGCTTTGTAAAATCATATGGAGGGGAGAAGTTATTAAATAATGGTACGGGAAATATGCTAATACACGCCGGCAGGTGGTCGATGAAGATCGATGTGTAGATTTCAAGCATTAACAGCACTTACGATAGCGTTGATTGAAGCGACCTTCATGGTAAGACTTAGATTCGGACCCTTGAAATAAATGCCATTTATAAAGGTTTCTTCGAACATGTTATGTAACAGCCGCGTGCGTCTGTTATTGCAAGAATCATATTGGAAAATATTCGTAATCGGTTGTTGTTGAAAGTATATCTAATATTTTCGTGAAATCAGAAGATGCATTTCGTGTACAGATGTACCGCGTTACTGTGACTTCAAATCTAGACAGACCCGTTATACGGTTTACTCTTCTGGCTTCATCTTCTTGTACGGTGTCATCATCTGCTGAGTGATCGTATAGTTCACTCAAACACCAATCACTGTTCCTCTCTTTTCAAACTCACCTTCCTTTTTTTTGATCACTCGATGTCGTATGTTCTTATCGATAATGCTCCAGAACACACAGAATAATTACGCATGATTAGACAAATGTCTCCGTAACAAAATGCGTAACTATATGGAAACATCTCTTTGGAATTGGACAAACGTAAAAACCATTTGTGTACGTAATGGTCACATTAAAAATGAATAATCTAACGTAATTCTACGAAAAAGAAAACTTTAATTTAACAGCAGTTGTATGGAACATGACCGAAATATAAGTCATGCGAAATTGTTTTTTGATAATGTTTTTGACAGTGTGCAGAAAACTCATGATTAAAAAAACCTCGATAATAAATTGCGTATACGTATACTATATGAAGACATCTTTTTATAGCAATGTTGAGATTTAAGGACCTGAAAGGTAGTTTTTTTTTAAATTAGGTATCATAGAGAAAACAGTGTTAATCGCTTTTGCAAATCGATTTGATCAAATCGAAAATTTACATACTGCGAACCAACAATAACCCGCACTGCAGTAAATAGCATTGAAAATGATCAAGCATTGAAAAACTTTGTCACGGTAGAACTACGGAAAATGACTATGTAGCCTACCCCTACGTCAATAGTCAAGAGGGCCTGCGTGCCAGAGGTAGGTAACCAGGCAGTCTGCTGCGTCTCCAGACTTCCGTACCTCATTATCGTAGGTTCAAAATTAAAATTGTTGCCGTATGATTTTCTCTTGTAGTTAACGTCATTCTCATTTCTATAGTAAAATTTGGAAATCAGACTGACAAATCTTTGCAGCGTTAGGACTACCCTCTCTGGTAGTGAAGTGAGTGTAGGGAGTAGTAGCATGCACCAGTTGGCAATAATGTTGCAACAAATCAGCAAATTAAGTACAGTGCGCGATTTTCTTTTCTAAATTTGAACTCTAAACCCGGTTAACAACTCCCTAATACAAGTGTACCTTCTGTATATATTCACTTTTCTGCGGTAGAACTAATGTTTCACACTAGAACTACGAAAGGGCGTGTGTTCACATGCTACATTAAGATCTGACCATATTGCGACTTGTTCAAACACTCCAGTTGGCCTAACCAAACAGCTGTTGAATGATGGTACTGCATCACGAGGCACGACACGACCTGCGGTGAATGCGCTAGATTATCATAACAGGTAGTCACCTAGGCGGGCAGCCTCCTTACAAGGTAGTTTCGCAATGACTCACCGAGCTTTGTCATCGCGGCCGCACAGTGTCTGCTGGTCTAATATATTAGGAGAAGCAGCGCCTACATGCAATATGCAACCAGAACCAGTTCATCACCTGACACCTGACACTGTGCTTTCTGTGTCATTTCGTATAACTGCTAGTCCATACAGAATGGTATAGCATTCATTTTCTGTGTCATTTTGTATAACTGCTGATACAACTTTTTTATGATAGCAGTAAAATTATAAAAGAAATTACGAGTAATTTAACGCTGAAAGTATTCGTAGTCGGAGCACCATCATAGTAACACCCAGACTCAAGACTTTCATGCAAATGAACGCCGGTCATGACCTCTAAAACACGTTCTTTTGTTATTGATTTTTTAAAAATTATATTAGGTTATGTTCAGCAAAATTCGTTCTACTATTTACAAATGGCGGCTATTTTAAATCTTAAAAAATCATAGGTTTTTATCTTGAGGTTTTTTGAAAATCTGATTTTACAGTCACAATCATTGGCGTTATCATCAGCTATGTGCATTTTCAAATTCCATCGACTGTTCAAATTATTACGATTAATAAATACACTTTGAATACAATTACATAACGTTAATCTCATATGGAAACAAAGTATGGTCACTACGAAAAGAAAATGTCGAAGCTACACAAATAAACTATTGGAAAAGAGCCACAGGTGGGCTGCAACCGGAAAAAGATAACAAACTTAAGATTCCATAAAATCGTGGATGAGAAGTATAACATTGCAGATGACAATGGTTGTAGGCTTCCATGGTTTGGCCATGTCCAAATGATGGGTGAAGATCGACTTCCCAAAGAGATTCTAAAATGGAAACCACATGGTCGCAAAAAGTAGGAGGACCGAGACTTAGTTGGAGAAAAGGAATTGATATGGAAGTGAGAGAGAAAGGACATTGGATCAAGATCTGTGGAACGACAGGGGAAAATGGAAGACTGGAATCGGAAGACGCCGGAGAACGTTTTAAGCAAAAAATAATAATAAGATTATTAGGAATATCGTCCTGGCGTTATAAACAAATTACTACTCGAATTTGGTTGAGGTCGTGAAAAATATGTTCAAATTTTTACTGAGAGAATTTTCGTAAACGATTTAAAAAATATAAAAAATAAAGTCATAGGAAACTTTACCTATGACAAGATCTTGGGGTTTTTATTACATTCTCTCGTGTTAGTAGAGAAATGTTACTCACAAATTTAAACAGGCCGACAGGAATAGGACTGTTGATGAATTATTTACGTTTATTGTAGTTTTATTTCAAGATGGGATTTGCATAATTCACGAAAGTTTTGGACACTTTACTCCCAAGATAGAGTATAGTTGCTGAGAGAACAAGCCACTCAACGTATGACACATACATATATAATGTAGTTCTTCCATTGAGTTGCACTTAATGTGTCGTAGAATACATTTTGCTTTTTATTAGGCCATTGCAAATGGTAATCTGCGATCATAATTATTCCAGTAATTTTGAATTTTTTAGTTTATTATTGAAACACTGGTCCTCTGTTGTAAAATGCCAGTTTTCGTGCCAAAATCATGGCGGGGTTGCAATAGCTCGTACAAATTTTGTAGATTGTAAAATGTCCCACAAGGGTTTGTACTCACAATGTTCTCTCTTTTATAGCTACAGAGATATAAAGCCGTAAAAATGAAAAAAATTATTGAAATGACTGTGTTTGTTTATTTATTAACTTGTTCTCAGTAGAATTACAAGAATAAAATAAATTACACTGGCCAATATTCCACCTTGTGAAAGTATATTGTTTATAGATTTTGGTGAATTTGTTTTTTTTAGATAAATTAAACAGATAATTGCTTTCTCACTAAATTTGGCTATCGGATACAAAACTAATTTGAGATTTTGGTTGATATCAGTTGTCAGGTGTCCAAAGAAAAGATTTTCATTTGAAGTGTTGTGTGTGGAGTTTTATTTCGTTCATTTGCTCGCGCCTCTGTGTTTTCAAAATAAGTTCGTTAGATGTCGCTGAAATTTTGATATTTTGTAAAGAATCATGTTTTAGATCAGTGCAGCAAATTTGAACACGGATCGGGGGGGGGGAGAGAAGTACTTACAAATTAACACTGCCTGTGTTTGGTTAATTTCGATTTACTTATGACCAATAAAGAACGTCAAACGTGACTTGATAAACTGACTTCAAAATGATTATTTATATTAAAAAAATCTGTTTAACTGGTTTTGAAAAAAATAACGATTTTTGTTACCTTTTTTGATAATTTTGAATCTGATCTTTTTCGATATAGCGCGACCCATATATTTTGTTTTGGGGGTACTTTATGAACTATATTTGATAAAATCGGAATAACCGATTTTGAGAGATTTTATGTTTTTTTACCAAAAAGGGGTTTCGAAATTTGTTTAAAATTAAATAAGCCCCGAAATAAGGGGACCCCATTGCATATGAACACGGTAAACAGCAGTTCAGCCAAGATATTACAAATAAAAAAGACGGAATGGAAATTGATTCGTTTCGTTTCATTATACATTTGCCAGCTATGCGTGCGCATTGTGGCTGCCTTGGAAAGTTAGCCGACTGAGTGCTGACGCCAATGTTCTGCTGATAGTGCATTATTTGCTGAAGGTTTTTCGTAATGTGAGCTGATGTGTACTAAAGCTTTTATCAGATAAACGAGGAAATGTTTTTTTTTGACGTTATGAGAATTTTTTACGTGCAACCTAACCTAACTTTGTTCAGATGTATCTAATCGCAGCACGTAATTATACCGCTGACGTGATGGAAGCAAATTTCCAGAAAGTAACAGCTCATACGTAACGCTAGCAGAAAGTAACGTCTCATATGTAAACATTTTGATATGCGAATATTAATTTTTTTAAATAAATGTACAACAGTAATTTTAATATCATATTTTTTTCCGTATTTCACCACCGCAATTAGCATTAAAATTTGAAATTATATTCAATATGCTAATTTAATTCAGATTTGTAACGCTGATTACGGTGGTGAAATCAGGTATACAGGTTTTAAATGCCGCTTTTTTGAAAAAGGGAACAGGTTTTGGTCCATAACGATCCAAAATAGTCCTTAAGTATCCATACGAAACGTATGCAACGGTAACCATATTTTCCTAGAAGAAATCCGAGACTTTTTATGTTTGCGTGGGGGGGTCTTTGTGTGTCTGTATTTTCACGTTAATTTCAAACATTGAAATGAACTAGATAATAACAAAATTACATTAACAAAAACTGTTGCCAAAAGATACCAATTTTTTTTTTTTTTTTTTTTTTTTTTTTTTACGTCCGACTATTGTGCAGACTTGGGTTAATGCAGACGATGGGATGATTTATATATACATATCAAAAGATACCTAAATATACATACAGTACAGTATTCATTTGTATTAATAATAACAAATTAATCGCAATAAAACTACTGTTTATGTTTTACAAGAGCATTTCAGCCGCCTCGGTGGCCTAGTTGATAGCGTACTAGGCTTTCACCCCGAGGACTCGGGTTCGATTCCCGGCCAGGGCTTGGCATTTTTCATACGCTATAAATCATCCCATCGTCTGCATTAGCCCAAGTGTGCACAATAGTCGGACGTTAAACACAAAAAAAAAACAAGAGCATTTCATCTGTTCGCCGACTTTCATGATTTACTCCAGTCATATTTGTCTGCACAGCTTAACTTTTAATCAGTGCTTTATTGGTGTTTTTAATCTTTTAGTACATTTCATAGCTCGATTCGGCATAGTGTGAATGCTTTATGGCATTATTTATTATGTTTTATAATATAATACCCGGCAACGGTTCCAAGGCAAAGTCAAAACTAAGCGAACGATCCAAATCTCTGACGAAGAAAGAAAAGCAAGATCACAACGAATGAAGCAATACTGGGCTACGAGGAAGGCACAGAACATTAAAAAGTGATTGATTTAGTGTACCCCAAAGTTGGGTGAAACAAGTAAAGAAGATAATACCCGGACCGGCCAAACAATAACAACATTAATAACATTACATAACGTAACATTTTGATACTGGAAAATTTGGCAAAATTTATTTTACATTAGCTTTTTACCCAGCAAAACAGTTAATTTCAAAATGGACGTATTTTTTAAAAAAATTTAGCCAATATTTAAGTTTCACTACTTAGAAAATCTGATTTCACCATCTTAATTGCATGTTTAAATTTGCAGAAATCAGCATTTAAAATTTTAAAAGTCGTAATTTTGGATTCAGTTAAAAATTTTAATAAATGCAGATTTGAACGCTGATTGTGATAATTAAATTACGTATTGGGGAAAACAACGTAATTTTTTTTTAAAAAGAGGTCATCAGATTTTGCCGAATCTGGTAATATAGAAATTATTATTCAAGTCAGTGTATGAAATTTGAAATAGAAGAAATTCCCAAATTCAAACGTAAACCTAAAAAAGCAACACAAACCCGACGGTGGCCATAGTTTATTTTTGGGTTTATCGATTGTGAATTTCCTTTGCTGCATTTTAAATTTGAAGAGTTCAAATATGACCAAATTTTTACCAAACCTAATGATCCGATTTGGAAAAAAATTATACTGATGTTTCGATAGTTTTTTTTTAGGCAATATCGACGCAAGAATTTAGTTTGAGTAACATTTGAGCAAAATTTGATCAGAATTGCCGACAGGTAAATCCTGTTTTTAACAAAAATTCGCTTGAAAAACTTCTTCTTTTTCGGAAAACTTAAAATCTGACACCGATTAAGTCTATCAAAATGTCAAGATTGATTTTTCGCGATTAGAAACTTCTGCGTACAGTGAGAACGTAAGAACGATCATATTTTTCAGTTATTTCTCAAAATTGGTTTCTCTGGGCGTGACAGCGGGTCATGCAGTAAAACGTGCTTAGACTTCTAATCTGCTGCTATCAGCGTATCTTACAAAACTTGGGCCAGCTAGTCGCTTCAATATTGCACTGATATTTAGTAAGTGTTATTAGCGATTTTCCATTGAAAAACAGTAGCCATCATGGTAAGACTCAAATTCGAAACCAATCCTGACATCTAGAGTACTTGTGTGTGTAAGTACTCTTACTTTGCCATTTTGTTCTGATCTGAACTACTGGGTACGAAGTCGATTTTGGTAATAGCTTGGACAAGTACGTTACCAATCAAATACCATTCAGGAGTACGGAAATGGTGGATCATTGTAAGTCTTAGGAAATGCAAATTTCTATTTTCATCTGCATTTTTTTGAAAATCCAGTTTCACACAACCGCGGCACGCAACATTTTCGCTGAAGTAATGGAAGCGAATTCATGGAAAGTAACAATATTACGGTAATCTTTTTATCTTACATTTTTTGAAAATCAGTGTTAAAATAAATTAGCATTTTAAGTTTTCAGATTCCTTTGGAAATGAACTTGACGGCGGAAAGTTCAGTGTAATTTGAAAATTAAAAAAAACTAATTCATGCAGTTTTTAATGCTGATTACAATGGTGAAGTCAGACTTTCAAAAAGTTTAAGGTAAGAAATGAAGAGTTTGACATTCGCTTTTATCACGTCAGCGAGACAGCTGCTTGCCGCGATTATATAATTTTAAGTAAGAACCCCGCAGGGGAGTGCAGCGTAGCTGCACCTATTGAGAGGATTTAGACGTTTCTCGCGGTACTTACACTTACAACACTAAAATTACGACTTTAAACACTTTATACTTACACTTACTTTTAGGGAGGCAATAATAGTCTCAATGTGCTTTTCGCCTTAAAAAAAATAAAATAATAATAAGTAAGACTGTAAATTTTATGTTATTTTGCAATGTGTTGTTTCTGTTTCAGGTAAGTGAAGTTTCATTAATTTTGAAGATAATGCGATTCCTTGTGCCGTAAGTGTTATTATTTATTTTGAAATACCAAGAAAATTGAGAAGTAATTGATAATTTACTTCTTATAACTCTCTGATGATGGTAACCAATTTACTGAAACGTAGACTACATCGGGATAGGGTGGTTGATAAATTTAATCACGCTTTGCTTATAATTTTGTTTACGTAGCTAGAGAGATTTTGTTTTTTCATTTCTTTAATATATTTTTGTAAATTCTTTGCCTAATTTAGAACTGGAGGTCACCTCCAGATGCTTCGTGGTCCAACCCGTTCAGTTACTCTCTTAACACCATCTTGAATCGTGAAATAAGTGCTTACTGCGTATCGATAATAGATGTTATAGAAATTATAAACATTATTCAAGTAGGTTCTCAAAGAAATACAATAAAAAGTAATCATTTTGGCCATAATTTTCAATTTTATTTTCACAAATTCAGTTTGAAGTTTTTTTAGTACTGAAAAAGTACAGTAAAAGTTTTGATAATGGAAGTATTACGAAACACTTCAATAAAGTGTTTAAAGCTAGGAAAGGCAGAGAAATGTACTCTACAAAATTACAACATACCAGCGGAAAAAGATTACATTAAAAAAAATGTTTTGTCACTTGTTGTAGCTATTTCCTTGAACAAATTTGGGAGTAGCGTAAATCGATAAAGTTTCTATAAACTGACGTCGGATCAACCCATACTTTTCAATAATTCATGTATCGTATGAAGCAAATCCGATGATTTTGTGAATAGCAACCTTTTTCAAGTGTTTTGTTTGGGTACTTGTAGCATACATTTGCCCCTGTTGTCACATATTTGTGCAACATTTGTATACAATTTCCGCTTTGAATTTTGTTCATAATGTAACAGAACTGTTCCTAATTGATAATAAGCCACACGGCGATGCTTTTATAGAAAAACATAATCTGTGAACCTGAGATAATGAATTGCTGGCTGTTATTTAATGCGATAAGGTAAGAAATGATTTAAAATGTTATTTTAGATCATAACATATTTATTATGATGTATATTGTACGTACTTTTTTGGCGTACGTACAAAGATAGCTTGCCTATTTTTATAGGATTATGTTAGGAAAACCGTAAGCCCGAGAAGCCTTGAGACCGAGTGCTCTAGGCTTCCTTCCACTCTTCGCCTTTGAATTTTTTATTCTCAGCTCGATTATCACTAGTTTTCAAAATCGCCATCTTGCCCTTCCACGACAACAGAGTAACCAATACAATACATGTAACCAATAGTTCCCTTTTTCCTTTAAATTTAAGTACTTTTTTAAAAAAGACGCTAGATAACATTAGGCATAATTTTCAGCTAAATATGTAATATAAAAAATCTAATTAGTAATGTTAATATCCAGCTTCGAAGTGTCCAGGTCTCTTCTACTCACCTACGTTAAACATTTCAGATCTGTATGGTTGATGTAGCAGTACTTCGCGCAAAAAAAAAAAAAAAAAACACAGATAAACGTTTCCTTTTTTTGGTATAATAGCAGTATCGTACGGTGTTTCCCGTAAAATTCAAACGTTTTCACTGTGATTGTTTTATTTTCTAACTAGTGTAATTTTCATCCAAATATATAATTTAAAAAATCTTAAAATCTGGCTTCTGAGTTGTTGTCCGACCTACTATTGTAAGCCTATATCTATATTGAAAATTTCAAGATCTCCGTGCCATAGAAGTCGCGCGCGTATCAACGTAAAGGAAATTTTTGTTTTCAGCAAATCCGTTCCGTAATTTCTTTCAGCTGATTTGGTATCTGCTGTAGAAGACGAGATCGCAAGTTCCGTTGAAATTTCCGTGCCTTAAATCGATCCACCGTCTTCATTAGTTCATTAGTCTAATTGCCATAAAGATGTTAAAAGTTTAACTTGCAGCGCTGAGCGGTGGGTTTCTGCGTCGGGTAATTGCTGGCCCAAAGTGTTGCAATTAAAACACAATTATGAATCCTCTCTCGTGACGAGCCCTGAACTAAACGCTCCAGGATTTGATTAACATGCCGCTGCTGTGTTGTGTAGGACTGTAACGATTTTTTTTTACTTAATCGCCGACGTGTTGTAGACGACTAATTAAAAATCACGATTAGCAACTAAGTGGCAGAACGCTTCTTGGTTAATCACAGTTTAATTGACTGCGATTGGTTTCCAAGAGACACATCAAGGTTGAACATTGACGTTCATCCTGGTTGTACTTAACGGACGGTTAGGAGAAACTAAAGTGGATTTTTCAGAAATGGAAATGTATAAGGTAACATTATGTTATTACTAGTAACATGTAAAAAAACCAAAAAGTGAGAGAGTGTGTGTGAGAGAGAGAGAGAGAAAGAAGAGAGAGAGGAGAGAGAGAGAGAGAGAGAGAGAGAGAGAGAGAGAGAGAGAGTGTGTTAGTACGCACGCTCATGTTCGCAGACAAGTTCGTTACTCAGCAAAATTCGTTCAATAGTTTCAAAATGGCAGCCATTTCGAATCTTTACAAATTTAAAACACTTTAATTTGTTTTAAATTGTTTTGGAAAGTATGATTTCACAATCGTAAATAAGCGTTAAAAACTATATGAATTATCATTTAAAATTTTCAAAATTGTCAAATGAAAATTTCATTTCCTTATTTCTATTTCACTTTATACGTTTAAATTGCCAATTTATGGCGATTTTAATGGTGATTAGGATGGTAAAATCAGAATTTTTTTTAAATAATTAAGGTAAAGAAACTTACTTTTGGAAATATGCTTTCATCAAGTCAGCGAGACAGCTGTTTACGATTACTAAAATTAATTTTCCTAAAGGTAAGACCCACTATAATCGTCTTTTTGAGACCGTAAATGATATGTTCTAAAATTATTTCATAATATTTAAAGCCGGTTGCGAGGGGAAAATGACATTTATACACACGTAGATTGCATATTATTATATATGATATATATATATATATATATATATATATATATATATATATATATATATATATATATATATATATATTGACAACAGGTTTTCCTGTGTTATTAAAGAAATGCTATTTAAAAAAAGTTAATTGAAATTTAGGACTATATCAGCTGATTAAACGTAAACTGTAATTAAGGTATTGATGAGTATTCATTTGCATTGATTTTATTATTATCATTATATTTTAATCATATGGCCCGTTTTGAAATTAAAGGAAATTTTTCCAAAGATGAAACCAACATAGATTGATTTTTTTGGTTCGGAAATGGTATATTCTAAAATTGTATCAAGATCTTTAGATCCGTTTTTGAAAAATGAATGGCGTACGTACAAAGATAGCTTGCTTATTTTTATAGGATTATGTTAGGAAAACCGTAAGCCCGAGAAGCCTTGAGACCGAGTGCTCTAGGCTTCCTTCCACTCTTCGCCTTTGAATTTTGTATTCTCAGCTCGATGATCACTAGTTTTCAAAATCGCCATCTTACCCTTCCACGACAACCTTATTTAAAATCAACAATTTAGGCCAGTCGAAGTTTTCATACTAACAGTTGTACTGCAAACCTGGCATTAATCTAAATCTAAAAGCACCATTGCATCTTCAGACGCGACGGAATTCTATGCTACTCAAATCTAAACGCGTGGCGTTGAGTCGCCTTACATTATCGGACTAGTTAATATTTTATAAACGCAAGCGCTCGGTGGACCGAACCTGTTTTTAAAAACAACAGCATTGCGTTTAGATAGAAGACTTGCTGACCAGGCTGAAGTATTTTTATACCTTGCCCACTGTAAATGTGTTCCAGATATATGCTGTTTGTCTGCCCTACACTTCACTTCTATTCCGCTTTCCTTTTTGGTAAAATATTTAATTAAAAATCTACTTTTAATTCGATATCAACGACTGTTTTACCAAAATACAATTATACATGTTACTGCACTAATATTACCTTGTACATTTGCAAATTATCAGGTAATTCCTAAAGAAATTCATTCAACATTGTGACGTCAAACGAATTTGTTCTCACTCAAGTAATTCCTTAAACAAAACCAATATGAAAGCTAACGCAAAAGAACAAGACTTTTGCATTAGTTTCTGAAAAATCGGTTTGTCAGCTTTTGTTAAAACTTGGGTCATATGTTAAGATTCATAGCTCAAGTCAGTATGCCAAATTGGATACATTTTTAAAGGAAACTATTTACGAATGGGACGAACAAACCGCTTTTCTTAATAAAAACGATCGATACAGGTACTTATTACATGTTTCCGGGTCAGGGTCTTTCCACGATGATCGCTCCAATGGTTTATTTTCCAATGAAAATTTGCCAAATACTACAAGGCTAAATTTAACAAGCCAATTGTTTATTGACGGGGAATGGGTTCAGATATTTCAACCTTGAATGGTTTGATTTTCTCTGATGAAGTATAAGGAACACTGTATCAAGTCCCTTCACTCAACGTGACAAGTACTGGTTTTTCTGGAATGCACAACACGAAAACGAAAGGAATTATAGGATTGCCAAAAGCAGATAAGTAAACAAACAAAACATCACTTTCCGAAATGTGTTCAGTAACAGTAGAGAAATAAAGTTTTTACTACATTTACTCCGTTTGTAGAGTGTTTGAAAATGTATACTGTATTTCTTTTACTGTTCATCTTTCCTTTCTTCCTTCTCCTTCTCAAATGTTGAAAAAGCTACAGTTATCGTTGCAGACAGTGCCTTTTGTATTAAAAAAATAAAAAAACCGTTGACATCTTTTGAACTACTAAACTTGCACCCGTGTAAAGTAAAAAATATTGTGATATTGTTACTTTTTGGAAATTTCCAACACTTTAGCGAGACAGTTGCGTGCCGTATTTATTATTAGTTTAGAACTCACACGGCCGTTTTATAAAGCCAGTTCACGATGATTGCAACAAATCTGTGAGTCAAACTGCCGATTAAAACTACATCCAGAACTCATTACGGAAACAATGCGTGCACAGGTCGTTCACCTTGATGCTCACAAACATCGGAGGAACAATAAACGTCAGATGTTTGGAGTTCTTTCTTCCCGTTACCTGTTTGATTGAATAATAAACATGCGTGGTATATATACATTCACATCTCCGGGAGTGTGCGTAGAAGCACTGCTTGTTGCTATCATGTTATCGTCATAATGTGCACTGATCCTGACCTGCAGAACACGTTCTGAGTTGTTGATTTTCTTAATGTGCGTGCATGTCCAATTTGATACAAAATTAATATTTATTTAAGAAGTTTGTTATCCCACGTAAACTGGCGGATATTCGGAATTATAACTTTTTACGTTATTTTTAAAAACCTGATTTCACCGTTCTGAATTTTAAAATTAAATTAAAAATACGAAAGCTATTCAAGATATATGAAGTACATAAGATAATGCGATATCGAGTAGTTCGCTACAACTCGGACCCACACACAGGTTCGAGTTTACTTAGGCTAATACCTTTGACTTTTACTTCTGTTAGATCGAATCCTCTGATTTTTCCCATAGATGACATTAGACCACAAAACAAATTTAAGGTTTTGAAAATAGAAACCGTTTAAAATTTTAGAAATTCATTTTTACGAAAATGATTTTGACGTACATCAAGGTTAATTTTTTGTAATTTCTATCTAATAACGTTTAAAAAATGGCCGCCATCTTGAAACGGAAGCGAGTGTTTGAAAGTCTTACACATATACATTGTGCATCATCATAGCTCTCGGTAAAACCGAATCTCGGGACCTTGAAAAATCGTTCCGGAACTTTGAACAACTTTTTTGAGGTTTTTGTTTGTTCAAACGTGTCACAAAAATCGATTTTGGTAGTATAATAGTTTGAACAAGTTATTGTCATAATCAGTCGATAAGCCGTTTCAAATTTGTGACCATTCTCCTTTATCTTCAAATCATAACTTCTTTATCATAACACTTTGTTTGAAAATCTGTAATAAATTAATATTTGAAGCTTTCAAAATTCTTTGTAAATACGTTGGTCAGGGTTAATTTTTGTATTTTCAATGTGATTGGGAAGTTTATATTTAATATTTAATAGTACCATGTGACCGAGCTCCGCTCTTGTTGTTTATTTTTGAAAATTGTTTGAAATACTTTAAAATCTTTTGTTCAAAATTTTGTTAAATGACGTTCAATATAATAAAATTAAATAACATGTACAAAATATTTACAAAACAATCGTATATACATGTGGATGCGTTTAGTAAAAAATGAACATGTATTAAAAAATTGTGCAATGTAGCCTCTTTCTGGTAAAAATCAATAAATAATTAATATAAAAATATTGATATTTAAAGCATTATAAAACTCTGCAAATGAAATAACAAAAAATGTATCTTCAATAACCGTGCAAATGATCAAATATTAAAATCTTCAAAGTTGTCAGGGAAATTCCAAGTCTGCACATTTTCATCGATCTGCATATTTGTTGTTGGAACATAATTATTCGAATGTTCTTGTAGTACTTATTTCCAAACAACATTTCTTGTGTGGCGAGTGTTTTCTGGGGGCAAGAAAATTTTCAGTCCATTTCGCCTTTTAACTCTGGAGAAAACTACCTATAACATTCCATGCATAAAAACTGCTGTTAGTAGGAATATCCCAACTGATACAAATGTCTACCTTTGGGCCTTATGTATTGTCATAGCAAAAGCTGGCCAACGGGAAATTGATGTTTGCATTGTGCATCCAAGTTTACTTTTGCTTGAATCTAATGTGATTCTACGATATAAACTTCTCTACCGGGAAACCGGCAATGTATATAGGTATACACTCAATGTAAATTTAAGGCTAGAAATTCGCCTTTTTGCGATTTTTCACGAGCATAAGGCCTAGCGCGAACGAATCTGCACCCTTCAAAACCCTTATGTACGAAGTTTTGTGAAATTCGTTAGAGCCGTTTTCGAAATACGCTGAATATACAAACATAAATGCAGAAATTGCTCGTTTAATATTATATGATTTATGCGTATTTTAACCTTGATTAAAATGGGGAAATGGGTTTTTCAATAAACGTGAGGGAAACAAACAATCAGTTTTTATTATGTAATAGAAACAGCTGCGTGAAGCGATTACTATTAATATTGAGGGCGGCTGGGACAGGTTGTTGCTAGGTGATGTGTTCACTGACAACAACCGCACGCGGGACCAGACAAAGCAGGCGCAATAAAAACACAGACAATGTTTTTAATTCTAAGAATATCTTTGAACTTGTTCCTTATAAACACGTCTCTACTACAGACTACCTGGGAGCGACGAAAGATTCAGCCAGACATTGCGCATCTGTTAGCGTTTCATCCATTACATTCGTAATTAAAGTAGCATTAACAATTCAGTTATGTTGGTGTAATGTATATCTATAAAATCAAAAGTGTGCATGTTTGTCCGGAATAGAAATATAAACAACTGAGTGAATTGTCATTAAATTTTGCATACACGCACTTCAAATACCCGGGTCAAATATTTAGCCATTTCCGTTGTAAAATGAGCAATTTAACTGCCATCGTGGTTATACCAAAACCCGGGACCTTGAAATGAGCGCCGTTCTGGACACTATATGTAACGTTTTTTCAGAACGAAATTCGATTTTGGTAATAGTAGCTGGGAGAAGTTCTTTAACCAGCAAAATTCGTAAACAGTTTCAAAAAGGCCGCCATTCAAATCTATAAAAATGTATTACATTTTTGTCTTAGGTAATTTTGAATTTTCAAAATCCGTCGAAATTTCGCAACTTTAATTTGACGGCGGTCATGGTTACTTTTCGTATTTTCAATGAAAGACTTCGAAGTACTAATACTTGCAGATTTTAATGCTGGTTATGATGGTGAAATCAGAATTTCAAAAAGGGTAATATAAGGAAAAATACTTTTGGAAATTTGTTTCAGTCACGTCAGCGAGAGAGCTGCGTGCCGCGATCACTAACCCAGAGGTTGTTTTTGGGCATATGCCCCAGAAATACCTTTTTTGAGATCACTGCCATATAGCCTAATGGCAGTTCGGACTCGTAATTTTTCCTTTTAATGATGCGGTGATTTACATGCACTTTTCAACTTGCATGTCAATGTTTTCAGTAAAGTAGTAAAATTTGTCTTCGTAATTAGTGTAATTTTTAATTTAATATATATGAAGAAATACTTTTCCAGTTTCTATATTAATTATTTAGAATTATATGCATCGTATTTATTTCATTTTTATACCTCTTTAACATGCTCCCCTTTAAATTCACCCTGCACCAAGTCATGCTAGGCCAAGTAATTTTATAGCTATGTCATGACAGCTGTGAAATTGGTATCTCAATTCATTGTTACAACGTTGCCGAATGAGAAGAAGAAAAAAAATCAATCATTGAAAAAAGGCCTTTCCAATTTTGGCAGCGCCTTCAATGCCTGATTGATCCGTAGAATCGATTGTTGCGGTTAAGTGCGGTAGAAGTATTGTAGACTAATATTTATTGAATAAACATCTCTCATTCTTATTATAATGGCAGTGATTTTTAATTTTACACTTCGCGTTTGGATGGCGTGCTGAATGGCGGTTATGTGATACTAATAGTTATTTATTTGCTGTTTCGCGAAAATGGCGTACCACAAAGTGACGGTTGACAGTAGTCCGCAATAAATTCATCTGCCTCCAGAACTGCAGATAGGTTGTCGCAATTAAACCTGGACCGTAGGTCTCCCGTTTGGAAAGTTTCCTGACAACTATACTTAATTTTTAAAACGGAACCAGTTTAGAGCGCCTTAAAAAAACTAATGCAAAGTGACGAACTAAAGACACTTAGCCGAATATTTTAAAACTTACACGGTAGCCGACAACTCAGTTCAGGCCGAACTTCCCTGAGAGAAAACTTAGCTACGTACACATAACCTAACTTGCAGAAACAAGCACAGTATACGCAGAATTACAAAACATGGCGGTAAAATTATTTGTCTTCGGTTACGCTAGTGGACTCCGATAAGGCGAATCCTTCTTGTGCAGTCACTGCAACCGATCAAGCACTGGTCACGTGATACTCCTGCGTGTGCGCAGTGCATTACATCTTCTTTGAAAACTGATTTGACCATCGTAATCAGCATATATTGGCATTTTACATTTTCATTGGAATTTGAACATTTTAAATGCTTATTTATACTGATCGTATCGGATGGTAAAATCCGATTTTGAAAACGTGTAAGATATAAAAGTGATGTATGGATTACGTTAGATTGAAACGCCCGCCATCTCGGAACTATTAAACAGAGTAACGAACTAGTTTTAAGTTTCGCTACTAGTTTTTAGACACCCAAAGTCAAATTTTGGCACTATTACCAAAATACATTTTTGACGAACTTTGAATTTAATCGGACAAAAATTGCAAACTAAAGAGTGCAACATATACGTGTATATATACAATTTTTAACGATCCCTCAAAAAATGTTCTAGAAGTAAGGATCGGTGCTCATTTCTCACCTTGATGGTATCTCCAACAGCTAATTTACCAATATAAATTCGCTAAAAAATACTTGTGTGTGTTCATCGTATTTTGTGGGAAGATATCGACACTTGAAGATTTGTCTTACATCGTCCATCAGTTTGATATTCCTGGTTCAGTCTAGAGAATGTTCGCAAAAGTTAGAGTTGTGTTTAAACTGGACATGTTCAAAGACTCTTCGTCCATCAAGTTACTTTGATTCTACAGTCACAATTAAGATGTTGCAATTATCAACCAGACCAGACGAGTTGCGGTAGATTAACGGCAGTTATTTACAATTATTCAACTCGACCAAACTATTACAGTTCCAGTTAAAAAAGTGATTGCAGAACGGCGTGATAGCTTATCATTTCCCAATGATATTATTATAGTAGCTCAGTTAGTTAATGTACTGCGGCTACTTGTGTTCGCAGAACCTGCACAGCCCGGGGGAAGTTCTTCGTCCCGGCTTAGAACTGGGTCATGCGGTAAACCATAGACACCGATCCTTGCAACGCGCAATGTAATACAAAACTAGCGCCCTATTATTCGTATCGTTCTTAAAGTTTAATAACATTACATTCATTATGATCATCGAACCAGTTTATTTTAAAGAAACCGGTCAGTTAACGTTTCCTTGACATAATTTTTGTTAGTTTTGTTTCCCCCAATTCTACCTTTCTTCGATCTTCGTCATACTTCGATCAGTTATCCAAAATTTGAAGAAGGTAAAGTAGTGTAATTCCCTCTACCCTCTTCCCTTGTCGTAGCCATTGCAACTGTATTCTTACTATTGTATCTTTCAAGGGTTCATTTCCATTTAGTCTCTAACAGATTCTTCCGACCGTCTCTATCTTTAGGTCCACCTAGTATGGTCATTCTTTTCGTCCATGACTACGTATTACCATTTAACTCTTCCAGATTTATCGATAAATACATCTACGTTCCTTTTTTAAATCATAGCCTCTGGTCTTCCTAATTGACTTCCATCTCTTCAAGGTCTTCCTCTCGGTAATCTTTTCCTCTTCAGCGCTAATCTTACCAATCTACTTCTTTTCATCCTCTTCACTTGTTCTAGAAGTACTTTGTTCTTCTTACCTTGTGTCCTTCAAGGGTCCCAGACACATTTCTTCTCTAATAGGATCATTTCTTTCCTTTCGTGACCATTAACATTTCTGCAATCTACAATCATAATCAAGTTTTTTCCAAGTTCACGTTTTCGAACAAAATTTAGTAATGAATTACTAATTAATAATACCAATAATAAGCGGTTTTCAGTGTTTCATACAATAATTTCTTTATTATTGAATAACCTGTCAGTATTAATTAATTTAGTGTTAGATTACTAAGATATTTAAACATCTTGGAAGTTTTAGCCTAAAGTAGTTGTACCACAAACAACTAATGTGTCTTCAGGAAGTTGGATAGTTCATATTTTTCGTATTGTTGAGGTTGCAGACCTTAGTTTTATCATTTGCGAAATGATTTGATTGTTTGTGTTTTGATTCCAAAACACGGATAAATTTAGGTTTTCTTAGAAAATGAACCTTAAGAAAACCGATGTGCAAATGTGCCTTCTTAACGCTCTTAGTCATAAGGACAAAAAATTAGTGATAAATGTACGTTTATTATGTTACTCAACCATCACGAGTCGCTCCACTCTAATGGGTGGAATAACTCTTAGTAACAAGCATTCTTGATACGTAAGTATACTCGACAACTTGTCAACTTCCGCAATCAAGTCGGAGTCAGACCACTAGTTGTTGCGCCAGGCGCCTAAGTTGATTCAATGACCTCAGTGTTGATTGTTCAGCTCAGTTGATACAGACAATGAACGATGTCAGAACCAGTCAGTCATTACAACTGATCGTGGTGTATGCAAATCAGTTCATTAACTGTTGAATGTTGTACACGTGAAGTCTATTTATGACAAAATTTTACAGTTAGCCAGAAAGTTAAACTGTAAAGTTGAATCATGTAAGAGTGAATTGAGTTCTTGTAACTGGAGTGGTTATGTGAGCTGGTTTATCTCAGCCTGATGATGTGAAAGCAAACAAATATTACATGCTGATATATCTGTACATGCATTTGAAAACAGTTGTTTGAAACATTTGTTCTGCTATTGAGTACAGTCAAAAACTAATAACTTTTCTTTTTATAATAATAATTGCTGTTAACTCGCTGAAATGGTGGACTCGAATTCCGAAGAACGAGCAATATCACATTGCTCACTTCTGGAACTTATATTTTACTGTCTTTTTCATGATAATCGACTTTAAAATCTGCATTTAATAGCATTTTAAACTTCCAGTTTACGTTGAAGACATGAAAGTGAACCGTGTAGAACTGTCATAAAATTATGATTTGTTTGCATGTGGAATGACCGCCATTTTGAATCTGTTGAACGGGTTGCTAAGTAAGGAACTGTCAAAGCTATTATTAAAATCAATTTTTGTGTCATGCTTGAAACAGTTTGGACCAAAATGGCGAACGCTAACATGATGACCCTTCAAGACGGTTGTAGGGGTCGTAATCCGGTGTTCATTTCGAAGTCACGGATCTGCTATGGTCTTATCATGATAACCGGTCTAGTCTATTTTCCAATGGAAATTAGACAAGAAAATGGGAAATGTTGTCATCTCGTACTTTGGGCAGGGAAGCATACTTTAAGCTGAAAATAAAATATGGTTTTAACTCTAAATTGATGTTATTTAGGATAATTACCTGTAGGTGTTTCTTGGATTCAAGTTAGCGTCCTAAAATATGAATGAATGAATTAGTTTGTAGAGTTACAATTGCACTGCGACTTTTATTGCCCTAAAAAATAATGTACACATACACGTAGACGTCCGTCTGTCTGCACACATCGCTGTCTACTAGTGATCCTGGTTGAGACGCGTAGAACTACTAGACAATCGCGATGTTCCAAACACGTGTCCGCCACCATTAGAAGGTCTAATCCTCAATGGACTGTAGTGCCAGGAATTTTTTATCCAAATAGTTTTAGGAGATATTTTAATTAGGATAATGATCAGGTTTTTCTAGTCCTCTACTACGGCCGTAGTAATTATACAGGTCGTGTTACATGTTGCTTGGTATCGCGTATCCTTTAAACGTTACAGAATGCATTATTACGTAGGCCTATCGATTACTTGACGCGATGCAGTACGATAAACACGATGCTAATACACTGTACACTGTACACTGTAGGTTAGGATCAGTGGAGAATTAACCCTCAATGTTTACATCGTAGCTTCTGACTTACGACCGTAACGTAATATTATGCTTATGAAAACACGAGAGGATATATTCGAGATTTTTTGGTTTGGTACTAAGTTATACGTTTTTTTCGGATTCTGACAAATATTTTATCAAAATTTGATCAAAACCCTTAAATCCAATTAAACGATTAAAGCTGATTTTAAAAATATTGTATTTTTGTTACTTATAAGGTTTTTTTTGATTACATAAAGAGCTAAAAAATTAAAATTTCTGAAAATTCAGAAATACGTTTTCTAGATATGGGCAAACTACATCAACATGCAAATTTTCATTGAAATCGGGCAATTATTTCAGCCTTGAAAACAGGCGACGGGATAAATTTACAAGCACAATTTCTAAAAGAATCCTCTTATCAGGTTTTGCTGTAATTGTGGTAACGCTTGACCATAACACTATTTTACGGTCAATAATTAAATCAAGAAAAAAAAATAAACCGTGACCGCCGTCGATAAACACCATTCCGCGCCAGCTGTTCAACAAACCAGATAAATTCAAGTCACGCCGAAAACGTAACGCGATTTGTCACCAGCGTTCCGCTGGATTTATGAAATCCTTGGCAACATGCAAATCAGCTGACAAAAAGAAATACTGTTTCACTGGGAATATTCCTCTCAATTTAGTGACAAAGACCACTTTGTCACGGCGTTTAAGAAATGCCACAGCCTCCAATTGAAGCCAATAAACACTGCCTACTGTTTGAATGAATCTTTTTTGTAGATGACTGTTTACTACTTCCTGTTGAAGCCACTGAACAAACACGCCCTGTCAATTAAATATTTACTATATACTGTACTGTATTTATTTACAGCTGGAATATTTATAATTAATGACTTAGAATTTACATTGCTTACTGCCATTTTTAGATTTATTATTTTAAACATTGTAGCCATATTCAGAACTGTTACAAGATTTAATGGAATAAATAATTGTAAAAAATATTAAATCCTATTGGATTACGAACTTCAAATTGCACATCTCTCACGTGGCATGTCATTTGAAAAAGAATAAAACAATAAAAATAAAATGCCACCGTAAGTCGCTGTAATTATTGTACGGAATGATACTGGATTGAAATTTTAAATTAACGCCAATATTTTGTACATTGAAACATGTTATTTTGTACATTAAAACAAAGTTGTACTGGTACATTAAACAATGTTGTTTTGTACATTTAACAAGGCTGTAACTAGTGCATTAAACAATGTTGTTTTGTACATTAAACAAGGCTGTACTAGTACATTAAATAATGCTGTTTTATACATAAAAAACGAGGTTGAACTTGTACATCAAACAATGTTGTTTTGTACATTAAACAAGGCTTTACTAGTGCATTAAACAGTGTTGTTATAAAGTGCATTAAACAAGGCTGTACTAGTACATTAAACAATGTTGTCTTGTTAATAAAACAAGGCTGTGTACGCGCATTAAACGTTGTTATTGTGAGTTTAACAGGACTGTACTAGATCATTATAGGCAACAATGTTTTCTGTGTTAAATAAGTGTTTACAACTACTGTGAACAATGTTGTTCTGCTTTAGACAAGGTGTACTGGCACATTAAATAATGTTATTTTGTAGCTTACATTAAACATGGTTGTATTGGTGTGTTACGTAAGTAATTTTGTATTTACGTTGTTTTATGCCTTGAAAAAAAAGCTGTACATGTGCATTGAACAATGTTTTTTTTCAGTTCAGCAGGGTTGTACTAGAATAAAATACAATGTTTTATAAATTCAACAAGGCTGAATTCGTTAATTAAACAATGTTGTTTTGTATATTTTACTAGGGTGTATAAGTATATTAAACAAGATCGTATTCTCATATTAAACAATACTTTTTAGTGCGTATCCTAAGGCTGTATTAGTACATTAAATAATTTTTTATTATTATTAAAGAATGTACTTTTTTTAATTTTTAGTTAAAAAGTGTGTACTATTAAATAAAACATTGGTATAGCTGGCATTTCTCCTAATCTACTTCCAAAAAAATATGGGTTTTTAGTAATAACCTAATTTTCATAATTTTGAATCTACCTCAACTCCTGAAAGATAATCAATTGCAACTTCCGGCTTGTGAGTTTGTTCTAGTTTTTTTTTTAATTCTCTTTGAATTTTTTTATCGTTAAAAGGCTAACTTTTTGAAATGACTTTTTTTGTTAAAAAGGAATTCCTAAAGTACTTCTCTGTATTTTCATCAAGAACTAAAGAATTTCGGATACTCGGTAGATTTAAAATGTATACCAATGGGCTTCTTGACCCGGATTTGTCCTTCCTATCAAATAACGATATTTTACTTGTTTGAACAGAATATTAATGTACCTGTTACGATCAGATAGAATCCTTGGAGCGAAGAAATTCTTCGTCTACGGGTCAACTACCTGATCCAACCAAGTTTGTTTAGACCGGTGGTGGCCTACTCTAATGATATGTAGGCTTCGTTTTAGTTTCTGACTACTCAATGCTAACCATTCATCGTGAGTTCTTTAGCCTGTCTTGTTTAATATCCTAACAAAGGTTTTTGTTGTGCGTGTTATGTCGATTACATTAACACGTAATGGCGCCAATACCATAAGCTGGAGTTGAAGTGGCGCAAAACTATACTTTGATTAACAACAGAACTGGCTGCAGCGATATCAGGAGTGGGGGGGAGAGTACCCTGGCCAATCACAGCCTCAGCATTCGGCCAGCGTTGCCAACTTTGTTGCTTCCACACCACAACATAAGTCTATCACAATAGAGACAATATGACCGCATTTTTGTACAAGACTTGGCAACGTTGCAATTACTCTACCACACAAAAATGAATATACACAAGAAGGTTACGTCCATAGGAAATTATGTTAATTGATTGGTGAAGCTTTGCACGTCAAGCGATAGGTTGCGCTTCTGTAATAACACATTGAACAGTATTGCCAAGTCACCCACTCTCCATTTCTAGGAATTGAGGAAAGGTCACATGCACTAATGGCAGCACAATGCGCGATCTTATGTTCTAAATATAAACTATAATCCTAGTTACGGTGAGGATTTTGTTTGTAGACTATTCGGTATTTTGTGCTTTAATTTAAGCTGTTTTGCAGCGGTGTCAGAAGTGAGGTGAGCAATCATAGCCTCAACCAGCGTTGCCAAATTTCTTACTTCCACACGACAGAGGCATATACTGGCCACGTTGTTGTGCGAGACGTGGCAACACGCCCTTTACGCTAACGGCCAAGTTCTATTTCATCGTTAAATTAAAGTATATCTTACACTCATGAAATTTTTATGGCGCATAAAATTTTCAAGCTGCGAAGTAGAAATAATTTGTATCCTGTTAAGGTTTTACCAAAAGCGACAGTGTTTTAGAGTACATAATACCGAAAAACTCATTGAATTAATACATAAAAAGTAACATTTCTTTAAAAGTCATACACTCTAGAAATCCAAACGAAAATATTCGGTCTGGGATTAATAGGATGTTTCGTTTGGAAAATGAGCTATTACAGCGACAATCATAATAAGATCCACACCCGGAATCTTGTAGACGTGGTCAAGGAACATTTTCATATTTTCAATGTAGGCTTACTTTTTAACATTTGTAATGCTTATGTAGATTTCAAAGCATTGACTGTGAAATGTAAGATACAAAAATATATTGGAAATGGCTTTTTATTTTTTTAAAAATTCGTTTCCATCATGTCAAAGAGACAGCTGAGTGCCATATTTTGTAAGGACCCTAACTGGAGTTATCACTCGCGAAACAGTTGCGTGCTGTGTTTACATCTATGACGCAATGAATGACGATGGAATCGAGGCTTACTGTGAAACAATAACAGTGCGTGCTGTATATTATAGCTTTTTGTTTGTTGAGTTTTTATCTTCGTTATTAACGATGCATTATCTTAACACTTTAAATAACTCTCGTGTCACGTAGGTCCTCCACATAGATCTTGTTTTAATTGATTAAAAGAAAAATTAATGGTCATTTATTCCAATAAAAATATACATTGCTGTTGGCATCCATTAATTAGTCCTTTTCAACTTACGTTCTTGGCTTACTAGTAAGTTACAAAAGTTTTCTGTTTAAAATGTAATTGTTTTTATAAAGTGCTGAATTAAAATTTAAAAACAAAACAAAATACTTGTTCTTCGAAAATATAACAATATGAAAGGCATACTAACAAAATGACGTGTCTCTATTGCCTCGAAAACACGGTCCTGTGTTATAGGAAATAAAATAAAAAATCTGTAGGGCCTATATATATTTTTTCAAAACTGATTCATCAGATTTTGGTCATATCTGAAGATTTGTAACTCAGGTAAGTATATTTAAATTTACTCTTTACATGTAAAATACATTTATACATTTATTTACATAAAATGTATTTATAAATATGTATAAAATATACATTTATTTCAAATTTTTTAAGCGGGCTTAAGCCATGATTCTTCACATATGACCGAAATTTGAAGAAACACACACACACACACACACACACACACACACACACACACACACACACACACACACACACACACACACACACACACACACTGAAACGGGAAATTTGTAACGCTTATAAAGTTAATATAAAAAAGTCAGAAATTTGTTTCATATGAAGTGGTGTTTTTAAAATTTTTGCATAGTTAGCCAAGGTCATATGTCCCAAAGCGCATTAGAAGTGCAGCCAGTTAATAAGTAAACAGGTACTTGCCGGTAACAAAATCAACTATATGCACAGAGCTTGTCTGTGCAAACTCTGACAAGCTGGCACAGGTCAGAATGAGAACCCACAAAGGAAATGACTTGGTTGTTTTAAAACGTGTGTCGGACTTGGAAAAATCTCCGAATAAATCTAGCTTTGCAGAAATCATTAAAAACGCTGAAATCTTGATTTTGAAAGAATTTCCTTACAGAATAATATAGGTAGAATAAATTTGCGAGAATAAAAATTTAACCTAATATTAATACTTTAACAGTTATAAGCCTCTACAAATGCAACAAAAAGTAAAATATCCAAACGAAACAGATTATTGAGGCAAATGGGAAGAATTTACTAATTAAATAAGTTCGAAATGGAAATAGAATTAAAAGAAATGTATCGCGTAAATGAATATTGTAAAGGCCAGGGTCTCAAATTAATGAAAGGAAAAATGTCAATAGTAACAATGAATGATGGAAATCAGACTAGATTGTTACCCGTACAGGACATAGGTAAATTATGTTAGCAAATATATTTAAATTGCTATGAGAAATAAATTTTTAAAATATGAATTTAAATTGATTAGGCTTTAAACAAACAGCTAAATTTGTTAATGAAAAATTAACTTTAACTAAAATTAAATGTTTAACCACATACAAAAGACTAATATTGAAATAATCCAAAACTGAATATTAAAAGAAATAACTGATATGGACTGAACAGTCGCTAAGCTGCATTCATCAGTAGGCCTAATCGTATACAGCATCAAAGAAGTAACTTCTAAATGGATTTTGTTATTTTAAGGCGAAAAGCACATTGAGGCTATTATCGCCTCCCTGAAAGTAAGTGTGAGAGTAAAGTGTTAAAATCGTAAGTGTAGTGTTGTAAGTGTATTAGACTCGAGGCACGTCTAAATCCTCTCAATAGGTGCAGCTAGTGTGCACCCCCCCCTGCTGAGAACTTTTGAACGGATAGGTGGCCTATCAATGTAAATCAAGTTTCTATAGACTCAGGTTGAGGAGTCAAACAAAGTGACACCCTAAACAAGAAAATTGGCTAACAGGAAGCTATGTTGGGAAAAATGGAGTATAACCTGAGGAGCAAACGAAAGGTTTGACCAAAGTCGAAGTCGCCCAGCCGGCGAATTACACTGCCAACGGCCAGTACCACACCGTACCATTGTTGCTAGCACACCAGCAAAATTAATTATTTAAAATAAATTAATAATTAAGTAGAATTGAAGATTCTATTATCAACCAGCATGAGGGACCTTGGATCAAGGTGCGGCAGCACTCAGCCTACCATAGGACGTTCCGGAAATCGTGGATTAAAATATGAAGAGTAAGTTTCTCATGCGGGAAATTTTAACTTCGAACTGTACCAGTGTGGTCACTTTCCGGCTGCATAAAGTACAATCGGGGATTTTTTGGAATAGCTCATTGCAAAGCTCGAATGTGTTCAAAGAATTATTAAATTCGTAAATCGGTTGTAACAAAGAAGCGTGCAGCCAAATAACCAGCTGACACCTGATCGCCAGTTCGGACAGAGCCGATAAATAAAAGCACAAGTTGGATGACCTGGAACGTGGGAGACCACAGGACATTGTACACATTTATAGCGTATGAAAATGCCAAGCCCTGGTCGGGAATCGAACCCGGGTCCTCGGGGTGAAAGCCCAGTACGCTATCAACTAGGCCACCGAGGCGGCTCATTATTGGAAATCAGAGGGACTTTACTGCAATCCTACTCGCAACTAGAACATTACGGGATCTGCACCTAAATAGGAGGATTCGCTCAGCACCAGGACTTAGCAGATTCAGCACCAAATACAGCTGACGAAATACTATTTCTGTCTAGTCACTAAAAGATTTGTCTGTGCAAATTGAGATTTCAAATATCAATTTCGTTGAAATTGTAACTCCCACAATAATTAAGGTAATACATAACAAAAGAAACAATAAATGATGAAACAAGCTTACGCATATTGGGAAAAGTAATTATAAAAATTTAATTACAAAATTTTGAATCGAAAAAAAATGAAAATAAATGGGAAAATGTGAGTAATAACATAAATTTAAAGTACATTGACCTGAGTTATATCAATTTTGAATAAATTATTAAGTGAATTTGTGTTTCGATACACATATTAATTAATCTGAAATATGAATTAAATGTAAATTGTACAACTGGAATTTACCAAAACATAAACATAAATAATATAACTTTTTCGATCTTTAAAGGTAATAACTGTGTACAATAATAAAAAATGTATTATTATATAAATAAAATTCATTTTTTAATATTTTTTATTATTACTGTACTCAGTTATTACCTTTAAAGATCGAAAAAGTTATATTATTTATGTTTATGTTTTGGTAAGTTCCAGTTGTACAATTTCACCTGTCATATTTCACATTAATTAATATGTGTATCGAAACACAAATTCACTTAATAATTTATTCAAAATTGATGTAATTCAGGTCAATTTAAATTTATGTTATTACTCATATTTTTCCACTTATTTTCATTTTCTTCTTCGATTCATAATCATTTAGGGAGTCGATATAGCTTCAAGTGTGTAAAGTACATAACCGTATATGGTTAATAAATATAACTATTATATAATACAGAATTTTTATAAACGCTCGGAAATTTCTCGTATATTTTCACCTAAATTAAATAATCATATTATTGTTATAAATTATAGAAATTTAAGCACAGTTAAGTGAATAAAAGGTGACTAAAAGGTCTTGCAATTAAATATTATTTTACATTGTTAACTAAATTAAGAAAAATTTTGATTTAGTTAGAAATTCAATAGTTTTATTATTAAACATAAATAAAAGCTTAATTGAAATTAAATAAATTTAGAAATTACATAGAATTTGTGTAATCATTTAAAATCCACAATTATCAATCGATCAGAATCTGCGACACCCGAATCCATTGCACTGAGTTTCCTATGTATAATATTTGTAAGTTGTGGTTAGAATTTTGCAAATATTAGGACTATATATATATATATATATATATATATATATATATATATATGTAATCCTCTGCATCCGGTGTGTTTAAGCAAGTAGGCTAATATAAATCACCTGGTTTTTGTTCGATTGTCCTACGTAGAGAAATAGTTCAAAGCTTTCGATATCTGGAAAACATTCATAAAATGAAATTAATTAATAAATTTTACATTGGCCGGCATTTGGAATGTTGGTCGAAAATCAGAGACTATCTCTTCTTTGCTTGTTATATATCAGCAATCGGAAGGTGTATTGAGCACGGTCTGTGTGGATGCACAGTAAATACATATAATACATAAATACAGTCACACTTGCATACATAGCATACAGATACCTAGCCTATGTGTAGAAATAAGTTTTGTTGCACAGTGTTAGGCCCGATAAGCGAGTAAAATTACAGCTGCATACACATAGAGAATGAGAAGTGGCGCGGCAACGTTAGGCCAACACGTGAATACGATTACCGCTGCAACACGCACATTTTTACAATCAGGGGACCAGAAAACGAATAGAATTTTTTAAAAAACGCAAGTACGATTGTTTAACGAACACTGAACTTTTTTGTACGTCGTACAGTGAGAAATTAGTAGGGAGACCTTTAAATATTAAAAGTCTTGCAACACGTGTTTTCTTCCCAATCTCTGCAGTGACGTCACACAATGTTCTGCCAGATGTTACACACGCTCAAGGAGGCTTTATTATTTTCATTGGCTGCGAGTAAAGTGTGGACACAAGGAAACCAAAACTGTTTGTAACACGTGTTTGTTTATTTGAATCTAAAAGCCGGAGTGTATAAAGTCGGGGACGGAAATAACTCGCCAAGGGTGAGACGAGGGTGTAACTGATTCTAAAAATACCCGAAATCGGAAGTTAAGTAACGCTAAGTAGCCCGGTGTTTTTGTCTGGAGCCCTTTGTACGGTGTCAATGTAAAAGCGGCACGCGGCCGTGAAGGGAGCGAATTTTCAGAAAATAACATCATCACAGTGTTTTCGGTACTTTACACTTATTTAAGAAATAAATTTCACTCTCGTAATAGCGTTAGAATCTGCATAATTTTGTCTAGGTTTTAAGAGTGATTACAATAATAAAATAGTAGACGATAAAACACTTATGATTTTATTTAAAGGTTTATGATTATTTAAAGACCGCCATTTTGAAATTGTTGAAACGATTTTTTCGTTAACAATCTTGTCCAAACTGTTAGAGGACTTTTTCTTTTTTTTATTTATTTGCCAAGTTGGAGTAAGGCGTGTGTTGGCAAACTTTTTCAATCTTGGTGCGATTTGACTCAAAATTGGCTCGAAAATTGATGTCGGCAATAGTTCGGATAAGTGCTTCACTTTGAAAAATCCAATTTTAAAATGGCGTTCATTCCAAATATTAAAAAAAAACTTTATACCTGACACGATTTTCGAAATTAGATCCTGCCATCGTAATCAGCATTAGAATATGAAAACGTAACATCCTAAAATACAGTGGAAATGCTAATTTACATAAGTTGTAAAGCTGATTACGGTAATAAAATCTTACGATTTTTTAAAATTTGGAATGACCGTCATTTTGAAACTGTCGAACCGATTTTTGCGCTAACGATTTTGTTAGGAAAATTGCAAATCGGTCCAGATCTTATCACCGTTAAAGTATGCATTAATTATCACTTTAAATTTTCAGTTTCGTTAAAAAATGTAAATACAAAAATTCGTAATTTTTTTACTGTTTTCACGCTGTTCGAGATTACATTTTGCCCCTTCATTTTAATTTTTCGCTTGAGTGGTTTGTTAATCAAGCGAAGCGAGGTTCAACTCGACGTTATTTGGTTTGTCTGTTTGTTTCTTTATTTGTTACGCAAACCAAACGTATTGTTGGGCTGTTTTGACATTTGGTACAAACATACCTAGGTATAAAACCCAAACGAAGTAAGTGTGAGTTTTTTCCCATTCATTTCCGTCTCAAGACAACTGTGTGTGATTTAACAATGACGTGTGCGGTAGCTGGCTGTTGTAGTACTAGCTGTACGGCAACACCTATCATAATTTTGACCGCTTTGCGGAGGCACAAAAAATTGTCAGTAAAGTTGGTCCAGTAATATAACGGTTACTGATTAAATTGCGCGAGCAAGTCAGTGCGCTGTCGTGGAGCAATTAAAGAATTTACTCCAAAATCTACTTTTCTTTGAACTACTGGTATATAAACGTTTAGAATGTTTTACAGTTTGTCTTACTGCTCACAGATAGCGCAGCGCATTTGTCAAGTACGTGGTTAATTTGACAACGAAGTCGTGGCATTAATATCTATTAGCAGTCAATAAAACACGGGCAATATTGCTGCCTGACTGAAGAGTGTGGCACAACGTAAATAGGCAGAGGGTGGCAGAAGCCGGAGAGCAGAGGGTAAAGTAGCAGCTGCTACAAAACTATACTGCTTATAGATTTCTTTTAATATTTTTGTACTTTTACACTATATTTTGTGTGTGTGTGTGTGTGTGTGTGTGTGTGTGTGTGTGTGTGTGTGTGTGTGTGTGTGTGTGTGTGTGTGTGTGTGTGTGTGTGTAGGCCTATTCATATATATATATATATATATATATATATATATATATATATATATATATATATATTCAGTGAAGTGTTTGTTGTTCCCAAAAAAGAGGGTCCTGAGTCGGAGGTGAATTTTGTATAATTAATTTTTTGGTCAGAAACCTCGGTTCAAACGATTTTGCTAGAATTTCCTCGATTGTGTCTATAAATACCCAAACTTATGGTTCGCTTTGTCTTTAAGAAAATTAATCTTTTAAATTTTTAAATTAAATTGAAATACGAACATCTACCCTGGCCGGCGTCTAATTGAACACACTCTCTCTCTCTCTCTCTCTCTCTCTCTCTCTCTCTCACACACACACACACACACACACACACACACATATATATATATATATATATATATATATATATATATATATATAACTTATCAAAAAGTTACTTACATATAAGGATCGGCGCTCATTTCAAGGTTTCAGGTCTGGGGCCTCACCATTATAGTTGCTCCAATAGCTCATTTCCCAAAGGAAATTATTCGCTAAAAGTAAGGGTTCATTAGATATAGTATGGTTCAAAATCGGCTCGTCAGATTTTTTAAAAATATTTGAATATTTGTAACTTAAAAAAGCCAGTGTAGCGAATTTGAAATGAAAAAAAATATGATTCGTGAGCGAATCAGAGAAAACATTAAAAAAAGCCCTGACCGCCGTTTGATCGCGATGAGACCGATGTTAAGGAATTAGGTCGACTTTACGGTTTTTTATGTCTAGTTTCCGGACCAGATTGTTTTTAAAGAAACAATTAATGCTAGAAAGTTTGTGCAATGTTTTTGAAATGTTTATTTAAATTCGTTTTTCTGTTTCAGGTAAGTACAGTCAAAATGTTCTAGTCTTCTTAGAAGAGAAAACTACAACTGTAAGTTATTTATATCTTTAAAATTACAAATAGCCTATGTAGGCCTAAGTTTGTCAGGGTTTGAATTTAAAACTACTGCGTAAATTGGTAAGACATTTTGCAAATGTACACTTTAGATACTGTGATTTCAGTCTTCAAATCGAAGTAACAGCTAAAGGAATTGTGGTAGGACTAGCCGTTCAGCCAAAATTACGGGAATAGTAAAGCACTACACACGGCACAATTAAAACAAAGCCCGCCATCTTGGAACGGAAGGAATGAAACAAAATCTTATACGTATATCGTTCGTACTTTATATAAGGTACTTTCGTACTAAATTTTAAAACAATCGGTCAATGCGTTTGCTCAAAACTTCGTAACAACATCCAAATGCCGAACGATCGTTGAATCAGTGCCCTCGCTTCGCTTGGTCTGTAATTGGTTATCACATTAACTATTAGTTCAAAGAACAGCCGATCTCAGCGTTTTGACGCGATAATTTTTTTTCCGCCTAAATTTAACCATAAATCGTAATATTTAGGAAAATTTTACTGGACTAACTTTATTGGAAATTTTATGCTCTTTCTCCATGAAGCTGACAAAATTAAATATACGTCTTGCCGTGCAGCCAGTACTACATGAAATAGCCAGCAACTACACTAGTCATCATTAAATCTTGAAACGGAAGTGAATGGAACAAAATCTTACGCATGCGCCGTTGGAGCTTTTTACAGGATATCTCCATAAAATATTTCAAAACAATCGGTCAGTGCGTTTGGTCAAATCTGCGGAGCAACAAATAAACAAACATACAGTCCAAATGCCGAACGGTCGAGTTAAAAGAAGAGATGCCTCTTCTTTAACATTTAACATTTAACATTTTGATAAAATGTATGACTGAAAAGTATGTGTTACACAACTACTGGCAGAATATGGATTGTCTATATTCTATGATCTATGGTTCTTATTGATATGTTCTACGGATAATATAAAGCCCTAAAGCACTCAACACTACTTATATCTCTCAAAACATTCCGGAGAGCTATCGACAAAAGATCATGCAGTGGGAAAGTAACGCCTTAGCGTCCCAGCATCAGACAAAACACCGCCTAACAGCTTGAGCCGGGATTATCCACTAAAGTGTTCAGACCCCATTAGTCGCGTCAAGCGAGCGGAACGCCAGTGCTTACCAAATAATCTCACCGTTCCACGACCTTGCTTCCGACCTCTAGGAAGCCGTGGTCATGACGGCGGTCATTCAAGACAATGCCTCATTTAGATAACGCTATTTGTGTTTCGGTAATAAATTTATACGCGCCATTTTAAACGCTTCAACAGTTAATTAGAACGGTACAGTCTGTGTACGAAATTTCGCAAACGCAACGCTAAGAGGGATTTGGAATTATAAAGAAAGTCCCTTGGGATGTGCGAACAGGGATGCACTATGTTATAGGGTGTCCTGTACAAGACAACAATATAGATTCAACAACTTTTGAATTAGAATTCCTTGGAGTGACCCAATGCGCTTCAATCTTGTGTACATTTCGGATTAATTGGTTAGTTGATCGAGTAATTTCAGAAGCTGAATAATTGAGATGGATTTATGTAAATCTGCATTTTAGGCAACCAAAGGAAAGTCTACGTATGTGTTAGAATATTATCAATTTTTTATTTTGTAAAAACCGCCATAAATCGGAAAATAACGGGAATTTTGAAAATCTAACAACGTAGATCGGTCGGAAATTTGCTTGTAAGATTATACGGCGAACAGATAAATGTATGTTGTAACTTTGTTTGTAAGAGGAGGAAGAAAAATCCAAAAAAATGCTTAATTTTAGAGGAAAATCCAAAACGTTGGAATCACAAGTGACTACAAGGGAAACGAAGATATACAAAAGACGCTGAAGAATACGTAGAAGAGTTTGCAGCTTACCATTGCTGAAGCACCTAGTAAACACTGCAAAAATGTTACTTTGTTGAGAATGTTTTGATCCTAAAATTTAACGTTATTATATTTCGAATACAATGATTATTTATAAGCAGTTAGCCGACAATCAGGTAAATTATTCGCTCACTCAGTCCACGATCCTCATAACTTTTGGGTCGCTCAGTCCACGATTCTTATGTGTTTGAACATCCTGAAGTAATATACGAGAAACCATTATCAGCTCAGCTTGAGTAACATTTTCTGCCTGCTTTCTAATATCGTGCCTGAAGATACTGAGATTAAGGTAGAATCCTATTTTGGATAGCCGTATAGTTACAGTAAATTAGACATTTACTGAAAGCATTTATTTGCAGCGAAGACCATAAACCTAAAACAATGCTATCGCTTCAGATAACACGTTCATAACACTTAGACTTGAGTGAAAAACCAAAAATTTACTATTTGTTTCCTCTGAATATATTTTTTTATTCTATAATTTAAATAAGGCAATCATTATCATTTTACTAAAAATGTTTTAATAGCCTACTTTGACATTCTTTTTGTTCGTCTTCTTTTCCATCACTCCCTGGGCTATACCAGTAGTGTCCGGGCCTCGGAAGTGTTTGTCATGCTCTACGGTAGTTTGAAAGCGTCTTCATTCACTCCCCTCACTGTTCCCTATTCTTTTCCGTACCTCACCATTGTGCCTCTCAATGGTTTTTATATGCTACTTTCCAGATCTTCTATTTCGATTGCTTATATCCATTCCCATTATATGCATTGTTTCTAAAGCTGTTTTTTGTTCTATGAATAGTTTAAAATCCTAAGGATGATTGGTCCCGGGATGGCTTCGCCGAAGTCCTTACCAGAATTCTTGGGGCTTTCACTATCACTGTGGCGGTACCAAGGACAGTGCCCCTGCTGTACTTCACCCGAACACCCGACCCATTACGTCATTAGTTGGTCACCTCCCCTGGTCTTTGTCAGGCATACTTTGAAATTTATTGTTAAATTTTCAAAAAATCCTGCACTTTGCTGAAACAATTTTAAAATTTTGCTCAAATATAGTCCTTAAGTACAAAAACGTATGCATGGGTTGCTGTAGTACTAATAAGTTTAGTGCTGGAGCTGTAAAAACTCAGATTTGACGTAAATTTTGGTCATACATGCATAACTAAAGATAGTTTGTTCATTCATGAATTAAAACAAATTTACGTTCTGGGAGTAAATCAGAGAAAACACAGAAATTAATCTTGAACGCTGTCGTTTTTCCGATTTGCATTAAGTTAAAACTAAAGACCGAGTTAAAATTAATACCAAAATCGACTTTTATGACCCAAGTT
The DNA here is from genome assembly GCA_022606455.1 of Callitettix versicolor. Lineage (NCBI taxonomy): Eukaryota > Metazoa > Arthropoda > Insecta > Hemiptera > Cercopidae > Callitettix > Callitettix versicolor. The sequence continues at coordinate 36,766,463 of CM040183.1, read as the reverse complement.
TGGATCATATCGGACCACAGTTGCGATCGCCAAGGCAATAGCACATAATTATATATGTATATTTTTTAAAGATCGCTATACTAGTCATATCTAGAGGTCTCGATCAGCGCTCATTTCAAGGTCCGAGTCTAAGTCGTACCTTGATGGCAGCTCCTATTTCCCAATGAAAATTCATTAACAAGGAGTGTACCCTATAGGTTCTTAAATAAGAACAGTATATCCGAACATTTTGCGGTTGACGTCATACGTTTAATGACGCAGAACACTTGCTGTGCTGGGAAACGTCGAAGTTATAACACAACAATAAAGTGTTGAATTAGTTCTGGTATTTGACACCAGTATCGCCATTAGCGAAGGTTGTTCCACTTTCACTTGCTCTCCCTGCTTTGTGCTTTCATCTCTCATTGCATAACAACTACTTTCAATATAGCCGAACGGAATAGTACTGTATTTTCATCTTTACATAAATACGGAAGCAATTAGAGGGATGCTCTTAGCGCTCTCTCTCTCTCTCTCTCTCTCTCTCTCTCTCTCTCTCTCTCTCTCATTATTACATTTATATAATTCTGAATGCCGTTTGGGATCCGAGAGGGGTTTTTTGCTTAACGTCTAGGATGACGTTTCAGCGCTAAGGGACCTTTAGGTGAGCAATTCAGAGACGTTGCAGACTGACTGCTACTTTATCCACATCGACCACCAAGCAGAGAGGATATGAATGCAAAATGACTGTTTATCGAACAGGTCAGTTTGTTCCTCTGCCATATATAAACATTTGTTTATATAAAACTTCTTTTTTCGATTCTAAACTGTTTAACCTAATTAATGACCGAACAAAACAGATTAGTAGACATTAGACCGAATGGCCACCAATTGTGGAGCGGAATTACGCTGAGCTGAGTGGATTACGCACTCAAAACCTAACCTGTTGTTTTTAATGTAAGTGTGGCCACTGAAAGCGTAACGGAACTGAGCGGAGTCAAGCGGCATTGTTGGGCTCTGCTCCGCGTAGCTTCGACTCTGTCTAGTTTCGGTTTTGAAGCTGATTCCGCTTCACAGCACCCTGACCACACCTCAAAACTATTATTTTTCGTTACCTACGTTACCGTTGCCTTGGTTACGGTTTTTAAACGTAGTAGTTTCCTAGAATCGTAGGCTTAGATCAGCGCAACTCCGCTCCTAATTTGGTGGCCGTCCTGCCTTATGTTGATAAATTAATTAGCAACATAGTTAAAGCATTGATGCTCTGCAGTTTGCGTAATTCCGCATTCTTTAATTAGGGCCTAATATCTCAAAAATCTTATTTTTATTTTTATTGCTAAGTAAATTGTAGAGGAATTTTTCCGGTCTTGTTTTTCGGAACGAAGCATTGTGGATTCGCCGCAACGATGAGTTAAAAGAGTTTTTTGGATAAATCAAATAGGTCGGCTGAAGTGGTTTGATAATATTATGTCAATATTAATATTATGTATTTGTAACACATAACAAAACACTAAGGCGTTCTGCGAAAGCAGAGATTGAAGAGAAGGCTGACTGCTGTAACACGTAACAAAACACTAAGGCGTTCTGCGAAAGCAGATATTGAAGAGAAGGCTGACTGCTGTAACACATAACAAAACACTCAGGCGTTCTGCGAAAGCAGATATTGAAGAGAAGGCTGACTGCCGTAACACGTAACAAAACGCTAAGGCGTTCTGCGAAAGCAGATATTGAAGAGAAGGCTGACTGCTGTAACACATAACAAAACACTCAGGCGTTCTGCGAAAGCAGATATTGAAGAGAAGGCTGACTTTTGTAACACGTAACAAAACGCTAAGGCGTTCTGCGAAAGCAGATATTGAAGAGAAGGCTGACTGTTGTAACACGTAACAAAACACTAAGGCGTTCTGCGAAAGCAGAGATTGAAGAGAAGGCTGATTGCTGTAACACGTAACAAAACACTAAGGCGTTCTGCGAAAGCAGATATTGAAGAGAAGGCTGACTGCTGTAACACATAACAAAACACTAAGGCGTTCTGCGAAAGCAGAGATTGAAGAGAAGGCTGACTGCTGTAACACGTAACAAAACACTAAGGCGTTCTGCGAAAGCAGATATTGAAGAGAAGGCTGACTGCGTAACACGTAACAAAACGCTAAGGCGTTCTGCGAAAGCAGATATTGAAGATAAGGCTGACTGCTGTAACACGTAACAAAACACTAAGGCGTTCTGCGAAAGCAGAGATTGAAGAGAAGGCTGACTGCTGTAACACGTAACAAAACACTAAGGCGTTCTGCGAAAGCAGATATTGAAGAGAAGGCTGACTGCTGTAACACATAACAAAACACTCAGGCGTTCTGCGAAAGCAGATATTGAAGAGAAGGCTGACTGCCGTAACACGTAACAAAACGCTAAGGCGTTCTGCGAAAGCAGATATTGAAGAGAAGGCTGACTGCTGTAACACATAACAAAACACTCAGGCGTTCTGCGAAAGCAGATATTGAAGAGAAGGCTGACTGCCGTAACACGTAACAAAACGCTAAGGCGTTCTGCGAAAGCAGATATTGAAAGAAGGCTGACTGCTGTAACACATAACAAAACACTCAGGCGTTCTGCGAAAGCAGATATTGAAGAGAAGGCTGACTGCCGTAACACGTAACAAAACGCTAAGGCGTTCTGCGAAAGCAGATATTGAAGAGAAGGCTGACTGTTGTAACACGTAACAAAACACTAAGGCGTTCTGCGAAAGCAGAGATTGAAGAGAAGGCTGATTGCTGTAACACGTAACAAAACACTAAGGCGTTCTGCGAAAGCAGATATTGAAGAGAAGGCTGACTGCTGTAACACATAACAAAACACTAAGGCGTTCTGCGAAAGCAGAGATTGAAGAGAAGGCTGACTGCTGTAACACGTAACAAAACACTAAGGCGTTCTGCGAAAGCAGATATTGAAGAGAAGGCTGACTGCGTAACACGTAACAAAACGCTAAGGCGTTCTGCGAAAGCAGATATTGAAGATAAGGCTGACTGCTGTAACACGTAACAAAACACTAAGGCGTTCTGCGAAAGCAGAGATTGAAGAGAAGGCTGACTGCTGTAACACGTAACAAAACACTAAGGCGTTCTGCGAAAGCAGATATTGAAGAGAAGGCTGACTGCTGTAACACATAACAAAACACTCAGGCGTTCTGCGAAAGCAGATATTGAAGAGAAGGCTGACTGCCGTAACACGTAACAAAACGCTAAGGCGTTCTGCGAAAGCAGATATTGAAGATAAGGCTGACTGCTGTAACACATTACAAAACAATAAGGCGTTCTGCGAAAGCAGATATTGAAGAGAAGGCTGACTTTTGTAACACGTAACAAAACACTAAGGCGTTCAGCGAAAGCAGATATTGAAGAGAAGGCTGACTGCTGTAACACGTAACAAAACATTAAGGCGTTCTGCGAAAGCAGATATTGAAGAGAAGGCTGACTGCTGTAACACGTAACAAAACATTAAGGCGTTCTGCGAAAGCAGATATTGAAGAGAAGGCTGACTGCTATAACACATAACGAAACACTAAGGCGTTCTACGAAAGCAGAGATTGAAGAGAAGGTTGACTTCTGTAACACATAACAAAACACTAAGGCGTTCTGCGAAAGTAGAGATTGAAGAGAAGGCTGACTGAAGTGGAGCATGAGGTTGAAGAAATGGCGAATGAAGCGAAGTCATTAATGGCTGAAAATCGAGTAGCCAACGATCTTAGAGCGTCATTACTCGTAAGTAAATAAGTGGAGGACTATCCCATTGCCCAGAGTACCAAAACCAGATCTGGAATAATCATCCAACGCATGAGGAACAATTTATTTACCCAAGTTAGTTATTTTGCCACCTCTACTGAATAAATAGAGCAATTTCAAAGCAGCAAAGAAAGACAGATGTGTGATCATTGGATAAGCACGTAATGCCACGGCCACGACCACAACTTTTACCGAACCAGTCTTCGGTAATTGTATTGCCAACAGCTGTGGAAGTGACGACTTCATGTTGTTTTATGCAAATACACGGCTGAATATAATGAAATGGTGTGGAGTGTGTTTGTTGTTTTGCGCGATTTGTTTCTCAGCTCGTCGGTTCCAGCTGTTTGAACTGTAACAAGTATTAGATTACTAACTTGTAAATAGTTCCCCGAAGGAATTTGCGTACTAATAACAGGCCTGCACAAAACAGCTGATAAAGTTGTAAGTCACTTCAAGTTCCGTATTGATAGTTCTGAATTAAAAGTTGTTTGTGTATTTAGAGATGGTTTTAAAAAAGGTCAGCTGTCCGGTTATAGGTTATGTCAGATGGTAGTGCAGATGCGGATTGTATTGTGCTTGATAATTATTACAAAAATCAATTTTTTTTTCAAGTTAGAAATAAATCGAGCCAAAATTTGTGAACACTAAAGTGCGCACACATTCATACGCGAATTTTTTCATTGATCCCTTAAAAAGTGTTAAAACGGTTAGAACTACCGCTCAGATCCCGGTTACCATTATGGCCACTCTAGTAGCTTATTTTCTAATGGGTATCACAGAAAATGGGTATTAAGCGTACATTGAATTTAACGTATCGTTTCGCTATTACTTTAAAAATTCCGGTACTGAAAAAACCAGTCGTGGCGTCCCCTCCATTGTGATTTCTAGATGGTGTTTCATAGGGGTCCAGCTATCAGTCCAATCCTGACAGTAATATGTCTCTGATTTTGTCTTTTTATTTTTCTTAGGAATAATAAATATTGCAAATTAAATTACAACATTAAGAAAAATTGGGGTGAAAAGAGATTACCTTCCCATAATGTTTCCTGGAAACGGCACAAATATTTCTTAAAAAGGATTAATATTCAGCAGTCATTAGTGGGTGTTCGTACGTTTTTCATCATTGTAGTTCTGACTCGCAAATAGAGGAAAAGATGAGTCCAACCCCACTTTCCCAAATTAAAAATGTTGCACCACCAGTTTATTTTTAGTGGGGGTTTCCTTATAACTTCATTCAAATAGAGCGTGAGAATATTTGTGCTGTATTTAGTTAGCAAAGGTTAACACGTTAGTATATTTTTGTATCGGTCGACCTTGAGACAAGCAATCAAATATTTGCGTACACGTAATTACAGCAAGTTGGCTAGGCCGGGGATACAATGGGACATCGTATCACAATGGCCGGCATTTGTCTCGGTGTCGGTTTCTGGCATTGCTATTGTTGTGTGGCCATTGCACTGCCGCGTACACAAACAGTGGCCATACGTTGACACATTAAACACTAGCGCTACGTGTGTGAAAAGAGAATAAATCAAGTGAAAACTTATTTCTTGGATAATCTTCAACGTTGCATAGCAGAGAGAAAATTACATGTTGTGAGTGTATTTGCATTGTAATTTGGTGATTTTAACGCCGATTGTGATGGTGAAATCAGAAGTTTTTACATGCAGTATTGCCTGGCACTCCTGAGCAGAAAGAATTTCCCTCTATCTCCCATAACTCTTAAAATTTCTTCTCATTAATCAACTGCGTAATTATTTTAACAGTCAATAGTAACACAAGTGTACAAATTTAAAAATCACATATCTTGATTCTGTTGCAAATTTTCACTGGAAAAATATATTCGAGCCGTCGTGGTTAGAACCAGACCTGTTTCCTGGAAATGAGTTCCGAACTTGACTTTTTGAAAGGGTAAAAATCCCTTGAACTTAAGAATTTTAAAGTTTAAAACACTAATTTACGTGGATATTAATGTTGATTATCCAATGAAAATTCGTTCAAAACATACCAAAAAGGGTTTTAGTTATTCTAGTTACTACTTTTAGCCTATTCGATTTTAATAGAATCTGGCATGGTTGCTTGTATACAATTCGGGATTTTTTTTAATTGAAAGAAATTTTTTTTAATTTTGTAAATCTTCCTGGCTAAAAGACAAATAAAAATGGAAACATTAATCGAATGTTCTGAAAACGATTTGGACCCACTTGTACTCCCTCCTTTAAGGTATGTGTTAGATAACCGTTAATCCTGTTCATTTTCTCGAATTGGGATAATCAGATTCTCTAAAATTTTAGGCAACATCTAAGTTTTATAATTCAAAACACTGTAACAAGTTTGAACTTTAAAAATGCCTTTCTTTACGTAAATATGAAAAAACGAAAATAAGTTGCCGTTGGAATATGTTTTTCTTTGTTGACGTTGGCCTTCAGAAGTTAGCGACCTACGTTTTGTTATTGACGCTCTTTTTACACTGAACGTGAAGAGGTTTGTGCAGTGTTTTTGCACCGTTAAATCAGTGCTTCTTTTAGGAAGGACTGATTTGTGTGGGCAAATTGTTTTCCGCCGAAACGTGGTCGCCATTTACAAAATAAACGACCAGAAGGAACTGTGATCGAAATGTCAGGACCTTGAACTTACCACGGCGCGGCACCGAAGCTCGGGAACCGGATTTATCAAGTTGGTTGTGAATTTTCTCTTCTGTTGAGTTATTGCCTACACGAGCCGGGTACAGACCGGCACCGGCTTCCATAAACGGTTACCAAGGACGATTAATTGTATCTGGTAGCGAGTACAGTGCGGTACGTTGCTGCTGGATCCTTCGCCGGCCACGGTAAATGTGTTCATCAATGGTAAATCCTTCAAATATTACTTCTATAACAAAACTAATCGTAGCTCGCAGCTGTTTTCCCAAAAGTTAATAATACCAAAACAACTACTTTTAAAAAAAAATATCATATCAGTCTTTATAATTTAGCATTTAAAATTTCAGATTACATTAAAAAGTACAAAACATTAGATCGGCTATTATTTCATGGTCTCGAGTCTGGGACTTACCACGATGGTATCGACCTCAACGATATAAGAAGTGGCGGCAGATTTTTCTTAAATTTTTCCTTCAAGGTAATACCATAAAGTTGAGGAAACCACACCCATATTCACGGACTAACTGGCGGCCTGTAAAAGATTTTTGAAAAACAGACTATATATTTTTTTAAATCAAAAGAAAAGTTGTAAAACATGTTTCATGACACGTTAAAAAAATCATACGGCAAAAATAAGTAAACGATGTTGATGACGAATTAATCCTTCCTTTAAATTTATCAAATATCTGTATCCTACAGGCATACGAGGTGTGGCTATTAAATAACGAGACTGACGTAAAAAATGTATTTTCATTTTATACATAATTACTTATTATCACCTTCAATATACATCCCTTCTCTATCCCTACAACGCTCCATGTGAATTTTCCATTGTTTGAAACAGTGCTGTAAGTCATCTTCTGTCAACTCCTTCAGGACTCTTGCCGCTTTCACTTTTACAGCTTCCACGGACTCAAATCTCGTTCCCTTTAATACAGATTTCACCTTAGGGAACAGATAGAAGTCACATGGTGCAAGGTGGATGTTCTAACACTGGCCAAGAACCTCTTGACAGATGACACGGAATGAGCTGGCGCATTGTCTTGGTGGAAAACACATGATTGGTCCTTTTTACATTTCGGGTCGTTTTTTCCTTACTATTTCACGTAGTTTACCAAGTACCTCAAAATAGTAATATTGATTAATTGTTTGACCATCAGAAACCCAGTGAAGGTACACAATCCCACGAATATCTAAAAAACAATCATCATTGCTTTAAATTTTGACTTGCCGATTCTTGCTTTTTTGGCTGTCAGTGAAGTTGAGGTCTTCCAATGCATGGATTGGCGCTTTGTTTCCGGATCATACGTAAAAAACCACGATTCATGTTATTATTATTTTCAATAAATTTGGGTCATTTTCAATGGTATCCAAAGTGTCAGTACAAACATTTTACGAGCTGCTTGTTGTTCAAACGTGAGAATTTTTGGCACCATTTTGACACAAACTTTTCGCCTGTTCAAATTGTCACGTAAAATTTGCCGTACACATTCTTTATCAATGTCTACAGGTTCACCAATTGCACGAATACTTAATCGACGGTCAGACCGAATCAAATTAGCAACTTTTTCGACATTGTCATCCGTTTTTGACGTTGACCTGGCCGCGAATTATCTTCAACGTCTTGTCGGTCATCTTTAAAAAGCTTGAACCATTCAAAAACACTTGCCCGCGATAAACATTCACTGCTATACACTTCTTTCAGTAAATAATAAGTTTCATTAGCGGTTTTTCCAAGTTTGAAGTGAAATTTAACAATTCTTTGCTCTATTATTACATTAACCATTTTCCCCGGCAAAACAAAAAACAACACTAACGGAAATGAAGGTTATGACTAAACGGTTTTGGTTATACAAACGAGACAAACTGCATTCTGAAAAGAAAGCTTCACACTAAACAGCTGTCAGTCAATGGCGGTTGGCGCATGCACACTTGTTCCGCCGCAGCGTCAGTCTCGTTATTTAATAGCCACACTTCGTAAACTACAGATTCTTCCTTATTGCAGGTTTTTAGATTAGCGATAACAAAGCTGGAGATGTATGTTTATTGGTAGATACAGCTGATCAATCATAGAACTTCCACTAAATTGTTTTACGTTATCATTTTTGTTTGTCTCTATTTAGGTTCATTTTTTTTCGTTTTTGCCATTTAATTTGTGCAGTATTAATTAAAGTAAACTGACCATTTTGAGTGTACTTCTTCGAATTACAATTGTTTGATATAGAAGTTGTATTTATTTTTTGGTTCACTCTTTTATGTTAATGTAAAATATTGTTTTAAGCAATTAAAGTGATTAAGCCTTTATTTCAAATGAAGTATGCATCTGTTCTATATGCAGAATTTACGAAAATTGGCGTATTATAAAATGCTGTGTGCAATTTTACGTAAGGATTCTAATGTAGCCTTGAAGCCCTTACAAGTTTGAAACACCTGATGTAGATTTCAATCCACCACTATTATTATAGATAGGGTTTTGGAAGAGATTTAAGTCTTCGTTGTTCTTTCATCAGTACATTTGAAAAAAAGGTGTAATCGTGAGTTTCCCTTATAAATGTCGTGAGTTTGATTATTCTAGCTTTACTAGTTGAAACGTTATTATGACTGACTCCTCTTGTACATTAGCCTAACTCTGTATAGTAAGAAGGGTGATTCCAAACGTTATGTGGCCAAGGAACATACAGTGGACTACTGGATCAGAAAACTTTGAGTAAACAAGTTTATCAATCTTCTCACTTCCTGTGACAAGTGACAAGTTGACAGGGGCAGCTGTGAGTAAACGGAACACGTTATGAAGTTATTGACGAGTTCGAAAATCAAGACTACTCCACTCCATAATTACACATACACGTAGGGACCTATATAAACAAATTTAACTGCTTCTCAACGTAATTTAGAGTTCAGAATCGGCGCTTATTTCATGTACCCGGGTCTCGGTGTTAACATAATGGCCGCTCCAAAAGCTCATAATCATTGAAAATTTACTAAAAAAATGTATTAAAAAAATTTTAGTAATCGTATATTTTTACTAGACAGCGTTAAAGTCTCGTTTGTGCAAACTTGGTTACATTCATTGTCAATCCCGCAAATTGTAATACGAGATACAATATAATAAATTGTAATATATATATATATATATATATATATATATATATATATATATATATATATATATATATATTGGAGATAATTAAGTTCATTTTCTTAAAAACTGTAGTTATATAAAATAATTTGCAAAAGTATTACACAGTTTCCCTCATTATATTATTTCTCCACAAATCCAGTTCAGAACTATAAAAAAAATTAAAATTGCTTTAAATTTCAAAATATTTTAGTCTGATTTTATTTTCAGACATTAAATTCCTTTTATTTCAAATTTGCTAAATTCGCTTGAGTTACGTAGGCCTATTTTTACACATGATCAAAAAATTGAGGAAAACCTACTCAACAGATTTTGATAAATTAATCCGGTCTTTCACTTATGTTTACCTTACTTAAGAACAGACTTTCTCTGGGGTATAGCGAATAGTTTGTTTTATTTGGCTAGGTAGACTATATTTTAACAAAATCATAGAAGATTTAGATTAAATCGATTTTTCGATACCTTTTATTTTTAATTAAGAAAAAGTTCTGAATATGTACACATCCGACCTACATGCCAAATTTTATCGAATCGGTCAATTCGTTTCAGTGCGCAGACTCACAGATGGACAGAAATCCAAATAAAAACTTTTCTTTTGAGTTTAAGAGGTTTGGAAAAGGACGTATTTATCAAAATCTCCAAATCAATTATCCCCAATCCCAGTACGTTGTTTATGTATTTTGTGTAGTGTAAAAGAACCATAACCTAATCAAAAATGTTGAGCGTGGGTTTTTCTTCAGTGAATAAATTTATTGGAAAACGTAATCGGCTGACGAACGAATTAAACTCAGTGGGAAAGTACGTACTAGCGTTTAAACGACACTATCTCAGCTAACCTTCAAACTATCTTTAAACATTTCCTATAACTGTCTACCTTTCACTCATTTGTTATTCAATTCACGCACAACAAAGTGCAACATTTGAACCACTAATGAATGCGCATTGTAGATAACGGTTAATGTACGTTATCTTACAGTTATGAGTTAACAATGCAGGCGAGTCACATCTTATCTTCACGTAATGGTAAGACCCAGACCCAGGAGGGCCTTGAATGAGCGCCGATCCTGACCTCTAAATCACTCTTGGAAGGGCGTTAAAACTGTTTACGCATATCGTGTGTGTAGGCCCTATGTGATGGCCGAGTTCGTTATCCTGAAAATTCGTTTAATAGTTTTAAAATTAAATCCAGTTAAATTTTAAAAAAAATCATAAATTGTTTTGTATAAAATACAGTTTTATCATTAAAATCTGCATGCATTGTCATTTTCAATTAAATTCGAATATTAATATATATAGATTGTATCGCTGATTATAATTGTGAAGTCAGGATAAAATTTCAAGGAACCATTCCATCACGTCAGCAAAACAGCTGCGTACCGTGATTAGGCTATGTTTCTATTCCTAGAGGCAGCATTAAAGTCTCTTTGGATAATGATTAATTAATACATGTTGTAGAACAACCTTGAAGAGACGCTTGTGGTCAGTCTTCGTAGCCGCGAGGAATAGGTTTACATTAGCTTCGATGCTTTGTATTACCAGCGACTGTGGAAGACTAACTGAAGCCATTTGTTATTTCATGTTTAGTGACGGATAAATTAACAGGTATTTTTAAACAAATGACAGGGAAGAGTGGCAACTCGAGATCACTTTCTTGTAAAAAAAAAGCTTTTTCTCGATAAAGAAAACAAAATTCGATTTTCTTAGAACCTATTCTAACGGGTTTATTTTATTTTGTTTAAATATATTCTATAGAAACCCAAACAAAACTCGGGAAATTCCTGTTTTTCCGAAAAGTCCAGTTCAGGAATTACCGAAAAAACTAAAAAAACTAATTCAATTTATTTTTGAAAAAAAAAACTTCGTCACATTTTTGTTGTTACATAACTAAAATCATTGTAGCAAATTGATTTAAAATAAACCCTGTAATAATCAGTAATTTTTAATTCTAATTTGATAAACTGATTTGAGTTGTGGATCTTTCGTTTCTCACTACCGTTTATGATGTATTCCATTCGCGCAGGCTTGGGTACGCGCACGTGCGTTGAATTTGTGATGAAAGTATCACGTTTATGCTTAACATGGTCCGGGTCCAGAGTCCTGGGCCCAGGCTAGATATAGACAGAGTCCCAACAAAGGAGAGCCGAGAAGAGCCTGATGACCACCTATGTCGTTCCTCGACGAAATGGTAGCCCGACCATGCGGTGTTGCCACGTCTCCGCTAATCCCTTTGTCTGTACAAACATTACGACCCGTTGCGTGTTCGCGTGTGAATCGAACAACGTGCGGTCTCTTCAACACGTCCCTCACGTTGATTTACTTTTATTGGCTTATCTACACGTACTGCATGCATTGCACATTAGATTTTATATCATAATAATCTAGGCACGCAGCTGTCTCGCTGACGAACATTTTTTAAATTCCGCCATTTTGAAACGGATTTTGCTGAGAAACGAATTTGTCTCAGTTATTCCTTAAAGCATTGTTTCTGCTAAGTTTGGAAAAAATCGAATTAAAATTGCGAACAGTATAGTGTCAACACATATTCTAAAACAACCCCTCAGAAAGTGTTAGAGTTCAGGATGGGAAAACGTTTTACGGCCCCAGATATGAGTTTTACCGTAATGGATGTTCCAATAGATAATTTGTAAATGGAAATTCGTTAATTAATGTAAGTACAGTACTTTCTGCGTGATGGTTTAGTGAGGACTGAATTTCCGGAACTTTTACAGCCAGCCTTTAAATTCAACTTTTACAGTCACCGTTTAGACTAACACCATTTGCCAAATTTTACAACTCACTTTTATAATCAACGTTAAGGCTACAATCAGTCTTTACACCAAACCTTTACAGCCAATTTTTACAACCAACCTTTAATGCACAACTTCTACAGTCACGTTTAGGCACCATCTACCAACCAGTACATTAAACGTTTAGGCTACCTGTAATCTTTACAACCAACTTTTACAACCATCTACAGTCGATCTTTACACCAAACCTTTACAGCCAAATTTTACAACCAACCTTTATTTTTTACAACTTTTACAGTTACGTTTAGGCTACTGCCATCTACCAACCTTTACAACCAACCTGCACATTAAAGGTTTAGGTTACTGTCAATCTTTACATACAACATTTACAACCAACTTTTACAGCGAACCTTTCTAGCAAACCTTTACAGACAACCTTCATAGCCAACGTTGGACAACCAACTTTTACAGTCAAAAAACGATACCTCTAAATTAATTTTCGCTCGATTACAGTAGTAGGCTAATGTATATTTAATCAGAAAGTAAAATAATCTCGACACGCACCTGTTTTGCTGTCTTGATCTTAACGAATTTCACAAAAAAGTAAGACAATTTTGTTACGTCACATCATATATCGAAAGATACGAACATACCTAATTTGTGTATTTTTCAATAAACATTAAAAAAATAACTCTTTTCGCGTAATATTTATAACGGTTTTTGTTGCACTTTTTTGAAAACTCGATGTCACCAACGTAAGGCTGGGCGCCACCAAATGCGGATCAGTTGCGCTCAGCGTAGCGGACTAAGCATAAAACCTAACCTATTGTTTTTAATGTAAGTGTGGTCACTGAAAGTGTAACGGTGTTGACTGGGCTCAACTCCGCTCCGCGCAGCTTTGACTCTGTCAATGTTCCGTTTTGACTCCGCTTCCTCCCACCACGTTGACCACATCTCCGAACTTATTATTTCTCGTTAACTAAGTTACCGTTGCCTAGGTTACGGTTTTTAAACAAAGTAGTTTCCTACAATCCGTTACAGTAGGCCTAAATATTTAGATTTAAAATTTACAAAAGCATTATTTAAAGTGACTGAACTCCGTTTCTGTCAGTTCATCTTCATTCCGCTCAGCCACGCTACGCTCTTCGCAACTCCGCTCAGCATTTGTTGGCCTCCCGGCCTAAACAGTGTGTGTTTAGACTAATCTTCATAAATTAGTCTATTAAATTTTATTACAATATAATTAGACCTATAGATACCCGTATCTAACATGTGACATAGGCTTATACTTAACAAATAACAGCTGTTTCAATGAATTCGTACAGTTCGTTTTGAATTTTTTAAAAATCACATGTTAAATTTAACCACTTCCTCCCCAAAAGCTGTATCTGTTTAATTATACATTTTGTTAAAAGCCACATTAAATACAACCTAACGACGTGGGCTTCGTGATTATAATACCAGATCACGTAGGCAGTGATGCATTTCTAGGAACCCGTCTCTGTTTTAATTAAATGTAGGCTGTGTTTGTATTAAGCGACTTAATAATTCATTGTTATTAAAGATTTTAATGAAACTGAAGTCGGAATGGGAAAATTCTTAAGAATCGGTTCTAAATATTTCGCCATATATCGAGGTGTCAATTCTAATTTGATTCAAGGATAAATCTAAAAAAGAAATATTGACGGTGGTCAGAGTTTATTTTTTCGATTTAGCATAAATCGTGTGTACACACACACACACACACACACACACACACACACACACACACACACACACACACACACACACACACACACTTTTAAAAAAAATTCCTTATGAATCTGCCTAACACGGTTTCGTATGAAAATATTATTGCTTGATAAACTTAACACGGTTTTGTATGACGACAAAATATAGGCTTTTTGCTTGCGATGTACATAATCACGCCGTAATAAAAGAAGAAAAATTTTAATTAAAAGTCATTACTTTACTGAAACAAGTGAAAGACAAATAAATTCCGCATTTGTAATACAAGTAAAATACTTGTACAATGTATTATAGTTAAAAACGAGTACTAACATAATTTATTTATTAATAAAATTTAAAAAACACCATTTTTTCCATCAGTGTCAATAACATTGTCTATCAGCTTTTACAATTTATTGAATACTTGCAGCTTACTGTAATTGAAATGGTATTGTAATAACAATCTACCAGGTTAGGTGGAGGGATTTCTTCAAAACTTTCGTGGAATTTTCTGTACTGACCCCTACTGTTGCCAGCTGTTAAACGATTGTAAACGATGGTAAACGAGCTGTGTAAAAATCTAACATGGCGGAAATCCGCCATTTTGTTAACATTTCGGCATCTGAACATTTTCGGCATTTGGGTGCACTCAAGTTTTGTTAATCAGGTTAAGGTTAGGAACGCACCAACAAACCTCGAAGAAGAGCGTGTGGTAACCACCCGTCCGTTTCCCCTTTGTGCTCTAAAACTAAAACCACAAACAACTTTCTTTATAAAGTAAGAAAGTACAACTATTTAGACTACAAATGAATGTAAACGCAAATCAATTAGACCGATCTAACTTGTTTCTTCTTCTTTCAGTAATAAAACTGCCATTACAGGCTGCGTAATAACCTTCATATTTATGATCAATTTGACCTCAGTCGGTAATAAATTTATGGCCGAAGTGTGAAAAAGCACCATTAACCGTGATTCTATTAATTACTTAATTTCTTGCTGCTTCGATGTTACTTGCTGTTAGGCATAAACTTTCATATGTATTGAAATTATATATATTTTTTAAATTAACTCTTAAAAATTCAAAAATAACCTTGGGAGATTGTTATCCGATGATTCCCGTTCTGAAAGTCGGCCGAACATATTTTGCTCAAACTTTGTTCGTAGGCTAATTTTAGTGTGAAACATAGTGTAAACAGACGAGTGAGTGTATGGTGACCGTGAAAAATGATATCATAAGATGAGTGTATTCTTATTCGAGATGCTTGGATTCAAAAAAGTAATTTTTACTTGTCCGTGCTCGCAGGAAACTAAAAATAATGAACATTTTTAAATGAACCTCGGTTTCATTTGTAAGCATTTTTTTGACAAAATCTCTTATCTGAAATCGATTGTAAAGTTATTTATCAAATTTAGTCTATAAGGTTTTAAGCAAAAGTATGTATACCCTACGTTGCTATCCCCCAAAATCATTTTTGGGATCTGTGTGGGAAAAATGTTAAATCCGATTTTGTCAAAATCGGTTCGTCTACTCAGTGTAGAAAATTTGAGACAAAAACTACTTTATTTGCTTAACGTCCATAATTTATAGCAGTTAGACTAATGACGACGAGGATCGGTGATAACGGCAATGAAGAATCGTACGCAGTAACTCCCGTCTCGAACTTACGAGCTGGAGGTGTGCAACTTCAGAAACGCCGAGAGACAAAAGAAATAATTTAGCGTTTGAGAGTGAATAATAAAAATAAGCCAAGAAATGTTTATTGAAATGTTTCTTGAATGTAAGACAGATTTTGCAGTGTGTATTTTGTTAATTGAGATCCCTAGCGGTGATTGACACAAAGTTAAGATTTGGAACATTCTATCATGTTCCAATCTTATAGATTGGAAACAGCTGCTTGCTAAAATAATTTAAAATAAACTAAAAATCAAACCTGAATAGCAACGTAAAAAGTATTCATGGTTACATGACCGGTTTGACTTCCAAACTGATTAAAACACAAACGCACAGATACCGCCAACAGAAACACACAGCTGTTTCCCAAGATACCGTTTAATGAAGAGTTTATAATGTTAGGTTAGGTTAGGGATCAGTGATCGGCAGTAAATCAAAACGGCAGTTTACGAAATAACTACGGCACATGTGACATGACATTATACCAGATGTTTGAGTCCTCCACAACTGGCCCAATTAGCCGGTCCTATGCTTCGTTAACTCGGACCGTTTGTATCCGAGAGGTCCTAAACGTCCTACGACTCTTTAATACGTTTATGAACGTTGAAGGAAACGTTTACATGGTAGTTACTTCCGTATCAGTCAGATTGGAGTATTAAAAAAAAATAATAAAATATAGTAGATGTTTTAAAGTAACGAACTTGTCTAAGCTGGCACCGAAAATAAATTTTCATGCTGCTTGATTTTTACGTATGTAAATATTAGTTTTTCGATGGTTTTAGTTTTTGGACGGGCTTATACACGTCTGTTGAATTTGTTAAAATAAAATAAACAATTCCAGCTTGGTCAGCTTTATTGTATGACGTTAAATAATTGTTTAGACTGTTGTTTAAAGTGTATGGAACTATGTTTGAAACATTGTCTGAAACTGTATGGAAATCTTGCGTACACTGGAACATTTTCTGGAAACATTGTCCGGAACGTTGTCTGAAACTGAAATATTGTCTGGCATAGTAAAGTTAAACTGCTTGAAGTTGTATCGAAATATTGTCCTAAACTGTGTGGGAATTCTGAAAAGGGAAAATTGACTGAAAGTGTATGGTACGCTATCAGAAACTGCATGCAACATTATCACGAACTGTATGAAACTTTGTCTGAAACTAAAACGTTGTTAGACATTGTTGTATTTAACTTTGTTTGAAGTTGTTTAGAATGCTGTCCTAAACTGAATGGACCTTTTGTCTGAAATTGTAAGGAACATTGTCTGTAACTATCGAACTTTGAAACTGAAATTTTGACCGACACCTATGAGACTGCCTGAAACTGTAAGGAACTGTGTTTTTGAAACGTGTGCAATATTGCATACAGTGCATGTAATTGTTTAAAATGTATTAATAGAATTCTAGTACATCCTGTATCAAACAGTCTTACCAGCTGATAATTCCCATAGGAACTTGCAAAAAGTCATCAGAATCCAGTTCCAGATGTCGGAGTGTAATCACCTCCAAGTTGCAGATGGTAACGTCTTCATTAGGCCTAACCTAACTCCTTCCGTAAGTCGAGCATGGGAATTCAGTTGATCTGTGGATTAATTTTAATCGGCTTTCTTAATTGCCATATGTGCAGGTAATTTTATTGGTAAAGATTTTGAAAGTAGAGCCTTATAAAGGAACAGACTTCCGTCTCGGTGGAACCAGTTCTTCCTTATAGGGCTGTAAAGGTGGAATGCAGACTTTAGGTGAATGCTGGCGCTAAAATAGGCTCAGCGGAAGATGGACACGAGAACTGTTCCTTCACAAACTTTTTATCACCACACTATTTAAACTCTTCTCTCCGCTCTCTTTGTTTGATCGTTCCTGACTCTTGTTCTTCCTTAGATAAACGACAAAGAATTATATTATCGTACAGCGAGCGTCTGTTTCAACTCCCTCCTGACATCTAACGCTGTGAGAAAATTGTTTAACTTTATTTTTAAGGAGGGATTAAGATATAAAATGCAAAAATATGTGCGGTATATTGTTTTTACTTACAATCTCAATTGGTAAAATAGGCAGATCGCTAAAACTCGGACTTTTACGTAGGATCGATTCTAGTTAACAACAGTTGGCCTTTTCCGTATACTACGTCGATCCCCTTTCCTCATTAGTCCAACTGGTTTAAAGTAAAAACGGTAAACCATAAGTTGCTCACTACACGAAGTACAATAGATCATGACATTTGGAACGATCAGTTTACTGGTTCCCAGAGACCAGAAAAGTGGTTTTGTCTTGAATGTCCGCCTGTGTGTCTACGTACTTCGCTGAAGAATTAACTGACTGAACGATTTTGATTGAATTTGGAATTTAGATTCCTCTCGAACTATATCGCATTTCCTCAAAATCAGCTCTAACGATGTCGACAAAAGATTGCTCACTTGTATTCCAAACAAAACACATGTAGCTCGTTATATCCCTAATAATCAGGTTTTTGCGGGGTTATTACATAATACCAAAAGACACTATTTTTACCTCCTTTTTATATTAGACCATCAGTCCGACAAAGTAAAACAACCAAATTGATCAAAATCGGTTTGTCAAATTTTGCTCAGAATTTAGTCATACTCAAGTCAGTTTAGTAAAGAGAAAGAACTTGCGATTTTTTAGTACTGTATATCGAAAATAAACACAGACCACTGTCGGGTTCTCCCTTACCTCAAATTTGGTACACTGAGTTAATGAACTAATTTCGATACTATAAAATTTGAACAAAATCTCAAGAATCGGTTGTGAGAAATTAAGGCACTTTATCTAATTATTTTGTCGGTAGGTAGGTCAACCTACTCAGTGGAAATAATTGAATGAGGTAGTTTGCGCCTTTTATTTTGTTTTGTATGATTACACTTTTTTACAATTAAGTGCTCCGGATTTGGGGGCCACATTTTTTCCAAATATTTCGTTTTTTACATACACTTATAGATGCAGCGGGCGTTGGGTGCTATTGTTGACAGCAGGCAGGCAACACTTCTCCTCGAAGTTTAGAGTCAAAGTGCCGAGTATTACAATGGAACCTGTTAAATTCCTCAGGTAAGGTTAGAGTTGATGCCCATCCTTGCCTCCCACGTAACCAACTAATGACCCGTGACTCGTCCACGATACGTACACAGTGGAATAACTTCATTCTACACGGTCAGCTACGTTTAAAGGCGTGGAGGCGACAATGGGGCCGAAGGCCAGGCACAGTTAAAGGCGAGCATTTGTTTAAGTAATTACTTACAGATTAATAAGCTGTATTTACATTTTTTTTTAACAAAGTAATGAAGTAAGTGCTTTATCTTTAGTGCATCATTAGCGAATTTTCATTGGAGAATAATCTATTGGAATAGCCGTCATGATAACTCACCAGCGACCTTGAAATGAGCACCGATCCTGACCTCTAGATAACTTTTTGAGGGTTCATTAATATTTGTGGGGGAGGCGCGTGCGTTCGTGCGTGTCACATTTGAGTTTTAATAAAATTTTATTCAAACTTGGCACAAAAATCGATTGATATTAGCTTGGATAAGTTCGTTAAAAATGGCGGCCATTTCAAAAACGTTTAAAACCCATAACATATTTGTCTTAAATATTTGTAAAACTCTGATTTTACCAACGTGATAATCAACGTTAAAAACTGCATCGATTAGTAGTTAGAATTTTCAAAATCCTTGAAATTAAAAAAATCAATTTGACGACGGTTTGGGTTTGTTTTTGTTATTCAGTGTAATTTAAAAGTTTGAAATACAGATTTTTGATGGTGAAATCATATTTTCAAAAAAAGATGATGAGGTAATAAATACTACTTTTGTAAATTCGCCTCTGTCTTAATAAGCGAAATTTGCCTAAAAAAAAAAAAAACACCCCCCAAAAATGCTATCTTTAATTTAGTTATATCATTGGAACGAAAACAGATATTTGTTTATGATCTTTTACAATATGTTGGTCTTTATGAAAGCCTCACAATAATTAGAAATTGATTTACTTTCATTTAGATTGTAACACAACCACAGCCAGTTCAATATAAATGCAATTGAAATGTAACTGAATAATTGATGCTAATACGGCGCGTACAGGACCCTCAGTTGGATACGTACTTTAAAAACATTTGACTGATATTTTAATTTCAAATTCTCACTTTAACGCAAATCAGAACGTGCTTGGTTTTCGGAAATGAGAGAACGAACCCTAATATTTCACTTTCTTCGACGTTTCCTATCTTACCAATACGTCAAAGCCTCCTAATTAACAGAAATAGTTTATCATTATTGCATAAGCTTAATATTAAAGTGGCAGTGGATGAAAATGTCGTTCTTCCTGATTTACAACTCTGTTCGAACCTGCTGGGATACCAGCACGAAAGGGTTAAAACTAATTTTTCAACGTGAAATAAATCAAAACACTCGACTGTTATTCTCTGTTGTACGAGATGACAAACTTGTCATGACGTCTGGTGTCGAGGGACAGACAGACTGACACGGAAGTTGACCTGAGGTATGGTAATTAATTAACCACCGGAAACGCGCTTAATGAACGCAACGGAAGGATGCTCGCGCAGTCTAGCGGGGATTTACCGAATCACGGATTGTCTGTACGCTTGAACTGGAAACTGTAATTGGGATTGTTAGTGAATTTGTGTAGAACCAGTTGAGAAAAGCCAAATTCTGCTCGGCACGCAGCTGTCTCCCTAATGTAATATAACGATTTTTTTAACACACATATTTGAAATCTGATCTCACAATCGTAATCAGTGTTGAAATTTGCGCAGAAATAGGCATTAAATTTTTTAAAAATTGCATTGAAAATACTAAAGTGTAGCCTACCGTGGCGGTAAAATTTGTTTTCAGTGTAATTTGGAAATTTACTCAGATTTGAACTTGGCTCACAAATTGGTTTTGGTAATAGCTTGAAAAAGTGTTCGTTACTGACGAAATCAGTTCAACTTTTTTTAAACGGCTGCCATTTCAAAACTTAATAAAAAATAGTCTTTTTATTCGCGCTTATTAAAATCTGATCATCGTAAAAATATGCATATTTTTTTAATTCTGTTGCAATGGATTATTCAGCAGACAGTGTTCGTTTTCGTATTTTCAAAATAGAAATTTGAAAATTTAAATTGCTGATTTACGAAGATTTTAAAGCTGATTACAATTTTGATTTTTTAAAATTTGCTTCCATAATATCATCGAGCATTCTTATTTTGTCTTCGAATTCTTCATAAAAAATTATCATTTAGTCGCTAACGGTGCGTTACCGGCAAACAAACACTCGCGAATAAACCTTGATGAAGACATGAAGATGCTAGAATATGTTCTGTAACATCTTGACGAGAAAAAAAGAACAATCCAGATTCACAGGAATTTCACTTTGACTAGATTTCCAGGAAAGTCAGACAATGCATCTAAACTGTAACTTAGGCACTTTTACTTAGGCACTGATGTACTTGTTTATTTCTAAGCGCAAGTGATCCTGCCATCAACTCTTCAAAGAGAATTATAATCAGATTACTAAACAAAGTAACTGGTGGTTTACTGTCTGTATTTGGACGCCCGCCAAGTAGAAACCGAAAAGAGAATGGCCGGCCGACTGATCTGATCGTATAATTGACAATTTACGAGTGTTTGGTTCATTTTGGTAACAGGGAATTGGTTTTGGGTAACCTTAACTTGATCGTTAAAGAAGATTTAGTTTGCTTTTTACCTTTATTTTGGAAATATTTTGTTCTTAGCATTTCTTCCATTTGACTGAAATGGCAGACTGTAGCACACTGACTTTCCGTACTGGAACTTTGTGAAGAACCAAAACATTATTTGGTTTTTTAATAATTCGAGGAAAGTGTATGGATACAGTAATTTTTGACAGAGTATTTTTGGATCGAGCTAACTCAGAACAGCTCGGTTTGAAAGTAAAGGAACATCTACTGCAGTTCTAAAGACCTGAATTTTGAATTAAAACGGACGAATAGTTTGAGCTCTGAAAGATGCGTTCCCAAAGAGGTCGGTGGTCGATGTGACTAAAAGGACCGGTCAGTCTGCTGCCTATCTAACTGCATACCTCAGGGTTCTTAGTTCGAACCTCGTTACTCCTGTTGCTTTATCCTTACCGTTAACGCTGATCCCTCGTCCTCCTTAGACTAACGGCATAAAGTATAGACGTTAAGGAAAAACTAGATCAGTAAAACACATTAAAATTTTACTTCATCGAAGTAAGTATGTGATTATTATGGATATTCAATAAGACAACATCATAGAGAAAATAAATTGAGGAAGAAACAAGTAAAAAAAGCTAACGTGGTATAATCGTGATATAGTAGACCCTAATGCTTTTATGAATCTGACTGGAATACATGCAGAAAATACTGTGAC
The DNA here is from genome assembly GCA_022606455.1 of Callitettix versicolor. Classification (NCBI taxonomy): domain Eukaryota; kingdom Metazoa; phylum Arthropoda; class Insecta; order Hemiptera; family Cercopidae; genus Callitettix; species Callitettix versicolor. The sequence continues at coordinate 36,744,404 of CM040183.1, read as the reverse complement.
CTTAATATTTTGTAAATTTATGTTATTAAAATGTAACAAATTTACAAATGTATTTAATTTAAAATGTAAAATTTACAAAGGCGCATCATAAATTAAAATGTTTTCAATAAAACGTTACTTTACAAAAAAACTTGTCAATAAAATTTGGATGGTTTATTTTATAAAAGGGTGGTTTGGGTAGTTAAAACAGAAAGCACGCTATTCCAGAACATCGATTCAGATTAGGCTACTTCTAATCATCGGAACACGGATTCCATATTTTACCTTCAAAAATTAATGCAAAATGTAGGTCTGTTAAATTTTTTAGTCGATTGTTATACTTTCCTCTGTATATAATTGACAGAAGGATTGTACATTAGATTGCTCGTTTTCAAAAACTGGTTAGGTGGAATGTCCGTTTTGGTTCAACTGATTCGCTGGATGACGACAGATGTTGCAGGAACTGTGAACTTTATCAAAGTAATTCCTACTTTTTATACCAGATCAGTTTAATGCGAAGAAAGTGGAATTTCAGACTTGATTCAATCCGTAACTCTCAACATAACCTAGAAACGAGACACAGTTAAATGATTCTGTCTTAATGTGTTGCAATGCGGGACTGTTGGCTTGTAATGATTCTTTCACAAAGTATGCTCACAATTAGGAATTTTACGACTCAACTGCAACACCTTCTCATAGAGCAGTCATAAAACTGCGGTTCTTGTTTCGCTGATTTAAATCCTAATGACACTAAATGCCTTAAGACGCAACTGTTACCGGTTACAGTCAGATGTTCTAATTGCATTTTACACAGAGGCCAAATCGTACAGCGAGGGAAAATAATGAATTTCGGAATCAAAGAACCCAGAGTCAAGAAGTCCATCCTTCAGTGATGCAATACAAGCAATGATTCTTTCACAAAGTCGTCATATAACTAACGACTTTAAAGATTCAACTGCATACCTTCCCATTGAACAACCATACAACTGCTATTATTTTAAACCTGCGGCTGATTTAAATCTTAATGAATCTAAATGCACTGGCGCAACTGGTAACGGGGACAGTCAGGTGTACCAACTGCACTTTACACAAAGGTCAAACGCCAATCGTGCAGCGAGGGAAAAATCTTTAACAACCGATACGGGCAAGATTACAACACCGGATAAAATAGACATTTAATTTAATGAAGTTATATTCATTATGGTGTAACTGGGAAACGAGACAGTTAGTGCTTACAAGTTGGCTGTGCAATTGCAGACATTGTAGTTTTATGCGTGGGTGAAAGTGACACTCGACGGGGTCAAGTCGTTACGTCAAGACATCGTGAGGAGACAACATTGTACAGACGGGAAGACTTGGTGACCTGATACTGCAGAAATAATAATTTACTAATATTACATAGTAACTGCGTGCACGGGAGACGTTCACTGGTTTTGGTTCACGGTTCACGGTTCTTTATTATGTATGGAATTGCTTCCCGTTCCGAAGTGGTATACGCGATCATTGATCAATGCTACCAGTACGTTGATGCATCACTGTTAGTTTCATTGCTTCCCGTTCCGAAGTGTTATACGCGATCATTGATCACTGCTACCAGTACGTTGATGCATCACTGTTAGTTTCATTGTTTCCCGTTCCGAAGTGGTATACGCGATCATTGATCACTGCTACCAGTACGTTGATACATCACTGTTAGTTTCATTGCTTCCCGTTCCGAAGTAGTATACGCGATCATTAATCAATGCTACCAGTACGTTGATACATCACTGTTAGTTTCATTGTTTTCCGTTCCGAAGTGGTATTTTTTACTGAAGTTTCTGTGTTTACGCATGCGTCAGTTAAATAATTTACTGATTTCTAAAAAAATTACCATGAAAGTCTGGTTTCCCAGTATCTCGGGATAATTTTTTGCTTTTGCAAAAAAACGTTTTAATGCACCTTTTTTCTGGAAAAAAACTGTTCAAAATCTAAATTCTCAAAGTGTTTTTAACGGTTTAGATCAAGTTTTGTTCAAAAATAGTTCTTTGGTATCTAAACGACACGTATAGGTCGCTATATCAACAACAATCGGTTGGTGACTTAGACCTACGGAAAGCTATATAATCGGCCAAATTTATCGAAATCAGTTCGTCAGATTTTACTCAAGTTTTGGTCATATACGAAGATGTGTGACTTTAGAGTAACATATGAAATTTAAAAAAATCACGATTTGAAATTCACAAAGTAACTAGAAAAAAACCCGGACCTCTGTCGGGTTTGGTTGTTTTCCTCCGGATTAATCACGAACAGTAAATTTCTGTTTTGGTACACTAGCTTGAGTTAAAATGGCTACCATTTTGAAATTGTTGAACGGGTTTCACGCTCATTTCAAGGCCTCGGTTCGGGTATTACCATAATGGCCGCTCCAATGGAAAGTTACGGGGAAAACACCGTGTGTATTTTTTATAGTGAGAAATTAGGCTCACTGCACAACACTGAAACACAATCGTTAGATTGACTGTTTAGTCGCAGACCGTGTGGGAGGGCCGGGTCTACTCAACAAATGATAAATGCGAATATTATATCACACAATTACACTTTAACCTTTACATCTTGTTCCTAAAAACGAGGTCAGAGGTCCAATTAATTAGGAAGAATAGAATTAACTTATCTTTTGTTAATTGGCCAATTGTGTCAGACACGTTCCCAGCTTAGGCGAACTCCTCCAGCCGGTTATATAAAAACTAGGGGCTCCGCCTCAGCGCAAAGGATTCTCTTTAATGTTACACATTTTTTTGGTCACAATTTTGAAAATGGTTGAAACTAGGCAACGAACTTGATCAAAAATTAAAATTGGGTATGGATTTGCTAACGTTTTAACAGTTGGCACTTGCGACCTTTTGCAGTTAATAGGAAAAAGGAACGAATAATATACACATTGTATAACAAGAAGTTGAACAGTGTTATAGCATCTCTTTATAAGCTATGAAGTGTGTGTGTGTGTGTGTGTGTGTGTGTGTGTGTGTGTGTGTGTGTGTGTGTGTGTGTGTGTGTGTGTGTGTGTGTGTGTGTGTGTGTCATTAAATATGTGACAATCATATTTTTCTTTGTTTGTGAACGAAAAATAAAAAAGTTTAGGACGTTTCTTTTACGAAACCGCAATCCGTGATGATTGAACGTTAAAAATACATTTTTAAAATTGTTTAAGAATTTTGCAAAATACGCATTTTTTGAGTCCCTAAATACAAAAATATTTAGAATGTTAAAAATAACCTGAACTCCAACTAATGTGTATAAATTTGTTGCGCTAATTCTGACCTAATGTGTCGAAATTAAAAGCGGGAGGATGAAAAAACTGAAGAGGTTTAGCAACTCTATATACACTTTTTATGTGCAAAACTACGAATTTTTAAGAAAAACTCATATATATTTTCGAAATCGGTATCACTTTTAGTTTCGAATTATACTGCACACCAAATAAATAAAATGAAATAAAAATATGTTTGCCCTTAAGATTTTACTCTTCTTGGATTTGGGCAGCAACAAAGACCATTTACTCCAAATTGTAAAGTTATCGGTCACATCGTGTACGAGTTAGAAGTGTATTATCGACAGACGGACAAGCGCGCGACTTTATAAAAATCCTTGTCTTTGTCTACGGAGTTAATGTGGCAATATCTCTTATACATGTGTTATGTGGCAATATCTCTTATACATGTGTTATGTGGCAATATCTCTTATACATGTGTTATGTGGCAATATCTCTTATACATGTGTTATGTGGCAATATCTTTTATTGCTTATGCTTAAGTGTTTTGTTAATACAGTGTTAGCACATTGATAGAAATGCTCTTGATTGTTTCAGCTGAGGGTGACTTGACCGTATTTTCATCCAGGAGTACACACTTCAGCAACCCTTGCGTCCTTACCAAAGGTCTGTTCACGCCAGACTCGCGGCCGGATGTAGTGAAGAGGTTATACGAGTCCGCAGGACCAACACCGATCCCTGTGATGAGGCACCTGGATAGGTATCGGCGTGACGGTACCAGGTCCTCCAAGTACTTCTCCGTCACGCCTATACTTGGAGGACCAAGAAGGAAGCCGAAGGACATAGATATAGAAACTAGAACGGTAAGTGAACAATTCTATGAATTTTGTTATCAGGGAATGTTAGAATTAGTTATTAAGGATAATTATAAATTAACTATTGGAGCAACTATCAGACCCAGGACCTCCAAAAATCAAAATAAAGTGTTTTTGCACTTCGTGAACATAGCACATCTTTTGACACTCAACTAAATGACTAAACTAAAATGAAATTTGATATGTTGATATTTTTGGTTCGCCCATTTATCGGAAATATTTAATGTAATTTATTATATATATTACATACATAATATTTGTTAAACCGTTTTTTGGTAGTAAATCTTTAAAAATTAACAAAAATCATTTTTTTTCAAAACCAACTCTAACTGAATACCTGTTGTTTAAATATACACAAACATTTTTCATTTACTTGATTTACTATATCCATTTAATGATGCTTTTACTATAACCCTTTAATGATGCTCTTGCTGTATCCATTTAACGATGCTCCTGCTATATTCATTTAATGATGCTTTTACTATAACCCTTTAATGATGCTCTTGCTGTATCCATTTAACGATGCTCCTGCTATATTCATTTAATAATGCTTTTACTATAACCCTTTAACGATGCTCTTGCTATATTAAACATTTAATGATGCCTTTAACTGCTATATACATTTAACGATGCTCTTACTATAACCCTTTAACGATGCTCTTGCTATATACATTTAACGATGCTCTTGCTATATACATTTAACGATGCTCTTACTATAACCCTTTAACGATGCTCTTGCTGTATCCATTTAACGATGCTCTTGCTATATACATTTAACGATGCTTTTACTATAACCCTTTAACGATGCTCTTGCTATATACATTAAACGATGCTTTTACTATAACCCTTTAACGATGCTCTTGCTATATACATTAAACGATGCTTTTACTATAACCCTTTAACTATGCTCTTGCTATACACATTTAACGATGCTCTTACTATAACTTTTTAACGATGCTCTTGCTATATTCATTTAACGATGCTCTTACTATAACCCTTTAACGATAGCCTTACTATATTAATTTAACTATGCCCTTACTACCTATATCCATTTAACAATTCTCTTACTACGTAGGATATCCATTAAATGACGCTCTTAATTTCTAGTATTTCGGATTTGGAGAAAGTAATACCATTAGTTAAAAACAAACTAAATAAACAATAAATTAAATACACGATCCTATGTGTTTTCTTCTAATTTACAGAAACACGCTGTTTTGCAAACAGAGAGCAATGTACAATGTACAAGTGATGAATACCACATTTTGTAGAAGCACTTAACTCATACGTAATACGCCCCCTCCCCGACATTTGTCTAGAGCGAGAATTTGCAAGGCGTAGAAGACAAGAAATGGGAGGGGAAGGTTGACTCTTGCAGAATTTATTCTTAATTTTCTCTTTGTTTGTGTCCTGCGCTTATCAGACTCCCAGAGCGCATGTCAGACTATAACTTAACATTTAAAATGAAATTTTTTTAGCGAATGCATTGTAAAATGGGTTATTAGACCAGCCATCGTGGTAACGCCGAGACTTAGGACCCGATCCGACCTCTAGGACACTAAGTGGTCGTTAAAAATTATACCTTCATATTTTTTTAGTGTTCTTGCACTTTTAAAATTCGCAGTTCTGGTCCGATTCGATTCCTGGCTTTTTATTGTAATTTGATCAATTCTTTACCCAGCGAAATCGGTTCAAACGTTCCAAAATGACAGACAACCAAGATCTTAAAAAATGTCAATTTCTTAATTGACAATTTTTTGAAAATCTGATTTTACAACTTAATCAGCGTCAAAATACATTAATTAGTATTTTAAAAAGTGGAATTTGAAAGTTATAATTCGTGCAGATTTAGCATTTTCCAACATACTGTGAACTTTTTATAGTGTTTAGCGTTCATTTTCATATTTTCTATTGTGAAATGCTTAATATGTTCGCGTGTCTGAGACTAGACGCTGGTTAGTCTGCTGCGTTTCTGAACTTGCGTATCTCAAGGTCGCCATTCGAGACTGCATTTACTGCGGTAATCATTTCTTAACGCCGATCAGTCATCCTCATTAGTCTAACTGGTATAATTTGTGGACTTTGAGCAAAAAACAAAAACAAAATCAATGTTAGTATTTGGATAAACGCAGCGAGACACGATTGTTTATAATTTACATAATGTACGAAGATATTCGGCCACTATTAGGATCGTACTATTTCACAACAAAATTAAAATGAAGATTCAATATAATTTAATATTTCAAATTTTGCAAATCGATCGGTTTTTTCAAAATAGGAACCAATATTATAATTGCTTGATAAACCTGTTTGGTTTTCATGGACACTCCGGTTTAGCTAAAATATCCTTTTCGTTACAGTTACAATTAAATTATAAATTCTTAACAATATACGCGATCAATGATTTCGTTAAACAACATTTTTACCGACTACATTATTACATTAGCTATAAATTAGACTGTCAGTTTTGGCTATAATTTGGTTTTCTACTCTAAAACATTTCCAAAAGAGAGTTCGAAATTTGGAGGTTGCGCAGTGTACTTGTATGCCGATTTGTTGCAACTTTATTGCCAATTGGTGAATGCTGCGGAGTAAGCTATTTAAGCAGTATTGTGCAATGTGTTGTCATAGGAGCATAGCCTAGCGCTGGACATGAGCCTTTTGTATAAATATTTTCTGTGGCCAATGCTTCGTTAAACAAGCTGCAGGTGTTCGGAGAGTATTTGATGCGCAATTGACTTTCAGCAAATGACACAAATCTTAAGTTTTTATCCGTGTATTGAAGGTTCAGGTTTTAAGCTCTCAGCTTCAAGTAGGAATCGATAATAATTAAACCTTAAACGTTTGCTGGCTTGGCAAGATTTTTCTAATCGGATGAAGACTGACATGACATTTCCAAACTATCTGAAGCCTAACATCAGAAGGGTCTGTAGTCTACAGCTACTCGAGGCTTGAGATATTAATGAAGAGGTTTTTAAGTCTCAAGGGGACATCCTGATTGGCAGACCTTATTAACAGGCCTCTGAGGAGGTCGATATCTCATCAAGACATAATGAATGATAGTAACATTCAGTGCATGTGTCTGAGTTATGGGTAGATCGTGATGCTTGCAGCGGATGATTTAGGAACTAAAGAATAGATTTATATAGCCTACTGTTTCTTGTAGTTACTGATTGGAAAAACAATTTTCGCGAACGCGTTTTACTAAAACAATTATTTAAATTTCAAAGTATTTTGTCATATGTTTGTTACATTAGCTATACAGGATGTGTTTTAAGTCAGGTACTTCCAGGTAGGCTACTTTCTTATTACTTTGGAAAGGAAAGTTGAAAAAGACTAAAAATTCGATAATTTATTTTTGACAGTTTTTCACGTTCCAGAATCCTAAAAATAATATGAGTGTAGGTGTTCGCGCGAGTTCGTGTTTATAATATTCTACCTAAAGCAAAACTACTACTCTGATTTCGTTCAAACTTCAGACGCTACTCCTTTTTCTCCTGAGAGATTTTTGGAATTAAGCTAGGTAGCCGCGAAAGTAAGGATAACTGCTTTTGTGCTGCGTGCGCGCGCGCGCACGTGTGTATGTATGTTTTAGCCCGCTAGGTTTACAACGTTTGTGTAATTTCATTCAAACTTGGCAAAAAAAAATCAATTTCGTAATTGTTTGAACTAACTACCCAGCAAAATTAGTTCATTTTCAAAATGGCCGTCTTTTCAAATTAAAAAAAAACATTTTAATTTATACTTTTTTGATAAAACGATTTCATCATAATAATCATGGTTTAAATCTACATAAAATAGCATTTTAAATTTTGAAATGCCTTTTAAAATTCCAAAAATGAATCAGACAGCTGTCGGAGTTTAATTTATTTTTTCAATGAAATTTAAAATTGTAAAATGTTAGTGTATGCTGATTTTAATGCTGATTGTGATTATGAAATCATACTTTTAAAAAAATATATAATCACTCAATGAAGGAAGCTCAATGAGATAGCTGCTTGTGGCGATTTTTTTTTACAATAAATTAATTACTATAGAAATGCGTGAGACAAACCGACCTTGAAACAACAGCAGCGTGTTCATATTAAACTGTTAAAACACAATCACGTAACAACCGAATTTAAAAATAAAGCAGTCGACTTGAAAATAAAGCATATCCAAGTCAGCTAATTTCGTTGATTACAAATACGCATTGCAGTTGGAATTGTTTGCCTTTAATGTGTCTTGGTGTAATTGCGAGTCGACAAATTTCCTGTCGACAGAACGACGTCCAATTGTTGACTTGCGCGTCGACGTGTTCCGGTGAATCACCGACCGGTGTAGACGTGTGCGCCTAATAGCGTGTATTACATCACTGCGAAGGATCCAATCGGAAATGGTTGAGTGAATATTCGAAGGTACGAATTTTAATCGAGGAAACGTTTGTTGTGTTCGTTTTTTTTTTTTTTGGTGTTTAACGTCCGACTATTGTGCACACTTGGGCTAATGCAGACGGTGGGGATGATTTATAGCGTATGAAAATGCCAAGCCCTCGCCGGGAATCGAACCCGGGTCCTCGGGGTGAAAGCCTAGTACGCTATCCACTAGACCACCGTGTTCGTCGACTTTATAGTACGATATAGATAAATTGAGAAGCACATGCACAAGGACGAAATAGATAAATCCATAATCGAGGCGAAGTAGATAAATCAGCGTTACAATATGCATAAATTAGCATTTTAAATTCTCAATGTACATTAAACATTTTAAATAGTAATTTATACAGGTTTGTATGCAGACTGTGATGGGGAAGTCAGTTTTTGAAAAATGTTTGACATAGACTATTTTTTAAAAAAATTTAGATTATCCGCTATTTTGAAAATGTTAATTGGGGTTTTATGATTAACGGTAATAATTAATTACCGCATTAATTTATGATAATTATGATATACAGCTGTATATCGGCAGAAGCAGGAAAGTTTGTGTCCTTTTTGGTTTGCCTGGATTACTATAAGCCTATCAGTTTATAGCTCATTCGATTATGTATTGTTTGTTTGATAAAAATACCATAGCGAAGCACGGGTATTCAGCCAATACTATGATCAAATTAAATTTTAAAGAATTAGATAAATAAGTAAATGTTTTAAATATTCGAAATTACGTTTTGTGTGAAAACGAACTTTTGTATTACTAAAATCATTGTTTATATAATTATTTTCTCGTATATAAGTGTTCGTTTATTACGTTGATTTTCCAAAAATCGTTTCCTACACTTCAGCTAGACATTTGTGTCTTACAGTGATATTTCTCAACTTATTTAGCTTGAGGTTAGGATTGCGAGGGCGTGAGAAAATCGTTGACTGAAGACCGGACTGGTCGCCTTTCTTCGGACCTGCTCTCATTGAATCGCCTTTCATCCATTCATCCTAACAAAGAGCTACACGCAGCTGTATTGTGACCTACAGGTGGAATTCTTTACTATTACAAATCATTACTTATCTGGTTTTGTAAGTTGTGCTTATGTGAGAACAAAAACAGTGAAATGATTTAATGAATTAGTTTTTTCGATAATCGCGTCACGCAGGTGCGTTTGAAACAAATTTCCAAAAACTAATACAAAATTTGACTTGAACGAATAGCTTGAAGATCTTGGTAAAGGTTAGAGAATTATCTCACTCTCAATTGTTCTCAAAACCGGCTCATCAGATTTTGCTTAAATTGTTATCGTTTATGAAGAACTCAAGTCGGTGAAAATCGAAAAAACGCGGTTGTCCGAGATCGGTTCCCCCGATTCTTCTATATACAGTAAATTTCTTTTATTTCTGACTAGCTGAATACTTCTCGGCCTTTTTCGGGTTGTAATTTAAAAATGTTCCTTAAATATTTGGTTTCTAACCTTTAAAGTGTTTAATAACTTAACATTTGTTTTATTAATTTACATTTTTCCTGCTTAACGTCTGTACTTTATGCCAGTTAGACTAATGAGGACGAGGGATGGGTGTTAACGGTAAGGGAAAAGCTGATTCCTCGTCCTCATTAGTCTAACTTATAAAGGTACAATGATTCTTAAAAAGTAACCTTTACATTTAATTACATTCATTAGAACATAAGCTGTTTTACCTCGGGTCAGGGTTATTGTACTGGCAGAGTAATAGTTATATACAGTATATATTTTTCTTTAAGAAAAGAATAAAATTATATAAAAATTAATTTTGAATATTTGCTTCTTTGTACAATAAGTCTTTTTAAAATATTTGATTTATTAAGTGTATTTACCTTCTAATCACAGAGTTTTCAAATTATATTTTTCTCCTTGCTAGTCTTAGATGTAGGCCTACTACGGTAGTCAAAATGTTGGCTATTATAAGTAGAGTTCGATAATAATAATTTAATTGTTATATATATTCCTTTGGATTAACTGATAATTATGTACACGATAATTTATAATAAATTTCGAAGTGAACTTCAATTTTGATATTACATTTCTAATTGTTTGCTTAATTCAACTGTCTTTTATTTGACTTTGGATTTTCGCATTACAAACATATTTCATTTAAGGGTTAACATCCTTTTAGTTAGCTTAGATCATTGTTAATTAAAAATGAAAATATAACCAAATCCATCAATGAAATTAACAATTTCTACTTTCACGAGCTGGATGATCGACCACTAGAAATGTTTTATGAATTATTCTGTATTATTTCTTCTCATATTGCTTGTACAAATAAAGGATACACGCAATGAATGTTATTGCACTGCGGAGTTTGGCGCGTCGCCAAGTCCATTCTTTCTGCTTCTTCTTCTTCTTCTTATTCATGTTTATTGCTATTTTAGTTGCATCTCGCGTCTGCCGGAATGTCTGTTGCATCCTCTATTAATGCACATAATGACTCAATGTCTGTTTATTTAAACGGGAAGTACGCATTGCACTTATAAGGTTAGGTTAGGTTTTTGTCTCAGATAACGATGCCATTTGTAGATATTTTAGCTGTTTGAAAGTACGTCGCGGATATTCACTAACAAAGTTTTGTAAGTGTCTGTTTGTCGGTAATATCTAGCGTAAACGTTGAGTCGAGAATTGGTCACGTCTTCCTCTGGTGATGATTGATGATCTCTGTTATAGGACTAGAATGCGTATTGAAGACACTTTCGTAATTCGAATTTTCCTACTGCTCCCGTTAGGTTCGAATTATCCAAGTTCCACTGTAGTAATTAGTATAGATGTACAGAAAGACGTTCAGCGAATGGGTGTTATAACGGGAAGACCCAACTACCATAACTAAACTAATAATAATGACTATACATTTAAATACAGATTACAATTTATAATTTAATTAAAAAACTGTAATAACTTACAGTAAGCATATAAATATAATGTACGCAGTGAAAACAGCAAAAATTAAAAAAAGTCTTTACTGAATAAATACAATACATACAAAATTAAATAATCACAACAAACAGCTGACTAGCTGAAGTGTTTGTCTTTACCTTACCCTTTTTTGAAATTCTTATACAGTATTCAGATCTGCATACATTAATATTTTATCTTATAAATTACACTGAAAATACAAAAGTGAACCCTGACCGATGTCATATTAAGTATTAAAAAATTTTTTTTACTGATTTTGAAAGTACAAAATACTAATTTATGCGGTTTTTAATGCTTATTACGATGATGAAAAAATTTAAGACAACAAAGTTATGAATTTTTATAGATACGAAATTTTTGCCATTGTAAAATAGTTGAACTAAGTTTGCTAGTTAACGAATTTGTCCAAGTTATTATCAATATCGATTTTTGCGCTAAGTTTGAATCGAACTAAAACTTCGAAACACACACACACAAAACAATGTGATTTTTAGTAAACAAATGTGTTCTTTTTCTGCTTAAATTAAACGCGTAAAATCAATTTGGAAATATCCAGAAAATAAGTGCGATTACAATAAAAAAGTTTCTTCATATTTTGTTAACAACATTAAAAAAAACTGTTTCATTCAAAATTTCATTAAATTCTGACAGATTTTGAAATTTTTGTTTAATGGTTGAAAAGTGGAAAAATATAAGTTACTGATTTTTTAAAAAAAGTATCTTTTTACTTGCTTTCATTAGAGCAAGAAAGCTGCGAACCGGGGTTTCTTATATATAGGGTACATACCTTTTTGGAGTAAACAGAGTTTTTAGTTAAACCTAAATCAGGATCAGTAGGCCTACATATTAAATAGTTCTATTTACACTGAAATACTCCCTCAGATTTTAAAAAGTTGCCTTTAAACATTCTGAAATACACTGTGCAATGAAAAGAAATTTATTTTCACTTTTCAACCGAAAAAAATGCTTTTAAAATATTTCTGTAGACGTTTTCAGTCATTTAATTTTTTTATTAAGAGGCGTTGGTTAAACAGTATCCTGCAACATCCTGGGACAGAATTAATAATCTTTCAACTCCGTTTATAATTCTCCCCGCCTTCTGTTTACGGTCTCCATCGTTTCCTCCCGAATGTATTACTTTCCCCTTCTAGTTCGTCATATTTATCGAGTTTTATGGCTGAGTTTATGGCACTTTGAATGGTTGAAAGTGTTCTTTGTTGGAATATTGACTGCAGAATACAAAGACGAAAAGTCTATTGTTTCTGGATACACGATATGTTTGCAGCTAAATATTAAATAATAGAATTAAAATGTAGTTTTAACTCGTCGTGTTTTTGCGTTTTGTTAAAGTTGTTTTGTAACGTTGTTAATAAATTGTTTGTAATTAAGGGCGCCATTTAGCAGTAACGGAGAATTTTACAGACCGATACGAGATTTGCTTGTTTGACGTTTCGGTCATTAATATTATTAATTTTACTAAATACTGTTTAATCGTTGGACCTTATTCAGACAGGAGTTCAACAAGACCTTTGAAAATAGACGAAAACAAAGTGGTACGAAAAACCATAAATCAAAGAAAAACAACGCGACATATGACAACAGATGAATATTTGAATAGACATTTGAAAAAAGATACATGTAAAACAAAAACGATTTATGAAAAAAAAAACAAATAAAAACAAGCAACCATTAAAAGCTAAGAAAATAGATCGAATCAACGAGATTGAAAAAACATTAAAAATACAAGAAAAATGAAAATACGAAGTAAACAAGACCTACGAAAGTAGAAAAAACAACAATATGGGGGGGAAGGAGAAACAGTGTGATAAAAAACTATCTATTTTATTATTATTACTTATGTACAGTACGAACATAGTAATTTGTGGCAATATGGCAACACCGCAGATATTTTCCCGCCTTCATATCTCAGTGGCATTGGTCTACCTGTCCTGTTCCGGATCTCAAGGTTGTTGCATCGCGGTTGTTCCAACTACAGTTAAGAGTAAGTTAGCATTCAAACAATATCGTCGGCATTTTTTAAATAACGAATTAAGAATGAAGCATATTAAACATGTATAACGACTCTTCAAGAAATAATCTAGAGATCAGCATCGGCGCCCGTAATTGTTTTAATTGCTTCTCCCAACTTGTTCAAGATATTCCTTTCGGTCTTTTTTCCTTTCCAGCGCTCATCTAAGCAATCTGTTTCCATCCATCGTCTTCGCTCGTCCTTTTGTATAATCGTATATTTCGTTTTCCTGTTTGACAGTACAGGTTTTTTTTAGCGAATTTCTATTAGAAAATGAGCTATTGGAACGGTCGTCATGGTAAGACCCAAACCCAACGACCTTGAAATGAACGCCTATTCTAATTTTTATATATTTTTTGAGAGGTAATTAAAAATTATCTGTGTTTTTTTTAGCTTCAAAGGTTTGCAATTTTGGGCCGATTTGACTCAAACTTTATAAACCGTGTTTTGGAAGCGTTAACCAGCGAAATCTGTTCAACAAATTTCAAAATGACAGCCATTCGGTAACTATAGCTTACATTCTTTTTGAAAATATTATTTCACCATCACATTCACCGTTAAAATCTATACAAATTACTATTTAAAAATTTCAAATACTGTTAAAAATAGTTTTGGAAATTTACTTCCCGTCGTCAGTGCGAGCTACGATTGTTTTAAATTACACCTATTGTAGCCTATCTGACCACTTCCATCGGGATCTCAACAACGTCTTGAAGTCAGAGATATGAAATCAAATAGGCTACTAGCATATATGTCCATCAAATAACGAATAGAAAACTTTCTTTAATTGAGAAAATAATGACTGTGTCACTGTCACTCTTTCCTTTTTGATCACTTCCGCCTAATTATCTAATCGCTTCCGGATAATTGCCTGTTAATCCCGCCCCTCCTGTTCACAGCCTCATATATAACGATTAGATGTTTAGTCTTAAGAAGATCCTATACAATTGTTGCTTGTTTACGATATTGCCATTCGTTTGCAACAAGCGCGGTAAATTACATTAATGTAGGTATAGTAATAGTATACAGTTTATATAGACAATGCCAGCGTTCCTTATGTTATGTCATTTTTGGAAAACATCATTTATGACCTATATTCCAGAAAAGTTTACAACATTCTGTTTAAATATTGTTGTTTTCAAGTTGAATATCAACGATATAGGTTATGTTCTATTGATAATAGAACACATGAACGCTTGTGCTGCACTCTACTAGCTTACGGCTGCAGTAAGAATGCAGATTGCAGATGCATAGAAAATTACAAGTTTCTGCTTGCCTAAATAGTAAAATAGCATGACACAGTTATTGAAGATCGAGTTTCAGACTGAAAGAATGTTGTAATGTGGTTAATGTTTCATTTTTAAACGTTTTACAGTCATTAATGATTGTTTTATTTTTTCAGTACTCGAAAAATGTAGACCTATTATGAGAAGTACAAAACATTAATTTTGATGGATATTTTTTTTCAGTGCTCTTGAACAAAAAGGGCGTGTTTATGTGGAAATTTGACAGTGGAACATTGGTGTAGCTGAACTGAATTTTCAAAATTCGTTGAAATATTACATTTAATTTGACTGCGGTCGCAGTTAATTTTCGTAATAATTTCCAATTGAAATAGTATTTTCGAAGGAACAGCTGTAGTGGAAAATCAGCTGTTTGGTGAATATTCTTCACCTATCCGCATCACTGTAACGTAACAATATGAATTGCATATATACCTTAGTTTGTGTTGTTTTCTTAGATCAGTATTATAGCTCATTTCATTGCTCCATGTCTAGATCTTATCGTAATGGCAGTTCCAGGAGCTCTTTTACCAATTGATAGTTCTCGATTCAAATTTTCTAGAGAGATAACAATGTCATACGTTTAGTTTAGTTACTTAAGAATATTTGAGCTCCTTTTTAATCAATTTCAGTTGTGCAGCAGTGTTTTTCACAGTTGGTTTTACTGTAATCTATAATTGACTGTTTAATCCTTAGAAGGATATTACCTTCAATGTAGTATTAAAGTTTTAAAAATTCCAAACTCTGCATTTGTAAGCTATATTTTTTATTAAATGTAAGTTTAAACGAAGATAAAACATTTCCAGATTGGAATCAAGCTGCTAGGCTCTATAAATTTTACTTTAGTTTTTATTTTTATCATGTTACAATTCATAAGCTGCAGGAAGCCTCGTGTTCACGCTCTGTGATGTCACACAACGCCCACTAACACTGCCTTCTATATAGGTGCCTAGACGTGTTGTGTAATACGGTACAGCCAGGGTCGCATGGCTGTGGGATGTATGCGTTCTATTCATATTTGTCTCTCTTACCAAACAAAAACATTCTTTCCCTTTCATCCTTTCGGTTTTGTTTTATAAGTATGAATTACACTGAAAGCGGCGTACCAACAGTTCATTAGAACTGTTCCTAAAAAAAAAAAATTGTCCTGACGTTCCGCTAAAGGACTATCTAGCGTTCTTAATACGTAGTTCTCGCTCCAAAGTCGAAGTGAAGACGTTCATCGTGCTCTTATAGCTTGTATAACTCTTTCCGATAGAGCTTATTTGTCGTCTTCGTTTCTTCGAATTGGCATAAATTAATAAACGTTTATAATCTTTGTGTGACGTAAATTGTCCCAACATTGATCTGATGTTTCTGGCAGAAGAGGTCCAGTTATCTAATCCTTTCTATCAGCGTCATCATGTAACCGGACATAACATAAACTTTGAGACGAGCAGATTCTAATTGTAATGTAGAAAATTATTAGCAACGGATTGTTAGAGAAACAAAGGAAACTGAAAAACAAATGCATCTAGTAGTAAGTGCAATATAACAGAGGACATTGTCAACATCGCTGGACCTACTTGACCGATACAGATTCGGAGCGAGAACTAACTTTAAAAGATGTTAGATAACATTTTGCGAAAACATCGGAACAATAATGCTTCCAGAAAAAGTTCTAACGAACATCAGTTTTTAAATGTAATTCCCCACACAGGTTTTGAATGTAATTCTCATTTTTCCATTCATGAAGGAATGAATTTCTAGGATTACATTGCACTGCGACCTTTGTTTATCTATTGTATCCCATTTTTGTATTCCTGAGCTGTTCAGTTATAGCGCCTTCTTCAGCCCTAGTCTCTTGGACTATAAATCATATAATTTGGATAGGATTCAATGCGGATATCTTCCACTTTTAATTGATGACTTCTTCTTATTTCGTTAAAGAGGGATTGCAGATGTTAATTTCCTTTCAGTTTTTCCTCTTGACCTTTATGACGGAGATTGTGCTCTAATTGGCCAGTTTTTTTTGTTGTGCAATGAGATCCCGCTCATTATGTTTTACATTTTTACTCACGTTGTTCGCTAATGAGGTCCGCTCAAACAAAGTCCTTCATGAGTGTGTAGGACACGAGGAGGAGGACGCCAGGGTTCCGTTTGATACACATTCAAGCCGGTGTCATTCTTTCCATCAGCACTAGTCGCTTTACACATCTAAAGTTTTCTATTTGGAGTAGTGAATGTGTGTGTGTGTGTGTGTGTGTGTGTGTGTGTGTGTGTGTGTGTGTGTGTGTGTGTGTGTGTGTGTGTGTGTGTGTGTGTGTGTGTGTGTGTGTGTGTGTGTGTGTGTGTGTGTGTGTGTGTGTGTGTGTGTGTGTGTGTGTGTGTGTGTGTGTGTGTGTGTGTGTGTGTGTGTGTGTGTGTGTGTGTGTGTGTGTGTGTGTGTGTGTGTGAAGTAGATGAGTGAGGATGAGTGAGAGGATGGGCTAGAGGTACGGTGGGATCGCTAAGCCCATGAGATACTCACCTCAGAGACAATCCGGCGATCGTCGTGACCACAGATTTTTCGAGACTAATCGTTTATTTAAGAACTTATAGAGTCATTATCTCATTAGAAGTGTGACAAGTTGTACAGTCATGTTGACACTAACAATAACGTTGATCAACTAGAAGCGTAGCTAAAAAATTTTGTAATTGTATCCTGCATGAACGACGGAATTAATCGGTTTGCCGAAAAAAATCGGTCCAACACATATTTTTCAAGACTTAAAACTGTAGACTATCGCCGAATGGGACCAAAAATTCTTATAGTTCGAATGTAGCGGACGAAGTTCTATACGACTATTTCCTGCCTTCAAACGATACAACAAAAAGTAACTATTTCTTACTTTTTGTGTGCAAATATCGTTATTTAATATAAATATTTTACATTATTAAAACCGTAGATTATTAAAACTGTAGATGGAATGTTAATGAACGAATGACCGCACAGTGCAACTATTCGTTTTCAAAATTCACTGGAAAATTTGTAAGATGCCAGAGTACTACACAAGACTGCTTTGTCTTACGGGTGGGTATTGGGCACCATTGAGCTTGGTTTTTGTTGGTTTAGGAACTTAGGAATTTTAGGAGCAGTCGCTTTCAAACAGGAATTTTTAGAGAAACTATTCGTACGTTTTTTGTGTGCTTGAAACTAAAAGGACTGTATCTGAGTTCATTTTAAATATGATTTTAAGACAGTTAATTTGTACACCATGTCTCTTTTCGAAATCGGGTCTTGTAATCGTAATCTGCACAAATTAACATTTTAACTTATATTAAAAATACAAATGTGTACCTGACGATGGGCATGGTTCGTTCTCGTAATTGCAATGTACTTTGTACTAAATGCAAGTACTAATTTATACAGATTTTAATGATACATTTGAATATTGGGTTTTCAAAAAGATGTATGATTTGAAAAATGTTTTTTGTTTTTTCAGCCTGCCGCAGTAAACTACTTGAGGAGATGGACGTCCACAGAAGCTATTGGAGATGTAACCGCAGAACTAGACTGTACTCACAGAGTCACCGCGCCTGCAGAGGACGTCGTTGATCACAGATTGCCTTCCCCGGAGGAACAGGTTCAAGCAGTAGCACTCAAGTAAGTGAATCTATTGTTTAATTCATTGTCTATGGGTTTGTCTTGAAGGGATAACACGAGTCGGCTCCAAACGGAATGTGAACATTTGTTCTCGGACATGACCCGTATTTATAACAGGGATAAACACCTGTTGCGCTAATTTATATTATATTGCAGTAGTAACTGTAGTAAAAATTATTTCAGGTACCATATTTGGGCTCGTGCATTTTGGAATCAGGTCTTTGAACTTTCATTTGAAACCATGAGCCATGGCCTGATCTACAGCCATTAAGCGAGAACATTGCGGAAACTTTTTCCCAAATTCAATTCATATTATTTAAAAAAAGTCGTAAGTGTTATCTGAACAAAATATATGGTAACTGCAAACTACAATGTACACAACTGTCTCGCTAACATGGTAGAACGAATTTCCAAAATTATTTTTCTATATCTTATCCTTTATGAAATTTTTATTTTTTTGTCATATTCATGTTTAATGCATTTTGAAAATATAAAATCCTAATATATACATACACACACACACACACACACACACACACACACATATATATATATATATATATATATATATATATATATATATATATATATATTAGGATTTAATACTTTCAAAATGCATTGAAAGTACGAAATGAACCCTGACCGCCGCCAAAACATTTCTCAATTTAAACAGATTTTGAAAATTCAAAAGGTTAATTTGTTAAAATTTTTAAAGCTGATTACGAGAGTGATATCAGGCTTTCAAAAAAGTTATGAATTTTTTAAAATTCGAAATGCCCGCGCCATTTTGAAACTGATGAACGAATTTTGCTGGTTATCGAACCTGTTCAAGCTGTTACCATAATTATTATGCCAAGTTTGAATCAAGTCGTACTAAAATTACGATTTTGAAATGTAAACTTCAGTTTAAAAAAAACCGTTTTGGAGGCCATAATGAGATGTAACAAATATAGTCCTTGACAAAACAACACTTGCTTCACTCAGATGAGGTAATAATCTTCCGGAATATGTTCTCGTTTATGGACACTTGTCGAATCCGGTAAGTCGAAAACACTGCGCGAGCGTTGTTCGTTGCATGACAGTTCTCATGGGTGTCGTTTCGGTACCGGCACAAATGTCCATCCTTCCTCTTTAAAACGACGATAAAATGTTGGTAATATGTAGCCTATATGTTTAACCGAGTTATTGAAGCTTGAAATTACTTCAAGAAAACTGTTGCTCAATTAATTAAGTACAATTGCTTAACCAAGCCAGGCAATGATTTTAAAAACGTTTTCAAGTCAAAAGTAGAGCATTTTTTAAGGTATTGAATAACAATAACAGCTTCCATTTTGAAAAAGAATAAGCGAATTCTGGTAATTAACAAACTTGTCCGAGACAAAGTTTAAAACAAATCGAACCGAACATGAACACTAAAAGTCTCTTATTTTTGTGTTACATGTTAACTACACCATTACATTTTGGTAATAACCATATTAACAATTCTAGTTGGTTTTAAATTTGAAATAAAAAGAATTCTATGATTTGAAACAAAATTTTAAATAAATGGCACTAAAACATTACACAAACTTTTTCAGATTCAATTATTTGCAAACAAAAATTGGTTTAGAAGCTATCAACAAAAATAAACTAGAAAATCGAACTAATTTTCCAAAATCTGTTCATCAATTTGAGTGAAATTTTGGTCATACAAATATATTTCCAGTATAACAAAATTTGAAACTAAAACAGTTACCATGTTGGGAGTAAATCGAAAAAACTTCAATTTATTATTTCAGATATGCCTACAATCTTTAAATTACTTCTTTAAATTTCAAATTTAGAAGAACACTGACCAGCGTTATTGAAATCCATAAAATGAGCAAAAACTATTGCTGAACGTATTTTCAGAAATTAGACCGGTTTTTCGTCAATAGCTATCAAAAGAAAAAAAATCCGTGAATCAGTGACTGGCTGGTATGTTTTGTTTGGATGCTCAACAAAATATAATAATGGAATGTATTTGAAAGAAATTGAACAAATATAATTTTAAATATTTTTATAGGTTCCCTGCAGAAATAGTTCCTGTTGATATAAGTGGGAAGAGTTTTAACCGTATGAGCTCCTTCAGAAGGTCACTACTTCATGTGGAATACGAAGAGGCATCTACTAGAAGAAGGAATAAAAGTCGCCGTTCCAGAGGGAAGAGAAGGAATACAATAGCAGGAACTGATACAAAAGAACTTGCCGCCATCGTAGGGTTCGTATACAAAGTTTAAAGAAAATTTTATTTCAAGAATTCCTTGATACTTTTTATCAGCTAAGATACTGGGGAGGGCTGAATAGGTCCTGTTCTAGAAATAATTTGCATTTTGAATACCTGAAATTATCTTTTTAAAGATGCTAATTTTTTTAGTTTTGTGAACCCTGATTTATCCATCCAGCCTATCAGCAGCTATGATACAATTTTTCTATATATTATAGAAGGATAACAATATTTTTCTGTATATATTATAAAAAATAACAATAAGTTCAATATTGCTGATGGAGTTATGGCGTTAAAAAATGTTAAAAATCTATGCATATGGTTTTACTAATAGCACTCTAAACCCCTTCTAATATTCATAAACTTTAAAGAATTTCAGCTGTAAATGCTGTTTAGTTTGAGCCCCTTCATCTTACTCTTTCTACGTAACATCCATTGACTTCTAGGACAAGAGTTTACTTGAAGGTGGTAAAGCTTGCCCCTTTAAGGACTGAGATGAGTTCCACATACATTACAGGTGGAAAACAATAACCGCTATTTTGTTATAATATTCACCAATTAAATTTTCTTCTGTAGCTCCTGTTAATTAATAAAAGCAAGTTATAAGTACTAAAATTATTCTACAATTATTTTGAAATTTGATATTTGAGCTATGTAGGAGTCAAACATACTACGTTCATAAAATGAAAACAAAATTTGAATTTTTTAGACATTTCTTACTACACACTGAGTTTCTTACGCAAGTTAGTAATAAGTGTCTATACTCACTTAAAACTTTTCATTTTATTAACCTCAAGAAAAATTTTAGTTTTTTTTGTAGTTTATTTTATTTAATGTGGAAGAGCATCTAAAAGCCTTTACAAAAGTTTTATAAATAATTGATTCAAAATTCTGTTATTTCAGTCATGGTTGTTTGAAAGTAATTTATATTGTTAATTTTAGTGATTCGTCTGATACGAACTTTGGAAAATCGACTCCTGATACTGCAATAAGTAGCAGTCTTGGAGAAAAGAAATCGCATTTAGAAAGTCTAAAAGAATGGGGAAGATCTCGACTCAGGTTGATAAAGAACAGTGAGCCAGCTGTGAGATTACGAGAGCGATCTGCGTCTAGAAGGAAAGTGGATAAGGAAGAACCTACACCTCATTCTTCTTCAGGGAACTGGAGTGCATCATCGGAGAGTGGTCACTCTACAGCTACAAGTCACCATCCAAGGTAAGTGGTTATGTTTAACAGTTTAGTTAAATAAATTGTGCATCTATTCCACTTCTGTCTCAAATTTCTGCATTTTTAATGAATAGAGTGTAAGTTTAAATTTAATTTAAAGTGTAAATTTAAAACCATTGTCAAATAGGCATCCCAGTATCACTTACTGGAAAAAGGTGAAGTTGATTTTTACCTTCTAACTTTAAACAAATTTTAATACAAATAAATAAATAGCTTTAATTTAAGTATACTTTATTTTATTACTGTTTTAAGGTGATTATGGTAAGAGACATATACCAGCAAATGCACTATTAAACAAATATTTACAAAATCCTAATTTTTTGTCAGTTTATTTGATTATATTATGTAATGTATTTTTTCAAGTTTTAATAAAAATATTCATTTAGTAAGTTCCCTTTACATTTGAGTTATTTTGGTGGATCATTACTATTTTCTTTCAGTGATAATTAAAAGATTTGCTCAAATTTCAAAATAAATTTGAAGTAAACGACCAGTAAAACACTGATCACTTACAGTTTCAACTTAGCGCCTAAAACTTTAAATTGACCTTTGTATTCTTTCATCGTTTATTTTTCCTTCAATTTCATAAAATTTTGGCTTACAAAATTGTACATTTACGTACAAAGTGGTGCCAGTAAAACATTAAAACATAATATAAGCCGAAATAAAACAATTTATTCTGAACGTAGTTAAAAAATTTTTGATTGAGAGTGTTCAAACCAAGTGAAATATACAAACTCGAAGTAATTTAGGGAATTATTTACAGAAGGGCAACAATTGAAGGCTCTCAATGCTTGAAGTTACTGATTTTCCAAAATCTGGATCTAGTCCACAGTTTTTACAGTATAGTCACTATATATGCAAACATTCAGTTGTCTCGTATGTGCCCTAAGTTATTTCGGTAAGTTTTGCATGCGTGTTAGTGTGTGTGCATGAGGTCTTTCTAACAATATTGTCAATGTATTTTAACAGAACGTAATTAAAAACTAACTGATTTAAAACTGTATTTGATGTACTAATTGGTCATTGTTTAAAATGTCTATGTGTACAAGCTTTTTCATGTAAATAAACTGTGGAAAAATAATTTTGGTATTCAAGTTGGTTTTGGAATTGAAATTTTGTGATTTTATTAAAAAAAAATTTTGAATTGGACGTCATCGTAACTCGTTGGCGCGAAGAAACTTCCCTTTTTGTTACTAGTTAATATTATTTAGGGCCAACATTATTCTTCAATAACTCACCACAACCTGTTCTTCATAAAAGAATTTTTTTATAAAGTTTTGTGAACTTTCCAAATTTTTACTTAAAACTTGTTACAAATTTCAAAGTTATTAACAGGTCAGCTGACATTATATTTTATGTGAACTATACAGTACTACTGTAAATTAACCTGACATTTGATTTGTGTAGTCCATTGCTCTTTCCTTAAACAGAATGGGCAGAGTAGAAAATTTTTTAAAACTGCTCCAAAAACGTGATGAAGATCTCCCGTTTCCTGGCAATAAACATTCAACAAGACAGTTAGTTGGCACGTAGAAAATTTTAATTAAATAAATTAGTGTATGAGGATTGTGTTAGTTATTATGGGATTACAAGAGAACAGTTACATTTTATCTGTATTTATTTGAAATTACCAATATAAAGCAGAGTGTTTGCCTATTAAATAACACTTCTTTGTACCCTGCTCTTTATGAGTTCATAGCTTTTCCATTCAACTGCCTAAAGTAGTTATGGTGCACAAAATTATCGAAGTACAAAAATAATTATTTATATCTTTTTCTATATCTTTCTCATTGAAAAAAATAGGTGACTTAAATTGTCTTGCACGTATATTTCATAAACAATATTTCAAAAAAAAAACCAAAACAATAAAATTAAATAAAAACCTATAAAAACAATTTTATAACTTTTAAATCATTGTATGTTAAATAAATTGTATGGTGATTTTCACAATCTATGGAAGCCATAGATACAATACAATTCTGTAGTGAACTATTATATATATTTTTCGAATATTACACAGAAAAAATATCTCCTAACATATTTTTGCAACCTAAATTACAAAGGTTTTGTATAAAAACTTAAGGTATGGTAAATGTTATGACAAAATATTTAGTAGTAGTGTTTAATTTTGTTATTTGATTTGTGCTTTAAAAGTATATTTGATATAAGCGGTATTCAAAATTTGTTTATCTTATGGAAAAGGATTAAAATATCTGTAAAATACTTTGTAATAAGCTACCATAAATTCTGTACAGATTAGTTTGTCTATGGTAATAAATACAGTACAATTATGCAAAACATGCCTGAGCAAAATGTTATTTTTTCCAGGTCAAGTATTAGCAGTGGAAGTACATGTCAGAAACACGGCAGACGTCCTGTAATGGTGTCCACCTCTTCCTCTGTTACTAGTGAAAGTACCATTACTCCGGATGATGGAGAAACTTGTTCTATGTATTCCTGTGATACCGAAGGGTATTATACCTCATTCCATTTGGATAGTGGATTAAAGACCCTTAGAGAAGAAGAACCATTGCCAGCGTTGCATTCAACATCCGCTTTGTCTGGAAGTAGAGGAAACAATTCTACACTGACAGCAGATAGTGAATACGAGTTGTTTGGAAAAGGTTCGACTTCAACGACAGCAAGTTCGGCTGGAACAGTTTGTACTACTTTGATAACTCCTATTGCGCCAAATGTACCAGAAAGATTAGGCAGTCAGTTGACATCGTCAATGGAAACATCATTACCAGAAAGAAATGTAAAATCGTTGAACAATTTAAATTGTAAAGAAAATGTGTTATCAGTAAAGAGAGAAACATCAAGCCTGAAAATAGAGAAGAAAACTCAATCTAAAATTGATGTAAAGAAGTTAAATACAGAACAGAAATCAAATTTAACAAAAGAGAATGTCTCAAAATTAAAAAATGTAGAAGAAATAACTGTAGAAATTCATCATGGTGGCGGTGGAAACATCGGTCCTGAAAAATGTGGCGATTCACCAGATTCTGGACACAATACATGTAGTTCTCCTGTAGATTCAATCGCAAGTCCATCTATTGATTTAGAAATGTCAGAATGTTCTGATTTAGAAGGAGTAGATCGAGTTGAAAGAATCCGAGTGAAAACAACAATAAATTCTAGTAGAATACCTTCTATGTGCGTAATCACTCCACCGCAAAGTGATGATGAAATTAGTTTGCACGCTTTAAGAGGTCCTATTGATATAGGTGATTATGTTTCCATTGCTGATGTCAGAAATGCTGTTATAGTACCACCAGTTCTTACAAGGAATACTGAATATGTATCTTTAAATGAGTTGCCAGGAAATGATTCGTTAGAAAGAAAGAGGCGACAAGGAGCAAGAGTGACATTGGATTCGGAAGGTAAAGTTGTATATTCTTCTGATAGCCTAAGGAGAAGAAAGACTGTTCACACAACTGGTACTTTTGAACCAGGCCCTAATGTAGCCAGTAGTTCCAGTCCTGTAATGCAACATAGAATAACCAACGTTAGATCTGTCATTACAGCCGGAAGTCCTAATATAGGTGGAAGATCATCATCGCCAAACAGAATAATATCCCCCACAGGCTCAATAACAAGGCAAACTTCTCGTCCTCATTCACCTCTTGTGTCTAATGGTAAAGTTTTAAACCAAAACCAACAATCCGATTTAAACGATCATCCAAAATCTTTGGAAATGAATCGATTACCGTTATTACCTGTTTCTTCAAACCGTCCAATATCGCCTTTAGTAACATCATCTAATCAAAGAAATTCTACTAAAACAGCAACTCAACAATACTTTCCTAAATCGTCTTATGGTCGAGTTTCTCCTAAAGATTCATCAAGACCAATTTCTCCTTTAGTATCTCCAACAAAACCTACACCAAATGGCAGCAATTCTAGACCATTATCACCTCCTGTTTTCCCCAGTTTACGTTCAATGTCACCGAAGATGGTAGTTCGAGCGAAGCAGACTGCACGAGCTGTTAGTCCGACCTCTCAAAGAGGTGCTTATGTCAAAGTACAGGATTCTCCAAATAGTGTAGAAGATGACTCGAAGAATATTGTGAAAAGAAGTGACAGTTATCGCTTGGCGAATGATGACGCAAAAGTGTTCAACCCAAATCTTCTTGGAAGGAAGCAATATGGAGCAAGTGTTGTTGCTGGCCCTAGCTTACTCACAGCCATTCATACTGCTCGCACCAACAAAGGTAAAGTCCTTAGAACCGATAATACTGATATCTGGTAATTATAATCATAAAACAGAGTTACAGAATTAGAAAATAATGATGGAGTTTAAATTTGAATAATAAAAAAATTAAACAATTTCCTATTTATTGTCAAAAATTATACATAATTTAAAAATTTTATTTAAATATATTTGATTAAATCAATCAAAATCAGATTTTTACAAAATTTTCAGTTATTCATTTGGCACAAATTTTTTTTAATATTTGCAAAATATCCTGAAATGAGCAACTATATAAAAAGTAGTGTGAAAAACAATTGATGAGTGGTAGTAATTTATTAAACCTCATGACAAATCCTTAATGTTTGTGTAAAATTAAAAACATAAAATTAACATTCCAAATAGTAAACATATAAATTGACTTTGAAATGACCTTTAAAATCATTAGGGCTATTTTGTTAATTTGTCCTTAAGTAACAGTTTCAGTAGTGTAAATATACTAGGCTTAAATCAGATAAAACAGATACAATTTAAAAAAAAATTACAATTTTTTATTTTCATTTTTTATATTTAAGTATTTAAAACACCACAATGTAAATAATTATTATGAAAATATGGTTAAATAATTTTATTTGTATGAGAACCAACTATTAAATATTTGGTATTCTTAATGATATTGTTAAAGCTACATTCTTTTTTTTAATGAAATAAGTTCCTCAATACATGTTGAATGTATTTATTTTATCAATGGTATTATAATGTATACTTTTTATATACAGTTAACAATACTGTATTTCTTAATCCACCTATTTAGGTTTGTAGTTTCAAGTTAACTTAAAAATGAAACATTTTATAAATTTACTTCTTAATATTTTGTGGTATACAAGTGTATAAATTTTATATACTTGTGTAAGATTATTTTCTACTTGAAATAAAACTTTTACCTTTTTTCTTAGTTACAAAAGATGTAAAAGAAAATTTTAAGTTTTAAATATGGCTTCAAAACAGTTTATTTATATGAGCACCCAAACTCTGCTAAAAATAATTATCAGGTATTCAAGTTTTTGAAATACTAGGGTAATTTTTTTGGGCTTTATATTGCTTCCAATTTTCAAGTAGCTGTTACCATTTTTTATGTTGTAAATGTAGTACAAATATCTGGGATTTCATACTTTTAATCTAATTTATAAATTTTATTCAAAATACAAGTTATTTTTTAAATATTTGAAATGGTTTTAATTAATTTATAACTTTAAAAGTAATTAAAATATATTTTTATGTTTTATGTTGATGACTGCTCAAATAGTCTTTATATATTTGTTATACAGCTCTTAGTTAGAACTGTTAAAGTGCATAGATTAAAAAAATTAATTTTATATCCTGAGCTGTGAGTAGGCCTTTGTAAAATGTTTCATTTCTAATTAGTGATATTAGGAAAACCACAAACTGTTTGTAATTTACTTTAGATTTTATGTTTAAAAATTAGTGTTTGCAACAATAACAGGCAAGTATTTGACAAATAAGAAACATGATATTTTATTATTTATTACTATATTTTTTTCACCACTACACAGATGTATATTAAAATATCATGTTAATTTGTCAATGTTATAGTTTATAATTTATTTTGTGTTGTGTTGCATGGACTCGTGTTAGTAGCAATTTAGTTTGCACAAATTATGTATGTAGTGTACGCTTTTTCTAGTTTGCATTTTAGCACATCACTTTCTCTCAAATATTAACTACCTATAGATTTTTATTCAAATTTCATGTCAACAGTTTAGAGATCTTGAAGTGGAATGTACTATTAACCCATTGTACTTGGCACCTGTAAATATGTGTAATATGTGTTTACTTTTTCTTTCAAAGTTTTTTATTCTTCTAAAATGTTCATTTCTTTAATAGACTAGAAGGTTGTTATATTTTTTGTCTTACATTTTTATTATTAATAAAAATTTTAAATATAAGGTTTACTTTTTATAAATTATACAAAAACACATCTTTTAAATGTGTTATTCTGATGGCCAGAACTACAAATGTTTTCGGGAAATTAGCTATTTACTTGTTTTCAAAAGCATTCAAAATTATTAATACAATATAACGAATTATAAAAAGTGTACTTCAAATCAATTTGTTTTGATTTAGTTTATAAAGACGAGAAAACAACTATTGCTAGACCAATTTTATTGCTACAGCAATCTCTAATGATAAGGTTTTCAGAACACAAAATCAGTTCTAAAATGTTTGCAGATAATAAACTTATACAATATTGTAAATTCTACAACGATTCTTGAACTTTATACGAAGCAATAATTTGTGCATAGTTTTAAATGAACTTCCCAAAATTTCATTTATTACACTTGAAGCATTGTTACACTAAGCATGAAATATCTATCATTAATTGTGTGCAAAGGGTTAATTTTATATTTCTATAAAATATATTACCATATTAAGTACTATTTCATACTTTTTATTTGATATAATTTTTTCATTGATTTATTGTATTCTACTAAAAATTTGTTTTTATGACAAATTGTTTCCTTGACTGTTAAAGATCTGCATTGAAATTATTGTACTTGTTCAACTAGTGTGCTTATTCTTATACTTCTGAATGCTTTTGGGTTGCCATTTCTATCAGGACTAGTATAGAATTTTAGAATAGATTTTAGAATATGGCAACTAATTTTGTGAAAATTAAAGCAATTAGCCCTGTATCGTTGTTATCTTTGGGCAGCCTAGCAATATTCATTAGCTTTTTTGATGTATTGTATTTAAAAGTTTATGTGATACTAAGTGAAAAGGTCATCAAATGAAATTAATGTAAATAAAGAACTTTGTACATAAAAAAATTATAATTTTATATTGTTTTATATTAACAAATGCATGAGCTGTTTTTGTGTGTAAAAATTAGTTTTAATGAACTGTAAACAAATTTTTATACAGTAAATTGATTGTAGCTTACTTCTCTTTAGAGCAAATCTGTCCTTTTGCTTTAAACCATGTTGTAAATATTTCTTCTTCTGTTATTGAGGTTTAATAATTTGTTCTGTGGGCAAAATTTAACTATTTTGTGTGCTTCGTCACTGCTTGGTTCTTTGTTTGGGTGTGGAAAGGTATTATAATAAAGTTTTGCAATGGTTTAATTTTACATAATCACTTGGTTGCGGTAAACTAGTTCAAATTTTGTATTTTATATTATTTCCAAATCTTTTTTTATAAATAAATTAATACAGGTAGCTATATTTTTATTTCTAATTATTCAGGTGATTAATTTTTAAAAATATGTAGTGAAACACGTAAATTTATACATTATGCCTAGCTAATCAAAGGCCTTGCAATTCAAATGGTTTAAATTATATCAATAATGAGGCCTATTCAGTAATTAACTTAAAAGGGTCAATTTTATAATATTAAATAGGCTATCAATTTTATATTTTTAATTTTGTTTTTAAAAGAATAACAATAAAGTTAAGTAAAAAAAATGATTATTTATCAAAATAATTTATAAAAAAGTAGTTGTATTTTATTACAATACTTAAGTTATTAATAAAAAAAAGTTTATTCCTGCTTATCTATACTTCTCTTAAACCTAACCTAATTTGTTGTCAAACCATGGACAAAATATTGTTTGTTACTATATACAATTTACCATTAAATTAAATGCATCTTATATACATCGAAGGTAGTATATGGTATTTGTAAGGTGACATTTACAAAAAATATAAATAATTACACCACTTCATACTTTCAACAAAACACAATATTCCCATACAAACGTTTTTTTTTTGTAAAATTCACTAATTAAATGTTTACTAGAACTGGTTACTACATTTTGTATGGTTTACACTGTAACCCCATCCTACTACTGTTGTAACCTTTATCTTTTAAATCACTGGTGGTGTTTAGGCCATTTGTATTCAGGTTCTTAACAATTTTTTAAATATGCACAGTTATCTCTGGTAAAAAGCAAAAGGACTAATTTAGCTGCATGAAAACTTTGTGACTGCTGTAAATTTACCATACAGTAAACAATGGAATGTAATAATATTTATTGTGTTATTTTAACCTTGCACTTTCCTACTCCTGTAAATGTGCACATGCCTCCGAGGAAGTCTATGTAGAATGTAGACATTTTTTAATAATACATACCTTGAATAGAAGTAACTGTTTATATTTATCTACATGTAGTTTTAGTAGGCTAATATATTTTGTAGGATAAATGACCAACCTTTACCATAGTGGTATTTCACAAAAATCTATTAAGAAGTTCCTACTTCCAGAAATAAGATTGAAAAACATGTTCTGTTGTAAGAATTAATTTCAAAGAATTATCAATATGGGTTCTATTTTTATACACAAGTATATAAATGTGATTTGTTACAAAAGCTGATACCAAATTAAACCTCAAATGTTATCAATTTGAGTATTTCTACTCTAATTTAACAAAACAAGACTTTATTAATTGCAGGATAATTTTATAGTTTTTAAACAGTCATGTGTCAAGGTACTTCATCTATAAGATATTCACAAAGAATCTATGAAAATCTCAACAAATGTTTTGACAAAAATAACAAGAAATTACAACAATCATATTTCCTCATTCATCCAAACAAAATAATACCTCATAAGTAGTTAAATGACTTGATATGTTTTTGTTTTGACATAGTGCCCTATAATATTCAGTGATATTATTTAGCAAGGCTACCATGTTTTACAGCCTTTTATCATTTATTTAAATCATTTATTTAAAATGATTTGCATAAATAATTTTTTTTTAAATTTTAGTTTTAGGTAATAAGTCTTTTTTAATTACTAAAATACTGTACATAGTTTGCCTTGTTTTAGGTACATGATTGATCATAAGGTCTAATTATTTTATGAGAAAATTTTGACAAAAAAAGTTCAATTGTCAAATCAAAGAATTCATCTGTCTTTTTCTTAACTTGTTTTGTTAAACAGCTGATGATTGAAAAAGTCAATATTGAGTAGGCTCTACTACTGCACATGCTTGGCTTTTAAGACAAAGGCAAAATAATTTTTCATGGATTTCTAAATTGTAATTATTTTCCCAAAAAAGTGTACACCAAGTGTAAGAAAATTATGTAGTAAAGCACTATATATTATTAACTTTCGTTAATTAATGAACTTGTATATCTCATATGTGATTAATAGTTTCTATACTTTTTTTTTTTAACTGAAGCTTTTTAGGTTATGCCTAATATTGTTCATTAAAACAATACACAACATCAATGGTAAGATTTCAATATTGTTTGAACAAATTAGTAGTTATTACTAAGTATAAGTAATATAACAAATAGGCTAGATGGCTAAATATTTTATGAAAATATATCATGTAGCCTAGACCAAAATATAGCCTACATATTAATGCTTTAGACTAATGGGATAATAAAAAATCATTAAATGTTGAATTGACAGTATTTTGAAGATTTATTTTGTTGTGATTTTTAAAGATATAATTTAGAATGAACTAGAGTATTGTATGTTATGATACCCTAATTGTCTTTAGTTACTGATGAAGTCATCCTGGTTACAGGCTTTTGGTTATTCAATACCAAGTAATAAGCAGCAGCTACTTTGTACTGGTAAAAATACCCCAATAGTAAATTTTAATTACTGCTAGTTGACTAAAGCCCATTAGATAAGGTGACATAAGATTTTAATCTTCGTTATTATTATTACATAATCATTGTTATTAAATAATAAACAATACTTGAGTGGTATTTACTGCATTAATGTAAATCTACCATTTAAATAAATCAACAATAATAAAAATTTCAAATTGACACGTTTGAACACAAAAACTTAATTTTTCTGAAGGGGTAAGTTTAAATTGTAATTTAATTATAAATTTACTCTATCAATTTAAAATGCTTTGCAGTTGAAGTATGGTATAAAGTAGGAGTAAGTGAAAGTTAAATGTTGTTTACATAAGGGAAGGTTTGAAAACTGACTTTTGTAGTCGTCACTCACTGTATTATACGTCATCAAAGTGTCTCATCAGGCAACCAACCTCTCAGGTTAGGTTAGACAAGTGGTATTTTTGTATAAAAAACATTTTTACCATCAAATTTCTCGTAGTCAGTAGCAGTGGGATGCAGTAGTTATGACAAAGCACTTTTTTGAACAAGTCTGAGCTTGTGTTAACTAAATTTTATCATTATTTCTGAAAATGATCAAGTTTTAATGAAACTTGCTGTACAGTAATGGTTATTTTATGAAGAGTAAAAAATGCCCTAAGTGTGAAAATTATATGTTGTATAATTATGAAACTATTGTTTTTTTTTGCTATAACAAACAAATGCTAACTATTTTGAACAGTCATTGTTTATAGTTCCTGACTATTCAGTCTTGTATAGGTTTATCCCGACTATAACACTGTATTCATTCTGTATTTGAAGTGATGTTCACCTTTCCAGCGGATAACACTTGCTTGAAGCCTTTTTGCTAAGCTTTCAGTGACAGCAATTTACTAGAAGATAACTTTAATGTGCTTTTCACCTTTTCTTGTTTTTTTAATTCATTAAACATAATCTGTTGTTAAACTTGTTAATAAGCAAAAAAGAATAAAACAGAAATAGTTGCTGGTGGTAGGTAAGTAGGAAAATTTACCAATTATGGGTGATTTACCAGGGGAATGGGGAAAGTGTTTATCGATTAGAAAATATTATCTGTCTAATTTAACTTTGTGAAGGCTAGTTCGCTAGCACAATAATCGTGTAAAAGGTTTTACAATAATGGTGGACATATTTGTAAACTGTAGCCTAATTTAAAATGTTCAAGCTCTTAAAGCTACTTATCAAATCAAAGTATTTAAATAAAGTAGTACAAAATTTATTTAGATACCCAATTTTGTACTACTCTCAGAGAATTGAAAATAGGGTTGCAATAATTTTTTAGATGTTTGGGTTTTTTTAGGCAGCCATTTTGTATAGGTGCATCAGAGAATTTTGCACTTTGCAGAGGTTAGCATAAAACTCTGTAGCTCCTTTGTTTTTTAAGATATTGAGTTAAAAAAACCATAATAAAGGGAATGAAATGCAGAATATTTTTTTTATCTTGTGATTTTTTTAGGCCTACTTTTAGTGTAAATACCTAAAAAAAATTGTTGAATTTTGATGTTTTAAAAGTTAAAATCTGAATATTTAAAATTAAAAATTTATTAAGAAATAAATGAGACATGTGTAAATTTTTTCTGGAAAGAGTCTTGGTAATCTTGCAGTACTACTTCAAAAAAAAAAAATTTCAGGCCTAAAAACCACATATCTTTTTTTTAATGGGCCTTTAAACATTATGGTTTTTGAAAATCGGCTGTTTTCACCTTAAATATCTCAGAAGAGGCACACTTTAAAAATACCAAATTTTCACAAAATACTCTTTAATTATGTACTAATAATAGATTAAAATTTGGTCATTGAGACATTAGTAGTTTCTGTTTATTTATTTTTTATAGTTTAGCTAAAGTGTCAAAAAAAACCTATTAAATGCAGCTTTTCTAGCAGCTGTTACACAATGAAACTAATGACCTTGTATCTTTTAAGCAAAGGATTATTATTGATCGAGCAGAACTGATCACTACAGTTATCCCTCTTGATGATTTTTTTCAGAAGTAGTTCAAAAGCTATTGTTTTTGAAAAATCATCATTTTATTTCAAAAACTCAAAGAAAATATTTTTAAAAACCCAAGGCAAACTTGTCAAAAGATGTTTGTGTAACTACATATGATTTTGTAGAGAATTTCACTTTCACTATACAAGATGAAATTCAGAGTTATCATTGGTCGAGTCCACAAGAAACATCATTGTGTGTTCTACTACAAAAAAGGTGATGATGACAAGATTTACTGCAAGAGCTTATGCGTTATAACATCTTGGACCACAATACTGCTACTTGTGCACACCTTTCAAAAGTATTTTGTTGAAGAAGTAAAGATAGTAGCACCAGAAGTAAAAAAATACTTCAGTAACATATATCACAAGTTTGATTTTAATCTTGATTGAGTGGAACTTTTTTGGTTCCTCACAACGGTAAAAATGTGTGTGATGACATTGGTGAACAACAAAGAGAGCAGTAACAAAAGCAAGCTTACAGCAGCTACCATACAAGAATCAAATATTAACAACTAAAGAAATGTACAGATTTTGTGTTGACAATATACCAGGTATACATTATAGCTATGTACTATCAAAAAAAGTGTATTCAAAGCAAGATGTTACAAAAGTGATTTGATGCTTGTAAAAGAATTTAAAATACCAAGTCATATTATAGGTTTGTTCCATTAACTGAAACACAAATAAGGTGTTACGAGTACTCAAACTCAAAAGAATTCACTGATTGTAGCACTTCAGTAGTTCCAGAGTATATTATATTATCATTGAAAAGCATGGTATATTTTCATAGAGTAGCCTTTCCAACAAGAAATGATGAATTGGAATAATTGAAGACACAAGTGTGGAGATCAATGACCATTTTGTCTACTTTTTCTATCCTTATGGTTTAAGAACCTCTTTCCAAATCTAAAAAATAACAAAGTTTGGGTACCAATCAATAAGTTACTAAGAAAACTAACACCAACTGAATTCACAACTACTACAGGTCTCAGCGACAAACTTCAGTGTATGACAAACTATGTAAGGAAATCAGCCATCTTTCTACAACAATGATAAGTGCAGTGCAGTTAGTAGGTATAAAGGACAAAAAGATTTTTTTAAATTGCAAGTTGTAAATAAACTAAATTAAAAATAGTTTTTGGTTAAACTCTGATCTTTTGCTACAAGTTTCTATACAAAGCTGTTTTTAATAACAACAGTGTTTTTTTTTTACATTTGAGCTAAACTATAAAAGGCCCATTAAAAAAAGGGATGTTGTTCTCTTCTCAGGCTTGATATTTTTTTTGAAGTAGGATACTACCAACCCTCTTTCCAGAAAAAATATTACTTGTAAGTCTCATTTATTTCTTAATAAATTTTAATTTCAAATATTCAGATTTTAGCTTTTTAAAACTTTAAAATTCAACATTTTTTTGAAATACTTGTACTAAATAATGTGGGCCTAAAAAAGCATATGATAAAAATGTTCTGCATTTCATTCCCTTTTTTGTGTGTTTTTTAAACTCAGTATCTTAAAAAACAAAGGAGCTACAGAGTTTTATGCTAACCTCTGCAAAGTTCAAAATACCCTGATGCATCTATACAAAATGGCTGCCTAAAAAAACCCAAACGCGTAAACAATTAATGCACCTCTATTTTCAACTCTGATAGTAGTACAAAATTGGGTAAATAAATAAATAAATTTTGACAGCCACCTTTTAAATTCAAATGGTTGATTTGATATGGACCCTAAATTCATTTCAAAATTGTTTATTTAATATTTTTAAATTCTGCTAACTCTAGTAACCTGGTAACTCACTTCAATTTATTAAGTACACAGACCGACACAGTTTCTTAAAAAATCTGCTACAAGAAGTCAGAACTGAAATTTAGTTTGTTTCAAATAAAGTAATCCATGTCAACAGATGATCTGCAAGAGAAAAGATTAAATAGTTTGTATTGTTTTAGCGACTTTTGCGAGTCTCTATGAACAACGTGAAGAACTAAAATTAATTAATTATAAAGTTCACAGTCAAATTATCTTGTAACTCTGAACTTTCTAGTTTTATTTAATAGAATTAAAGGTGTCAGTTCAATAATTTTTCTTAATTCAAGCAGTCAAATTTAGTATAGCTTACTTATCCTAGTCTCAATTTGTAGATTAACGCTTAAGGTGTCCAGATTTTTAAAATAGTTAAGACAGTATGAGTTATAATTGTTATAGTCATTGAACACAAGTTAAAAAATACTATAGAGTATGCTAGGTCTATCGTCTAAATTTTTTCCCTTAGGTAAACAAGTACAAGGTTTAAGCTTGTTCTATTATTTTAATGTACTGTAAAAATAATGTTACTAAAAAGAATAACTATTTGATAAAAGGTAAATGAAAAATCAATAAATACCTAGCATATACTGCTTAGTCAGAAATGGGGGGAACCACTTTTTTTTTTTTTTTATTTAACGTCCGACTATTGTGCACACTTGGGCTAATGCAGACGGTAAGGGGGGAACCATAACCTATAGTGTATTAGAGGTTAAAAACGTAACTCATTAGATGTTTGTAAGGCATGACGATGTACTTTTTAGTATATGGGACAACCTTGGTTGTGCCAAAAAAATCGAGGCAAGGTTGTTCCACATACTAAAAAATATATCTATTTAAACATTTCATGAGTTCGGTTTTTTCCTACTAATACACTAATATGTCATTGGTGTGTCTCCACACTTTTGACCAATGTAGCGTAATTAATTGTACTGTTTATGATTGCTACTTAGGAATCTGGAGGCTATGTGATAGGGCCTACAAAAACAAGTGTAATTGTAAAACAAAATGGTTTCAGTAGAAAGTGGTAAATTAATCAGTTTTTTCCTGAAGAATGTCCAGAAAACAAGAAGGTCTACTATATTGGTAAAGTCAGTCAGTTTTCTAGCTAGCACTAACAGCTAAATTTGTATAGCAGATTAAAAAAAGTATCTAAACTTAACAATTTTTAAAAATTAAGATTAATTAATTGATGTAGTCTTATAAAAATTAAGCAAATAAATTATTTGAAAGTATAAGTTATAGTGCATATAAACTATGAACATGTAGCATACCGAAGGCTATATAAAAAAAACCTTACCATATTAATGTTTTACTTTCCAACTTCAAATTTGATATTTATAATTTAAGTATTGAATTACCCTGCATCTTCACTGGAGAGTGGACTAAACAGCAAATGTGTGTGGTTTTCCTTATTGGTTTGAGTCATGGCTTCACATTGAATGGCCTAGTCATTTCTTATAGATGTCTGATTGTGTCATGGTTTTAATAGAATTGAATGAAACACAGTATAGTATTCATTGAGCATTCCTGTCACACACAACACATCATTCTTTGTAAACATAAGACAATGTGTAAGTATTTTTGTTTTGCTTTATGCTAGTTGCATGGCTTTTGTTTGGTGTTTTGTGTTTACTTCAGGGCAAGGGAAGACTAAGATGCTGGATTATAAAGGTAAGTTTATTAAATTATTGATATATTTTAGTTAACTTTATACAGAAAACATATTCACCCATTTCTTTGCTTTAGTAAAGGCAGTTTATTTCCATATAGGCTAAAATTTGAGAATGAAATTGCTATGTATAAACAAATTGTTAGTTAAATAATGAAAAATATAAATTAAAACTAATTGAATTTAATGTATACTTAATTATGATTAAGGCTTATTTCATTTATTAAAAGACATGTAAAAATTTTCACATTGAAAACAATTAGATTGTACCAACATCACAGCTCTAGCCTGTTAAGGGAAGAGTCTACTCACACTGTGACTGAGCAACCAATCGTTAAAAGTTGCAAAATTGCTTCCAAACTATAAACTGAATTTGAATTAATGAGAATATTTGTGTGTATTAAAAAAATGTTTGTTGAAAGCTGCTGATGTGTTAGAACCATGTGACAACACCATGCTTTACTGCTACCGATAGACTGTTAACGGACTAGAATTGTGGTTCGGACTACAGTCATTGAGACAAACAAATTAAAAATAAATAAAAAAGTCTTATATGGTGTAATATAAGCAATATTTGATATTAAAAAATTTTTGAATTTCCCCCCACTTTAAATACAATAACCCCTCATATCTGGCTTTCAGATAGGCTACTTAGTTCAGTCGTTGTTTGATATTGCACAATTTTTTCAGTACTGTAATCGTAATAGTGAAATATGTTTTTAAGCATCATTCTCCAGTTATGAGGTACTAGTATGCAAAGGGCAAGGTCTATTTTTAGGAGATGATGCTACATGAATGCTTTTTGTGTTAAAACAAAGTATGCAATCAATTTATAGTTTATATTATTTCAAGGCTTGCTGAAAAACCACTTTTTTGTTTCAATATTAGTTTACTGTGTCATCTCTAAATTAAGTTTATTTATGGTAACCTATAAAAGAAGGATTTTATTCCTTGCACTTGAACAGAAAATATTTTTCTACCAAATTCCAGTTTTTTTAACATTCAGATCAAATACTGTAATACTAATTTGATACTAATCAAGTACTGTAATAGGTCATTTGTGTAATGACATATTAATTTTCTTAGTGTACTGTTAGTTCACTCTTACAATATTCCATTTAGGATTAAAGTGAACATGGGCACTTTAAGTAAGACTGGTCTCCCTTTATAGCATCTTTGATTCCCTTCTTCAACTTCCAACCTTCTCCTGCCAACAATATTTTATTCATGGCCAATGTAAATGATTTAAAAAAAATATTTTTTTTGTAATTTTGTTTTACACAGGCATACTTAACTAAGGCAAAACAAAGTTTTCATAACTGCTGTACAGGAAACATATATTTCCTCAAAATACCATTTATAGTTCATATATTAAAAAAACAACTGACATGACACATCAGATGATTAGTTGAGTTCATATTAGCAGATGTTGGAGACATGCAGTAGTATTGCATCAGTTCAATGTCAGACGAAACATTTAATGAATAAAGATCAAAATCATTGTGGTTTAACCTATTTCTAGGCCTATCATATGTTTTTATATTCATTGATATTTTTCATGTATAGGCCTTATAATGCCTGGTGTAGCACTTTTATTTGTCTCAATTTTCAGAAACTTAAATTTTCAAAATGTTTCCTTCTTTAAATTTTGTGCTGTCTAGACATTGTCTAATATATCTATATAAATGTAAATGTTTGTTTGTCTAAAATCTTAAATCTCTGAACATTCTTCGCTGATTGCTTTGAAATTTTAACAGTGTTGCATTTAAACACATGCAAGTTTTTATAGATCTATCTTCTATTTATTTAAATAAAAATGTAAATGTTCATTTGTTCAGAATCTTTATCTCCAAAAATTGTTCATGGATTACTTTGAAATTTTGACATAGCATTGCATTCGAATATACGCATGTTTTTATTTTCATATTATGTTTTCATATATCGTCTGTATAGATAACACAGTTGTGACAGGAAAATATGTTTTTTTTGAAAAAACAGCACCATCTGTTTTATGTAAAAGCAACACATGCTGTACTAAGTATTTTACAATTCTATTTCAATGTTTCTAAATGCATTTTTAAATTTAACCAAACTGAGCTACAGCAATGCATGGCCAGGTACAGCTAGTGACAGACACAATCCTACTCTCTAAGTAGGTAAAGTTCACATTTTAATTAACCTTGCAGGCTTAAAAACTATTTTAAATGTAAGTTCATTTTTGGATTGTACTTAGTTACCTTTATGACTTATTTGTATTAGTGTTGTTGTGGTTTATGTAAAGTTTCACTTTGTTTTATTTAAACAATTAGATTGCAGTTGGCCACTGCTATACTTTTATATTTTACACCAGATTTATTAACAGGACCAGTCATATTATTAGACAGTTGTTTATAGCACCAAACTTCTAGAAATGCCCAAAAGTAAACAAATAAAATTACTGAAGAAACACTCTTTTTAGAACACAACAATATTTTGAGGTTCAGTACTTTTATCGAAAGTAGTTTCAGGTTGGAAAAAAAAGATATTAACCTCATAGTGTATTAATTAATAAATTTTGATTGTTGTTCTCATGGACACCCTCATAATAAAATTGTATTTACAACAATTGGATTGTATAATTTGATATCTTTTTTAAATAAAAAAAAAATATTAGTTCTTCAACGCATGTTATACAGCATTTGGTCTAGCTGGGTTATGCTATAAGATATATTAGATGTTATTACCTACATGGATATATTGTGTGGGGTGAAAAAAAATCAATATTTGTTAAGCGTAAAAGTATATAATCTAGGTTTTTTTAAAAATAATTTACATTTCATTATACCTACATTAGCTCCAAAGCTATTATTACGCTAACAACTAAAGTAAAAAAATTCCCTGATATTTCTTTAAAAAGTATTTGAGGTGATGAAGAACTTTACCATACTTTTTCTACAGTATCAGTTAATCAGATGTGATCTAGATCTAATAAACTGTATTGAACATGTATGAAACAAACATACTCTCAGTTTTGTATGGTTAGATTAGGCCAATGTGATAATATTATATTTTAAAGTAAATATCATATGCTTGCACTTTACTTGTTGATCTAAACTTAGTTCTTTCCCACTTAATTTAGTTAAAGCCTACTAATGCTCTTGTATCATTATTGTTTTTATTTTTGTAACTTGCAAACCAGAGTTTTTATTTGTTCTTACATTCTATAATTTTTCCCTTTTACTCCTATCATTTATCTAAGTTCTTTACTGGTGCTAGTGGCTACTCACCCAGCTACCAGATGTTTTGCAGAAGTTCAGTGGGAAACTAATTTTGGACACTTTCCACCAGCTCTTAAAATTCTCTCTTCTAATCAGACTTTTCAAAAATATTTTGGTAAACTTATGGGTTGTCATAGATCCAGTCTAAGGATGACTATTTTAGCAAGTAAAGCAAGTTACTTTTAAAAATTCGTTTGGCAGAATCTTACTATACACATAAATAAATCTTATAACAGTTCCAAGAGTCTAAATAAGTCTAAGTAAGATCATCAAAATGCTTATGCTGTTTACTATGTAATTACACGCATGTATTTAAATTAAAAAAATAATAGTAACACAGTGTAAGGTCCACGTCAATAAATCAAAAACATTGTTTTTAAATATATTTTGTTCTGTTAAGAAAAGTTTAGTACAGGAAAATTACCAATATTAAAAACATTGTAAGCATATACAAATATGTCCAAATTAGGAGACGTTTGTTTTACATACACTGTCCACTTTAACTTTAACAGAATTCTGTCATAACAATGTTTAAAGTTTAAAATGTGATATACACAACAAATGCAGATTTTGAAACCAGTAGAATTATTAATGCTGAAATGCCAAATTAGTTGTTTCTTCTTAAGAATTAAAGTACAAGCTTCATAAGTTTATAAACAAAATTAAAATATGAGGGATCACAAATCCTGCAGGACCTTCAGAATCAATCGATTTGATCAAACCAAATAATGAGGAAATGTTAACATCTGTATTTCAAAGAGGAACAGTACAGCATTGAATTGGATATACAGTACATGTTTAGGATATTTAAAATTATGCATTTGATAAAAATTTGGACCTTTTTTTAACTTTGACATTTTCATGAATATAAATTACATATAAGATTAACTTTGACATTTTCATGAATATAAATTACATATAAGACTTTTTACATTACATATACATCCTTAGGGTCCCTAAAATTTTTCTTTTAGTGAAATCTGTTGTTAAATTTTTTGACATAAAACTTCTTACTTACTC
Source organism: Callitettix versicolor (assembly GCA_022606455.1). Taxonomy (NCBI): domain Eukaryota; kingdom Metazoa; phylum Arthropoda; class Insecta; order Hemiptera; family Cercopidae; genus Callitettix; species Callitettix versicolor. The sequence goes on along the minus strand of CM040183.1, from coordinate 36,702,973 downwards.
TGTATGTAACATACGCAGCACCTTCATTATGTCATGTGAAAACTGATTACATTTTTAATTGAATGTTTATTTTATACAGGCATTACATCAAGTGAGGCACCAGCAGGCAACACCTCAGGATTAGCTAGAAATGTAGCTCAGTCACCTGTTGCAAGTCCTACGAGGCACACTTCCGTTTCTGCAGGAAACACACCCAAAAAGCAAGCAACAAATTTACACTCATCAACGCCTACTAAACCTGATCACCAAGCTATGGATTTCAGTACACATTTGTCACCGATTCATCATCAACGGGTTTCAACGCCTACACCTAGAACAGCAATGGATTTGTATGCTATCATTCATGAATCTAAGAAGAAGATATTAAAAATGAAAGAAAGGAGTTCTCCTGAACCAGTTGTGAATCCTACCATGCCTGCCAGTCCTAATTGGCCTAAAGCTATTCCTACTTCTCAAGTTCCTAATTTTAGACGTACACCATCTCCTCTTCAAGACCAAGTTAATATTAATGTGGCTGGCCAGTATCAGAAGTTAAACAAATCACCTTCGCCAAGTAAAATCGAATATGATCAATTTCCAACTTATCCTGACCATAGGTTTAGTTCACTACCTCGATCAGCATCGGACAATTTACAAAGTTCTTCAGTTAGACGAGTGCTTTCGCCTAGCAAAGATTTCCCATCTTTAGATCATAGGTCGTATGTTTCAAGTCCTGAAAGATCAAGTCTAGCCTCGGATAGGTTAGGTCGAGGTCAGTCCACATCAAGAAATGATTTTAAACAATTGTTGCTAAGAGCCAACTGGGGAACCGCACCCACTGGTAAAACGTCAGCCGTTGAACGGTTAAAGAATAAAGTTTCTTCTTCACCAAAAAAGAAAAACTCTTGGAAATCTGATATTCTCTCCTCGACAATCCCTGAAGATTGTGATGAGGAAGATGAATTAAATGACAGTAAAAGTGTAAAGAAAATCTCAGCAAGTAGAACTCCAACACCGCCTACCGATACCATTCCAAAGTCTAGTGCCTTAGTCAGCCAGCAGTGCAAAGCTTTTGATCAAGCTAGGTATAGTCCTACTTTAGAGACAGCTCTGTAGAATATTTTCTTATAATAATATTTTGTGTTAAATAATATACTTTCTCTTCTACATCGTTTCATTCATGCTAAATGAGAAAATTAGATAGCAGTAAGAATTATCATATAAAAATTAGCTGCACTGGTTTGCAAGAGAATTCCATTGAGGAATTTTAGGTAGCCTGATTCAAACAAGCAATTAGACAGGATTGTCAAATTGCTCGATTATAAATAGATAGGCTAGTTGCAGCAAGATGCTTTTAAACATCAATATGTGACAATTGACTGATAGTTTTGTATTGGATACTCCTCAGTGGGCTTCTCTCAAGTAAGCTGGTATAGTTAGATTTTATAAAACATTTATTAAACTTCCTGATGTAAAAGCTCCACAAATATATTTCGTGACATTCAGTTAGTTTTCTGTTACTCTGTGAAATCTAAGGAAAGTATATTATTTAGCTCTAGTTTTAGGTTAAATGTTTACATTATGCCAAACACAAGTTCTTCCGTCTTAGAATCTCCTCTAGTACATCTTTCTCTTTCTATGAAAGCAATGAATTTGATGTACACAATTCTTATTAAAATTAAGCTTGTAGAGATTTCTTATTTAAAAAAAAAGCTATTTGCTAAGTAACTAAATTTCATCATCTGTAAAAATTTGTAGGTTAAGGGTCTTTTGTTGATATTTTTCCTGAAGCCAAATGTAAAATTGATACCAAGCAAAATTTGTTTGATGAATATTTATAATTTATTAACCACTTATGGAATGAAAAATATTTGTTTACAGTGTTTACTTATCAATGGCAGTGTTGTTTGTAGCATAGCAAATTCTTCAACTTAGTTTTGCTATCACTATGTGCTTTTTAAGTGCAGTAACAAATTACGAATTTTGTTTACTTACTGGCTCATTTTAAACTTGTAATTAAAATGAGATGTGATATATATATGAATCATTGAATTCATATATTCCTGAAAACTTGTTAGGTAAGATTTTAACAATTATTGTTGTGTTTTCATTGCTATATTTTTACTAAGTTACCCTAAACAAATATGAAATATTAATTATTAAAACCTTAAGTAACTGTGCAGTCGCTATTTTGACAATGATTACATTCATATTTGATATATTTTTTTGCATTACTTTACATTAAGTGGAAAATATTGAATTTTGCTTTGAATTAAATGAGTTGAGTATTTTTGAGCTAACAAAGTTGATGGTGACAGTTGTAGAATTTGCTACCAGGTGAAAGTGCTGTGGTCTACAAAAATTTCCCACTGAGTAATAAATTGAAACATTTATACCTGTTTGCTCACATCAATATTATTGTTTATTATTTAAAGTATATTTTTAAAATATTTTTTGAAAGTAGTACTTTTAAAGTTAGAAAAATGCAATTCTTAATAAAAGAAACATGAAACTAGCGCCTGTTATGGATGCATGACACTTAACAAGTAATTTAAAATTTTGTATGAAGTGAATTAAAATTAATTTTTGAAGTAACAAAAAATAGTTCTCTTCTGAATAGTTTAATGAGTAATTATTATTTTCAAATTATGAAAACTTATGATTACTATGAATTGGTTTATTATTTCTTAATTATATTAGAGACACGTAGTTTAGGCCGTAATATTTAGCCCCAGCTGTTTTTGTCGTCCATTGAATTAATGTCTCATAACCATCATAATGTTTAATGTTAAATGTAAAACAATTTTTCTTCTCTGTATCGTTTTGCCATAGCATTATGATTGGTATTTCATTTTAAAGCTTTAATACACATTAAAAATGTGTATTACACATTTTTGTTTTGTGTTTTTCCTATATTTAATTTTTTATGATTTTTGATGATCATTTTAAAAATTGCATGTATAATGTTTTATCTGTTAAAAAATTTGAATTTAGGAAAAAAGTCAAAACATCAATGAGGTGATTGGAGCTTACAAATGTGATAATTACCATAATTCTGTTATTTTGAAGTTTGAGGTGTTATCTACATGGAAGTGAATTGTACTGAGGGTATGAAATAAAATCAGTTTTAATTCACTGTAGAACTTTGTTATTTTACCAGTTTTCATCTGCATAGGTAATTTAAAAGTATTATACTCCTGCATTATAAATGATGTACAGATTGAAACTGGTAATGATTAATAAAGTTCTGCATTGAATTAAAACCTGTATATTGTTTTAATATTATAAACCTCATAATACTTTGACAAAGAGAGAAAATAGTTTTAAGTTTAAATATTATTTTGTTGGGCATCAATACAATGGTTCGGAAACAGCTGGGCTGTAAATAAAAATTAAAGTTTGTTCACCATTTTAAGATTTTAATATTTGTCGGAATATTACCATCAATTTTGATTTCTAAAATCTTACTTTTTTTAAATTACTTTAAACCCATACATTGAAAAAAATCGTGAGTTAGAAAAGGAAAATGACAGTTTATGTTGTTGCTTTAAATATCAATCTAGTCTATACACTTCTAGTACGAATATCTAAAATTACTTTTGTGTTTCTATGTTGAATGGCTTCAGGTGTACAAATCATTCCATTTGAATCAGTAACTTTTGTAAAGATTTATTTTATAAAAATATAATGGTTAAACCATCTGTACATGTTTTGTAATTATATTTTGTAAATATTTATTTTTTAATTTTGTTTTAAGAATTTCATTTTAAATATGTTTATTTTATAAATAATATACTTGGTTTCGGTAATTTCATTGCTTGACCAAACATCAGTTCAGTTTATGAATTGAATTTATGAACTGGATTATGTGTTGTTTGTGTTATTCTGAAGACAAGGATCAGGAGATATTGGTTAAAATTATTTTCAATCCATTAATGATGATTTATTTACCATGTAAAATTAAAAATTAAAGAAATAAAATGCAAAATATTGAAATTATTCAACACAACTGACATTTATCTGTCTAGTTTGTCGCAGTCGTCTAACTGCACCAGTAGTCTACAATTTAGGGGGATCATGCTGTGAGGTTCTTGTAAGTTGTATTTATTATTTGACAAGACTATTTTAAAATCCCTCTATAAATTGTGATTGTAAATTAATTATGATGCATCAAAAATGTATCATAATTCCTTATTTACGATAGTTTTAATTTATATTTACCTTTGTTTCATTGTGTACCGTAAGTTCATACTGGTTGTAAGATTTGCATATATATTATGAGCTTTTTAGGTTTTAACAATTGGGTTGTCTTTCTAGAAACCATTATGTTTTTCTGAACTTTAAAATCAACTCTGTTTTTTTTCTTTTTAATGTCCTTTTCACTTGGTTTTACATCCAGTTTCAAGATTGCTTCCAGCACCCTATCCAAGCAGAGTATTCAACTTTGTATTGTACTTGAAAATGTGTTATCAGTCATTTATTCTGTAATATTGTTTTGGCAGGTTTTTTCGTCATTTCTATATTAAGACATTCATACCATAAGTTATTGAAACTCTTATGTCTCTTTCAAGATACTTGTACATATTTATTTTTTCTCAAACATTTTCTATAATACTTGTGTTTCTATGTACTTAGTCCAAAATATAATGAGTAGGAAGACAAATTGATGGCATAAATAAAGTTTGCTAAGTTAGTGGTTGGGAGCATTAATATGGTCCAATTTCTAATTTATTGCAAATGTGTATGGAAACATAATTGAACATATTTTTAGAAGTGATTGGAAATAAATTTTAACAAATTTCTTTTAATTCTTGGAAGGGTAATTTCATTTAGAAAATTTTTGTTTCTTTCATCTTGTAATGAACTTTTTGTTAAGAGTAAATAATCACAAACAAAACAGATATCGTAAACCAGTCTAATTTTATATCAACAAGAAATTTAAATATCACTGTTTAAGATATTTACAATCTTTGAAAAAAAAAGTTTTCCTATGCTAGTGTGTACCTTACGTAATATAGTATCCATTTACAATTGCTTCCATTTAAACCTGAATAAAGATTTGTAAAATTTTGTAATTAAGAAAAAAATATTTCTGATATTGTACATTTCAATTTACAATGTAATGTGCTGTATATATGTACAATTTGTTGAATATCTTGCCAGTAATCATATTTTTAATATATTCTTTAAATTATTATATTAATAAATGTAGTTATTAATCTATGTGTAGTAGAGTTCTTGGAAAACTGATTTGTATGCTTACTTATTTATAAATATCTAACTGAAAAGGAGAAATTGGCATACAAGTGGCAAAAGTGTGATTTAGTTTTTTTACACTTTATCGTTTCTCTGGCTAGTTGTAATTTATAGTTGAATTTCAATCAAAATGTTTTCAAAGCAACGTGTTTACAAAACATTGAGAGAAATAATTTTCAGCAAAGGTTTCCATAACATTTGTAAGGTCACAGAATTTTCCAGATGTGAATTAGTTCCAAAAATAATCAAACAAGTGACAGATATGTCAGTTTATTAGTATTTTTTATATAAAACGATTAGAACATATTCTACTGGTAACAAAAACAGTATTAGAAAACAGATTAGAATTTGCACCTTTGTTCTATAATACAGCATTTGTTTCAATTTATCTGTGAATTCATGTTATGTTAGCTTAACACCATGATCGTGTACCAAATTTGAAATGAAAAAAATGATAATTAGCGTGATTACATTAAAATTCGTGGACTAAATCCTGTAAAGTGAAGTTAAGAAGATTTGGTTTTCTAATCTAAACGTTTAAAGAAGAAAGTTTGTACTGTATTCATGGGGTGTAAAATTATTCCTTTTCATACCTATTTCTTTGCAGATCAGTTTGGATTTAAACCTTTCAAGCATAAGCAGTATAGAGACTGTCTGTTCACTAAGTTTAGCTTTCGCAATAAATTATGTACTGTTATTTCATTTTAAGGTGAAAAGAAAAGTTTCAGATTAACTATATCAAAATTTCAATATCTTAATTTTATAAAACATGAAAAGGACTACGATTATGTAAAAGAAATTATGTAAAAGAAAGTAGATACAATTATCTACTTATACTTTTTCGGTAATCCATATTGCAGAAATATTCTGATCACCTTTAATTTTAACATTTCAGTCTGCCTGAAATGACTCATTTTCATTAAGTATCTTATTTTTATTGCAAGATTTTAACACTGAAAACCAAAAATAAGCTAAGATTACAGTTAAAGCTGATTAAAATTTATTAACTGGTGTTCTTTGTTTATCATTCTAAGTACAGTCATACTTAATTCATATGATAATAAAGAATCCAAATAACTACCAGTTGTAAAATTTAATATTTTAAAAACTGATTCAAATTATCTTCTAAGTAATAACAAGTTTCTTATATTTACTAAGTATATTTAAATCTTAAATCATATAGTTTACAATTTCAGCATAATTCAAAATACATTTTCAAAGAAATTAACTAAGCTAGGCTATTAAAAAAAACTTGTAGTTAATAATTCATAAGCAACTACTTCTTTGCAATAGGTACAAACTACTTGCTATTTAGAAGGTTAAAATGATTGTATAAATGAATTTCTCTGGCGGTGTGGCAACACTGTTCTTAAGTACTATCTAGTCTTCTCATCCTGTCTCCCAAAGAATGATTGTTTCAAGCTTATTATATTTGCAAACTAGTAAAATAAAAGGCAATAAAGTTATTTATAATTTTAAGTGCCTTGTATTACAGTGTTGTTTGCCTTTTAAATGTTATCATTATCTTTTTTTTTAGTAAATTATTGTACTTTTCTAAATAATAAATAAAAGTGCAGAGCTACTGAAATGTTTTGTTTTAATTGTTTATTCACCAATTCCTAACCTTAAAAATCAATAATGTTGTGTTAATGTTTTACATATGGTACTGGAAGTTATGCGGTAATTTATTATAGTATACCTGAACTGATGGAAAAGGATAACGTGAAGTACGGAAAACTAGTGTAAATCTGTTTGACACAACTGTTTTTTGAAGAAACATTTGGTGCCTCCAAGGTGGTACTCGCTTTTTCTTCTAGAAACAGTTGGGTCGAATGGATGTACACCTATTTTCAATGTAATTCAATAGGCCCATACTTAGAAACCTTGCTTTTTACTTCCTGAATTTTCTGTAGATATAGTATTTTTACTCGATTGCCTATTTAGATATTTTAATATATATTTGCCAGAATAAATAAGTATGTAGAAAAATTATTTTAATATTATCTATTAAAATCAAATTTATTTATTTTAGGATTTTACTGATATTTTTTATGTGCTGCTACATTAATAGTGTTTTTATTGTGAAATAATTATAAGAAAATATGTTTACAGTTTATCAAGAGAAATTTCAGCATTACTTGTTATATCTTTAAACATTTTTACAGATTATTAAGATAATTCATCATTCTTAGTTTATTCTGTGGATATTCTTACAAGTTATTTAAAGAAACTTCATAATTATTCTTTAAATCTTTAGAAATTTGTACAGCAATCTTTGGAAATTTTTAGAAATTAACAAGATAAACTTCATCATTATTCATTAGAAATTTAGATTTAGTAAAAAAATAGTATTTTTTAGTATGAGGAACACAATTTTTGCAAAAATCAAGGAACTGGCTAGCATTTTGCCATGCCTTCCATCAGGGTGTTGCATTGTATAAACACAGGAAGTGGATGATTAACAGTTTTCAGGTATCCATAACTTAAAAAAAACTTCTACAGAGTTTGTATTATCCAACTATATTGCTGGCTATTCACCAATTGTTAAGATAAATAATCACTAAGGCAAAAAGAAGTGAGAATTTTTTTTTAATCAGGGAATCAAAGCATAGAAAAGTAATTTCAAATTGGCACTACAGATTAAAACTAGTGAATTGATTTTGATCAACGATGACTCATTTTATCTGTTCTGGTTGCAGAATGTGCCTTTTGCATACAAACTTCAAAAAAATAAGTACGCTTAAGATTGCAATATATTGTAAAAACAGCACACAAAAAACTGTGCCTACAGCCTTGCATGAAAGTAAAAAAGGTATGTTAAAAATTATTAAATTACAATAACTATTAGAAAAAATATTAAAATTGGAAGGATTTACTCTCCTAAACCAATTTTTATCAATGATCGCTCATTTTATTCTTCCTCGTTGCAGTATTTGCCTATTGTATACAAATTCTAAGTACGTTTACAATTATAAAATTGCATTAAACTGGAAACACATTTAATGATTTCAGTATTTTGTATTTTAATTTACTGATCAGCTGATCTATTAAAGATAATTTGTTACGTTAAAAAAATATTTTTTTAAGTTCTCTACTATTCTAAAAAAACAGATTTCACAGTCTTGGGCTATTATATTCAAATTTAAGCATAGAAATAATTGCTTTGCATACACAGTTTAGGAATTATTACATAATTTAATCAAAAATAATCCCTTTTAAACAAAAACCACCAAATGGTAAAATGTTTTCTGCCAAGTCAACAATTAAAAAAGTCGTTAAGTCACCTTCGAATTCCGCCAAGAACCAACTACCTGCTTAGGTAGTTTACTGGACAATATCAATCTTTGCACTTGGGGGCGGCGTGCTTTCTATGCTATCCCTCATCACTCATTATAGTGACAATGGTGTTCTTCCATGTTTTCTCCTTTTACCATCACTTTTGACAAAGGTGTTGGTGCAGATATAAAAACATCAGATTATTGGTCTTGAACCACGCACTTCTTCAAGCTCTACAATTCACTCCGAAACCAAAACCATATTCTTCTTCTTTTCTGCTAGGATTATTGTCACTATGTTCAGTATAATAATAATTTGCCTTCCCTAGCTTCGTCAATTCTTCTTTTGTTGATGCGTTTGGGAGAACCTCCATCTTCTAAAACTATTTCTATATTCAGTATAAAGTACTGGAGTATAAAATAGTTTTTGAAGATGGAGGTTCTCCGAAACGCGTCAACGAAAGAAGAATTGACGAAGCTAGGGAAGGCAGATTATTATACTGAACCTAGTGACAAAACCATATTACTTAAGACCATTTTACACTGAGAAGACATACCCGTTCCTTAGTAATTCATATAAAATAAATTCTACATTATAGATTCAAGTAAAAACTTTAAACTAAGAGATTGCTGAATCCAAGCACATTTCTATAATCACATACCTATTTATCAAATGTATCCACAACCGAAATCAGAGAGCTTTTACGACGAAGAAAGGAATGCTCCCTCCTGACAGAGGAGTTTGAAAATTAATATTGTCCTGTAAGCGGGTAACTGGTTCGTGGCAGAATTCAAAAGTAACAATTTCGTTAATTGTAGGAAATGTGTAACACTTCGTGGTTCTTGTTAAACCGCATTTTTTTTTATTATGAACGATTTTCTTTATTTGTTTCACTCAACTTTGGGGTACACCAAATCAATCACTTCTCAATGCTCTGTGCCTTCCTCGTAGCCCAGTATTGTTTCATTCGTTGTGATCTTGCTTTTCTTTCTTCGTCAGAGATTTGGATCGTTCGCTTGGATTTGACTTTGCCTTGGAACCGTTGCTTCTTGTCCTTGGTTATTGTTTTGGCTGTTCTGTCCATGAGCATAGTGTCAGTGATCTGCAGTTCTGTTATGTCTTTCTCTGTTTCTCTAAACCAAAGTGGTTTGGCTCTTCTACTGCGAAAGTAGTCAAATATTTTTTTGGTTAGTCTATTTTTGTCCATTCGGAGGATGTGCCCATAAAAATCAATTCTCCTTTTTCTTATTGTGTCTGACAGTGTTTCAGTTTTTTGGTAAAGAGTTTCATTACTGATGTGGAGTAATTGGTTGTTACGGAATTTGGGACCTAAGATTTTTCGTAATATCTTTCTTTCTTTGATCTCCAGCCTTTCAAGTGGGCCCTGGGTTGTGAGAGATAATGTTTCAGCTGCATATAAGGCTTCTGGTTTAATTACAGTATTATAATGCCTTATCTTTGTATTCCAGGAGAGGGACTTCTTGTTGTATGTGTCCTTGGTAAGTTGGAAGGCTAATTCAACTTTATTTCTCCTAGATTCCATAGCTTTTTTCTCTAGAGCATTCCAGCTGATCCATTCTCCAAGATATTTGAATTCTTTCACTATCTCAATGATTGTTCTCCCACTTGAAGCTTTTTTGGTGGTTTTTGTATGTTTGTCAATATTTTAGTCTTTTCAAATGAAACTTTAAGTCCCATTTTTAACGCTTGCTTCTGGAGTTCAAGAGTCTGTTCCTTAGCTTCTTCCAATGTCTCAGCTAGTAAGGCCATGTCATCCGCAAAAGCCAAACAATTTACCTTAATTCCTTTGTTCTTAGTTCCTAGTCTGATTCCACTATGCGTATTCACGTTCCACTCTCTAATTACTTTTTCTAAAACACAATTAAATAGCAATGGAGAGAGTCCATCTCCTTGTCGGACTCCTGTTTTAATCTCAAAAGGGGTGGAGAGTTCTTCCCTGAATTGAACTTTGGAGAATGTATTAGTTAATGTTTCCCTGATAAGATTTGTGGTTTTGTTATCAAGGTCTAGTTCTTTCAGAACCTAGAATAAGGATTCCCTATCTATAGAGTCGTATGCTTTCTGAAAGTCAATAAAAGTGATAACATACGATTTAGTCCTTGACTTTTGGTAGTTCATGATGTGTTCGAGGTTAAAGATTTGTTCCGGACAGGATCTCCCTTTCCGGAAACCCGCCTGGTATTCTCCAAGTTGATGGTCCAATTGAGGTTCTGCCCTATGTAGTAGGACTGTTGAGAATATCTTGTATGTTACGTCAAGGAGAGATATCCCTCTGTAGTTGTTAGGGTCAGATTTGGATCCTTTCTTATGAAGTGGATGTATGAGGGCTGTTTTCCAATCATGGGGGATTTTTTCATTTATCCAAATTTCTTCAAGGATGTTTCTGAGAGATTGTTTTTAAATTAACGATTTTATTATGATGATTTTAATTTTTTTGACGCAAAAATTTCGATTTCAAAATGGCACCTATTAAACGAATGACCCTGCTACTGTACGTTGGTCATGATTCCAGAGGAGGTAGCTTTCTGTCACAAAATCTGTATTATAATTACTGTAAACAAAAGTTTCAAAATGACGGCTCATTTTTTTATTTTTTCGTCAATAAGCTTTGAATGGATTTTATTCGTTTCCATTTACAGAGTTTGCTCATCTTGTTAAAGTTACAGAAAGTTGGTAAACATATTTGTTTGTCCTGCGGTCAAGAGGTTCTTTTCTAGATTGATTACATATACGAGGGTTGATCAAATATAAACGAGACTGATTTTTTAAAAAATTTATTGCTTACTTACAAATTATTCTTGATACAACTTATTTTTCTACATAGTCTCCCGCACGAGTAACACATTTTTCCCACCGGATTGGAAGTTTTTTAATTCCATCTTCGTAAAAAGTTCTCGGGCGTTCATTGAGCCATTGGAGCACGAAGGTCTCCACCGCAGAATCGTCTTCGAAACGCTGGCCTCCAAGCGCCTCTTTGAGTGGCCCAAACAGGTGATAGTCGCAGGGTGATAAGTCTGGACTGTATGGGGGATGTTCCATTGGTTCCCAGCCAATTTGATCGAGTTTAAGCCTCGTAGCGTTCGCCGAATGTGGTCGGGCATTATCGTGAAGAAGAATGACGTTTCTCGCCAGTTTAGATTTCCTTTTCCTACGAAAAGACTGTTTTGCGGCCTCTAAAACATCGCAATAATATTGTGCATTTATTGTGCGTCGTTGATGGAGGAAATCGACGTGAAAGGCGCCTTGATTGTCGAAAAATACAGTGGCCATTACCTTCCCGGCCGACGATCATGATTTGGCCCTCTCTCCCCTCTTCCGCCACTCCATACTTGCCTGTTTCGACTCGGGTGTGTAATGGTGAACCCATGTTTCGTCACAGGTGACAATCCGGTTTAATAATGCCTCACCATCTCGTTCAAATTGGGTCAATAGTCGCTGGCAAATCTCCAAACGATTCCATTTGTGAACGTCGGTCTAAATTCGTGGAACCCACCTTGCAGATACTTTGCTGAGTTCCAGGTTTGATGTAACGATTTTTTGAACGCTACCATAGCTCAACTGGAGTTCATCTGCAATAAATCGCAGCGATATACGTCTGTCTTCGTCCAGGAGCTTCCGAACAGCATCAATGTTTTCGTCCGTGACGGAAGTGGTCGGGCGACGATTATGGCTGAGGTTTTCTACTGCTTCCCGTCCTTCGGCGAATTCCTTGTGCCAAGCAAAAACGCGAGCTCTTGACAGGGTCCTGTCCCCGTATTGAGCCGTCAATCTACGAAAGATTTCAGTCGGATTGACCCCCTTCTTGGCCAAAAACTTAATAATAATTCTCTGCTCCACGGAAACGTGCACTTCACTCTCACTCATTGTATAGTTTTATACTAAAGGGTCCGAACGGAAATGTTGCCCGTCTACGCCCGTCCCAAACCTCCCAGGCTACCTGAAACCCCACCCTTCAGAGTTCAATGTCCAACGGAAAAGTTTTTAGAAAGTCAGTCTCGTTTATATTTGATCAACCCTCGTATTAATAAAACATGTTTCTACTGTCAGACTTGAGAAAGTTCAAAAATTGGAGCTTGATTTGTACCATCACTCGCTGACGGTGGTCCTTCCTCAAGGCGTTCACCTAATTATGTATACAAGATGCCTGAAACGAGGGAGGCGCCAATGCTCGAAAGGGTACAAGACAAAAATTGGATTGCCTGCATGAAAAATCTCGTGTAAGCAATAAGACAGGAATTTCAGGATAGTGGACTTTTACTCCTGATGTTGACATTGAAGCTGATCTTCTTCGTAAGATTTAAGATGAACACCAGTCTAGAAAGCATTGACTCTTTACAGACATATACACGACTTACCTGAAATAGAAGTTCAAAAATGTTTACAATCCTACTCTAAACTAGAGAAGAAAAAGGCTTATCTAGAGAGATTCACTTCTAAAAACAGAACTTTCATAAGGCAGCACTCCCACTACTGATTTTAAAAACATAAGGATAAGACCACATAGCCCTTAAATTCGAAGCGGGCTACGCGGTAACGTATTGTTTTCAGTGTAAGTGCGGCCATTGAATTCGAAGCCACTTGACTCCGTTTTGTGTTCAGCCAAAGTTGTGTTAGAGGAATGGCTCTACCGTATGAAAAATGGACGTGAAGAAAATATTTAAACGTTTAGCGACACGCTGACAAATAACTCCTGATTTTAAAAGTACAAAGTAACAGTACGCTTTGAACGAGAGAGCTTCTAAAAAGTACTTCTAAAAGGGTTCGTCCGTAGCTAAGATACAGGTAATGTTCAATTACGGGGTATAGAAAAGCCTTTATTAAGGTGATGGCAGTGTGCTGATTCTGTAATCAAACAGAAGGAGGCTACCCAAGCACATGGTATTTGAATGCAAAGTGGTTGAATTAGTCAGAAGAGAACAATTCAGTATGGTTAAATGAACAGACGTTGTAAGGGTTAGCCTAGTTAAAGAACTTTAATTAGTTTTCATTGTCTAATTATTAATGCAGCATATAAGAATGCAAAAAAACTTAACATACCTGCCTGGAGAATGCAAGCATCAGTACTCCGCCCTGTAATAATGGAAGGCCCACCCATTGTTTCCTTGGAAGGCATTAAACTTGTTCAAACAAACATTGAATATCTTCGCTTCGGCCGGTTCTAAAACATTTACACCAAATACGACTTAGTGACTCTGACAAACAGAATGCTTGCCAGGATATTTCCCTTTGACGTATAAGTTCACTTCGCGCCATCAGTTATTGAAGTCCCAATTGTGTTGAATATTCTAGACACGTAGTCTATTTGCGAAAGAATAGTGTGTTGGAGTGAATTGAAAGCAGTTTTGAAAATCTTGAAACTTCTTTGGAAAAATAAAAGGAAATTGTTATTTTATTATACATTATGTTGAACAGTTGATTAATTAACCCTATCATTTCGCGAAACTCCTATATTCGCTACTGCAAGTTTGCACCGCTATCCGTTCCTGAAACAATGGTAATAAACATAACCTAAAAACAAATGTTCGATAAAGCTAACGATTAAACAGGTTATAAAGCTAATGATTGGATAGGTTATAAAGCTAACGATTGAACAGTTTATAAAGCTAACGATTAAACTGTTTATAAACCTGACGATGGAACAGTTTATAAAGCCTATGCTTGAGCAGTATATAAAGCTAACGATTAAACTGTTTATAAACCTGACAATTGAATAGGTTATAAAGCTAACGATTGAACAGTTTATAAAGCTAACGATTAAACTGTTTATAAACCTGACGATGGAACAGTTAATAAAGCCTATGCTTGAGCAGTTTATAAAGCTAACGATTAAACTGTTTATAAACCTGACAATTGAACAGGTTATAAAGCTAACGATTGAACAGTTTATAAAGCTAACGATTAAACTGTTTATAAACCTGACGATGGAACAGTTAATAAAGCCTATGCTTGAGCAGTTTATAAAGCTAACGATTAAACTGTTTATAAACCTGACAATTGAACAGGTTATAAAGCTAACGATTGAACAGTTTATAAAGCTAACGATTAAACTGTTTATAAACCTGACGATGGAACAGTTAATAAAGCCTATTCTTGAGCAGTTTATAAAGCTAACGATTAAACTGTTTATAAACCTGACGATGGAACAGTTAATAAAGCCTATGCTTGAGCAGTTTATAAAGCTAACGATTAAACTGTTTATAGACCTGACGAAGGAACAGTTAATAAAGCCTATGCTTGAGCAGTTTATAAAGCTAACGATTAAACTGTTTATAAACCTGACAATTGAACAGGTTATAAAGCTAACGATTGAACAGTTTATAAAGCTAACGATTAAACTGTTTATAAACCTGACGATGGAACAGTTAATAAAGCCTATGCTTGAGCAGTTTATAAAGCTAACGATTAAACTGTTTATAAACCTGACAATTGAACAGGTTATAAAGCTAACGATTGAACAGTTTGTAAAGCTAACGATTAAACTGTTTATAAACCTGACAATTGAACAGGTTATAAAGCTGACGATTGAACAGTTTATAAAGCTAACGATTAAACTGTTCATAAACCTGACAATTGAACAGGTTATAAAGCTAACGATTGAACAGTTTATAAAGCTAACGATTAAACTGTTTATAAACCTGACGATGGAACAGTTTATAAAGCCTATGCTTGAGCAGTATATAAAGCTAACGATTAAACTGTTTATAAACCTGACAATTGAACAGGTTATAAAGCTAACGATTGAACAGTTTATAAAGCTAACGATTAAACTGTTTATAAACCTGACGATGGAACAGTTTATAAAGCTAACGATTGAACAGTTTATAAAGCTAACGATTAAACTGTTTATAAACCTGACGATGGAACAGTTAATAAAGCCTATGCTTGAGCAGTTTATAAAGCTAACGATTAAACTGTTTATAAACCTGACAATTGAACAGGTTATAAAGCTAACGATTGAACAGTTTATAAAGCTAACGATTAAACTGTTTATAAACCTGACAATTGAACAGGTTATAAAGCTGACGATTGAACAGTTTATAAAGCTAACGATTAAACTGTTTATAAACCTGACAATTGAACAGGTTATAAAGCTAACGATTAAACAGTTTATAAAGCTAACGATTAAATTGTTTATAAACCTGACGATGGAACAGTTAATAAAGCCTATGCTTGAGCAGTTTATAAAGCTAACGATTAAACTGTTTATAAACCTGACAATTGAACAGGTTATAAAGCTAACGATTGAACAGTTTATAAAGCTAACGATTAAACTGTTTATAAACCTGACGATGGAACAGTTTATAAAGCCTAGGCTTGAGCAGTATATAAAGCTAACGATTAAACTGTTTATAAACCTGACGATGGAACAGTTTATAAAGCCTAGGCTTGAGCAGTATATAAAGCTAACGATTAAACTGTTTATAAACCTGACAACTGAACAGATTATAAAGCTAACGATTGAACAGGTTGTATAAATATAAGCTTAGCTTATATTCTAATCGATTGCTAGCTTTATAACTAACGCTTAAACAAGTTCTTTCATGAATAAGTAAAGTAATAGCGATATCGATGGTAGCACAGCTATATCGATGGCTTAACAAAAACGAGTATCGAAAAAGTAACAATACCACATAAATTTCTTAATCTTTTTTTGAAAATCTAATTTCACCTCCATAATCAGCAATAAAATTGCATAAATTAACGTTTAAAATATTCAAATTACATTAAGATATAGAAGAATGAACCAAGGACCGCTTTGAGATAATTTATCGCTGACTGCAATGATGAAAAAGATTTCCAAAAAAGTGTAAGAATTTTTTATGGATAGCCAACATTTTGAAACGGTTGAATGGATTTTGCTCGGTAAAGAACTTGTCCAAGATATTATATTCAATAGATTGTGTTTTCTTAACTCTAACTTCTGAAATTTTATGACCTTTATGATAATTCCAGCTTTCTCGCTAATGCCGTTTTTAAAAACATTGTGATAGACATTTTGTAATCAATATTTTCACGTTTTGACTAAAACGTCACATGTTCTAGTGGAAAATATTTTACTAGCGAATTTCCATTGGAAAAATTAGTTATTGGAGCAGCCATCGTGGTAAGACCCAGACCCGGGACCTTGAAATGAGCACAGATTGTAATAGTTTTTGTTGTAACCAAAACCACACGTTGTATTTTTGTTTTCCTGTTAATAATAAAAAAAATCCTGATCTTGAGTACAAATTAAGAGATTTTACTTATTTTAATATTTAGTTATCGAATAATGTTTCCAGTTTTTGTTTCTATTACAAGTTAATAACAATAAAATATTGTGAAAAAATCAATCCATTTCCACCATATGTTGAACTATATCCTCTTCGATATATGAGAATTTCTTATTAAATATTAACCCCGCAGGAGATGCAGACTAGCTGCACCTTATTGAGAGGATTTAGACTTCCCTCGCGGTACCAGAATCTAACACATTCTTACACTTATAAAACTACACTTACGACTTGAACACTTTACACTCACACTTACATTCAGGGAGGCGATAATAGCCTTAATGTCCTTTTCGCTTTAAAATAAAAAAAAACTTATTAAATATTAAAGGTTTTGTGTCTGGTGTTGTTTGGGGCCCCCAAAATGTTGTCGCTTGTGTGAAAGTATATTTTCGAACCTTTATTGATATAAGCACTTTTACCCGAATTTTGGTTTTGATTCAAACTTGACACAAATATCGATTTATTTAAGTTAAGTTTAAGTTATTTTAGGTTAAGCTTGGTTAAGTTATTACCGAAAGAAATCCGTTCAAACGTTTTCAAACGGCGGCAATTTCAAATCATAACTTTTTTCTTATACTTTTCGAAAGTCTAACTTTACAATAGTAAGCAGCTTTAAAATATGTAACAATTCGCGTTTTAAATTTGAAAATTTCGTTGAAAACATGGTAATAAATTTGACAGAGATCAAGGTTTACTTTTGTATCTTTAATGTAATTTAAAATGCTAATTTGTGCTGATTATAATTGGGAAGATTTAAAAAAAAGTAGTATAAAATTTGTTATAATATTATTGTTCTTTTTAGAAATTTGTCTCTACCACGTCAGCGATACAGCTGAGTGCAGCTATTATCGTTTTATTACAAGCATGATTTTACTATTAATCAGTTCCAGCCTGTTCGGAAACTAACCTTACTGCTTGTGTCACTCGGGGGTTGTGGTTTTCTGCCCTTCAGGGTTTATATTAGACGCATCTGGTATTCCGAATAATAATAGGTGTAGGGGTTGTTCAGTCCCGTTTAATAACTCGGCTTGACGTTCAAAGAGAGTAACGACTAGAATTTCCCCATATTTTGTTGTCAATTATAAAATCTTATCGTGTGTTGTACGTTAGCACGTTTACGTTTGCAATTTGATTTAAACTTGGCACAAGAATCGATTTTGCTTGGAAAAGTTATTCGTTCAACAGCTTCAAAATGGCGGCCATTTGAAACCTTTAAAAATTCATAACTTATTTTGAAAATCCGATTTCACCATCATAATCAAGCGTTGAATTTTCAAAATCTATTTTTAAAATTTTTTGACGGCGGTCAGGTTTTACTTTCGTATTTTCAATGTAATTTGCAATTTTACAGCGCTAGTGTATACATATTTGCATGCTGATTATGATGGTGAAATCAGAATTTCAAAAATTGGAAAAGAAAGAAAATACTTTTGGAAATTTGCTTCTATCGCGTCAGTGAAACAGCTCCGTGCTGCGATTATTCATAGTGGAACGCATTTTGAAATTTACCCTTGTCCGCGCTACTAAGCCGAAATTCAATATTCACATTCATATAAATAAAATCTGTTATAAATTAAAGTCTATATTTACTTTTCTGGATTTTTAACAAATTAAAGGATTAAAATAGAAGTCTATATTTACTTTTCTGAATGTTTAACAAATTTAGAAATTAAACTTTGAAATGTACAGCACTTCTATTTGAACAGATTTCAATTTCACAACCACAGTTTCACTGCAGTTCTCTGGGTGTAATTTAAGACGCTTGTTAAGAAGAAGGAATGGCTGAAACGTCAGCACTAAATGAGTCTAAAGAACAGAAAAACCAATTACAAGAAATCAGAGAGAGAGAGAGAGAGAGAGAGAGAGAGAGAGAGAGAGAGAGCGAATCGGAAGACTTAGAAATTACACTAGCATACTTCTTAAATTTATACAAAGTGTAGATATTATTTTATGTACACAGAAAATCTATATGTTATAATATTCTTATTTATTAGCAAAGTTTCATTTGAAAATGATTTATTTAAGTGACCATCATGGTAACACCTACATCTCAAGGACTCACACATTGCAAGTACGGGTTTGGCAATCTCGAGGTATCCTAGCTAGATCTAACCTTCCTTCATCTATCTGCTGTTAGGTTAGATTCCTTCACCCCAAGGCAAGATGCCGAACGCTGCATGGCCAAAGTGGAGCTCAGCACTGGACAACAGGCGTTCTCCAATTTTAATCTAGCCTTACACATGCATGTGGGGCTCAGTAATAGGGGATATTTTAATTCCTTAGCTACTTGTGGAATTTTGATGGCTACAAACAAACCTTCAACATCTACAAAGCGCAAGAAAATTTTTGTGAACTGGCAAAAGTGGAGAGTAGCACGGAGGAATAGAATAGCACGGAGGAGGAGGAAAAACTAGGGCTCCATGGAACCCAAAAGCAGTGAACTGCAGCAGACTGTGGGGACCCCAGGCGGACCTATCCAACTTGCAATGAAATAAGTGACAGTCGGACATCTCAGATCAGTAAGGCAGTCTACAAACATCCATCGGGAGCGCAAAATCGTAAACTGAGAAGAGAGAAAGCGGCAGCAAAGGAACTTCTAATTAAATCTAGAAAAAGAAGACCTTCTAGGGATCAAAACACAACCCTTAGAGAGCTGAGATGACAAGGCCGTCAGGCAGGAACATTATACCACGAAGATGGCTATTCGGGATGGATAAGGAAACTGCAAGTACCAGCAGGAGCCAAAGGGTGTTTGGTTTCCAGGAGCAGGAGGTACTTGACCAGAATGAAGTTAGTCTCTACTGAACTAGAATCAAAACAGGCTTACTTGTACAATAGATCCTTTGCTCGCTGTGCAAAGACCACCAAATCTCATAACCTCTAAATAATAATCAATCAATAAATGGTAAGGTCTAGTAACTGGGAATTGAAATGAGCGCCCATCCTGAGCTCTAGAACATTTGTTGAGTGTTCCTCAAATTTTTTGTTTGTAAGTATTTAAAGACAGTTTTAACGGTTTTCATTATATTTTACTTAATTAGTCATTAATTATCTAAATAAAACCGTAAATGTTTGACAAAATAATAAATAATAACAAAATTTTCCAAAGTAAGTTCACGAGATTATACTGAAATATGATACATGATTTAAGTCACTGTAGCAAGTTTAAAATGGAGGAAAATTACAGTTTGAAAGTAAATAAAAAATATACCCTGACCGCTTTTTTGGTTTTTTTTTTGCTTTAGTTATGTACCGAAAAAAATTATTTAATTTAAAATTTGTTAGAATGAACTGAGTTATGATTATATACATAACCAAAATTCGAAGAATATGAACCAATTTCGATAAATTAAGTTGATTTTTTTATCTTTTCTGTTTTTCTAACCGAATTTTTTGAGAAAATAATTAAATGTGAGGGTAGTTTTTTTAGTGTTTTCTCACTTTTTAGCAAATTATATACATTCAAAATAGAAAAACAGGGTGGACTAAATAGGAGGGATTACGTTTATAATTAACCTACTTTTTGGAGCTGTAGGACTCCCTCAATTGTGTTCAATTACATTACAATTGTGTTAAATTACATTACAATTGTGTTCCAATTGTGTTCAAACTTGGTGAAATCGTACTAAGACATTTGTCAATCTGCAAGACTAACTTACGTTAATGGCGGGTCGATCTACGTCAGCTAACCTAGCCCACTTTGTACTTGCGTTAAACCAATTGGCAGGTGAAAGTTTCCTTCAGTTCGATTTCAGAATTGGAGCGAGAACAACCTCGAAGATATTCAAAATCCGTTGAAATTAGAAATTTTTTTTACTACGGTCAGGGTTCATTTTTGTATATTCAATGTAATTTGAAAGTTTAAAATCATAACATATTCAGATTTTAATGCTAATTATGACGGTAAACTAAGAATTTCAAAAAGGGTAATTTAAACAAAAATATTTTCGGGAATTCGCTTCTATTTTGTCAATGAGACAGCTGCGTGCAGCGATTATATAAAATTCTAGTGGAATAGTAGGCAGATGTACTGTTGCTATTCCTTAGGAGTAAGGAATCTGGTCTTGTAGAATCGGGCCTCAGATATGTCTCAAGTCCCTTATGGAAAGGCCGTCTTCAGACGCTAGTAGTGCAGACTAGCTGCACATATTTAGAGGATTTAGACGTCCCTCGCGGTACCCGAGTCTAACACACACTTACACTTACAATACTGCACTTAAGACTTTAACACTTTACACTCACACTTACATTTAGGGAGGCAATAATAGCCTAAAATAAAAAAAATACTCTACTGAAATCTCACTGCGATAATCAATTATTTTAATATATCTAACAAAACCTGTGCAAAGCAATATGTTCCGTAAATACATTATTCTCTCGAAATAAATTCTTTAAAAAACCTTTTTATTTATAATACAATGTCTATGGAGTTGTTAAATTAAAAGGCAATTTATTCAAGCGAGAAGTTATCTGCTTGTACAGAGCGGATTTAATAATAAACAAATTGCGAACTTCAACAAAAACAGAGTTTATCTACTTAATCAGATTGAAAGATTTATATTGTAAAAGTTTTTCAAAACGCGAAAGTACTTGGGTTATGTTTTCTGAGTTTTAACAAGGGCTAAGAAAGTTTCGATGAAATAAAATTAATTTCAGTGGAGTAAACAATTGATTAACGCTAACAGACATAACTTATTTGATTACAATACGAACAGTTAAGAAAGTATGGTGATCGCGAATAAATCTATTTTCAAATTTTGATCGTTTGACCTCCTGCTAAATAATTTCGGCACGCAGTTGTCTCTGACACGATAGAAACGACCTTACAAAAGTATTTTTTTTTTTTATCTTACCCTCTTTTCTGCAGAGGCAACTTGAGTTAACAAATTGATGGACTTAATAATTCTACCTTACTTCTAGCTCATAGTACTCTCACTCAAACACACACATTCACAACTCTATACAACTTGGCTGATTGAGCAAATGACATCGGCCTAATGGGAGACCTGACTGCTTCGCAGTGTACGCAGAACTCTGTATGGGCGGATCTCATTTCCTTAGCTACTTACATAAGTAAGAATATAAAATGTAATGAGTGAAATCTTATAACACAACAAAAAGATTATACAAATGGGGCAAAACCTCCATAATAAGGGTCAAGAGAAAGCAAAATTTAAAGAGAATTGGCAGATCAAGTACCTGCAGACACCTCAATAAGGAATTGGGAAGTCTCCAATTAGAAGTGAGAACTTATCCACCTTGAATCCTTTCCAAATTCTAGATGTTATATAAACTAGGACTGCAGAAGGCGCTGTAACTGTGCATCTTAGGAATATACAAAGGGGGTATAATAGATCTATAAAGGTGCAACAGTAACCTAAAAATTCATTCATTTATCTTACCCTCAATTTTCAAAAATTGTACTGAAAATACGAAAATGAACCTTGAACGCCGTGAAATTATTTTTTTAAAAATTTCAACGGATTCTGAAAATTCAAAATTTTAATGAATGCAGTTTTTAATGCTGATTACGATGGTAAAATTATTTTAAAAAATTATTTAAGACTAAAAAGTTATTAAATAAGTGGTTGCCAAATTTTACGAGCTTATCCTTTTACGAGATAATAATTCTTTTCAAAAACACACATATAGACAATTTATAAATTAAGCAAGATAGGACACATGTTACGTTGTACAATGTTAGAAATTGACAAACTAGCAAAGTCGTTGAATGTATTTATTTAAATAGTAATAATAAAATAAATCCATTAGTTATGTTGATAATTTAATATAATGTTTGTGAGTTTATGCAATAATGTTTTAACACATGTGAGAACATTTATTAAGTAAATAAATGTGTTAAAATAGCAGAGATACTATATCAAGTTTCAGCAACCATAATTTCATTATACGATGTGGAAAGTTCTACTGGATGCAGGTTACCATCAATATTCTGCCTGAGTAACTTAAAATTTACTTAAATAATGTCATCACTCACTCAACGATCTCTATTTATATCCAGAATTAAATTTTATAGCTTGTCTAACGGCTCGTGGCCCTGAACCACAGAAATGTAATGTATATGTTGACTGAACGAAGCAAGCATTTGGTTTGTGTGCTTCTTACGCAGTTTTGGCCAAACCAATTGACCAATTATTTTGAAATTCGGTACGAAGGTACTTTGTATAAAAACTTTGTATATCTGCAAAGTTTTCCTCCATTAATTTTCGTTTCAAGATGGCGGCCTCTAATTTGACGAAGAGAAGTGTATGCCGTTTTGACCTTGACGCATTGACTGTTTTGAAATTCGATACGAAGCTACCATAAAGAAGTGTGTGTAAGGTTTTTTTCCCATTCACTTCCGTTTCAAGATGGCGATATCTGAATGCCACATAAGTAGCGGAATTACCTAGCATAGTTTTGAACAATTTACGGAGAAAGAGCATAAAATTTCAAAAACTATATTTCCAATATATTTATTTATTACTTTACTTAGAGTTTAACTTATTACATTACATTTATAACACTTTAACATACCTTGTCTTCAAGTCTCATGACTCCCTGGAGGCGTGCCTTTCCTCCTGGTCTAGGCAATTTAAGTTGGGCCTATCTGCATGCTCAGTTTTATTCCCACTTCAGTTGTTCTCGGGCTGTTACTGTACGATAAGAAGAAGATACAAGTTTCTAAGAATACTTTGCCAAAGTTGTGTCTGTCTGTTGCTTTGTCCAGATAAGTTGTGTATCGTGCAACTTTTAAAGTCCACTTGGAAAGTTTGTGAAAAATAAACGTGGCACGCAAGTGTCTCGATGACGTGATAGAAGCGAATTTCCAGCAATAATTTTTATACCATACATTTAGTTTCGAAATTTAATTTCACAACCACATTCAGAATGAAAATCTGCATAAAGTAGCACTTGAACCTTTTAGTTTACATTGAGCATACAAAAACGAACCATGACAGCCGTTCGGTTTATTTTTCAATGCAGTTAAAAAATTAAAAATTCAAATTTTTACACATTCTATCGTTTATTACTATGGTGGAATCATATTTTTCAAAAATGGTGTAATTTTTTTTAGATGTTGTACTTTCGACATTTTAAAACTGTTGAACAGATATTACTAGGTGACAAACTTGTCCAAGCTACAATAATAGATTGTTGTGCCGAGTTGTGAATAAATTGATGAAAAATAGCGAACTCTATACTCTAGAATACTAACATGAGAGAGAGAGCGCGCGCGCGCACACACACAGACACACACACACGTATATTTAGACAGATATAACTAAACCTTTATTGATTTTTGAAAAAGTGGTATAAAGGTCAGGATCTGCGCTCATTTTACTTTTTAACAGGGTATTCAAAGTTCTATTTAGCTTACAATAATTTAGAAACATTTATATATATATATATATATATATATATATATATATATATATATGTGGGGGGGTGCGCGCGCGTGTGTGTTTTAGCACTCCCACGTTAGCAGTTTCGGTCCGATTTGATTCAAACTTACTCAAAAAATCGATTTTGATAATAGCTAGGCTACTTTTGCTTTTTTCAGTAAAATCCGTTCAACCGTTTTAAAATGGCAGCCATTTCAAATCTTAAGAAACATCAATTGTACTTTAAATTGAAAAAAATTTAATTTCACCATCGCAATCAAAGAAAAATTCTAAAGAAAATAAGCATTTAAATTTTTTAAATTCAATTGAAAATCAAACTTTCATTTTGTTTATTTGATATAAATGAAAAGTTTTGAAATTTTATAATTTAAAATTATAACTTAAAAATATTGTTGCATATCTTTGATCACGTCACGTGTGCTGCGTTAATGGATTGACTCTAACGCGAAGTAGATTGAAAATTTCAACTTTTAGCCGACCTAACTTTGTTGCTTACCGCGCTGCAAGCTGACAATTAACTACTAAACCTTCTAATAAACGTAATTAGGCCAATGAAGGAATCCTTTGTACATAGTGCAAACCCTTTTACCTATGTGCAGCCGAAGCCTGTGACGTCACACGTGTAATAAGTTCCTGTTTTACTCTAGTACAACCTCAGGCACGCAAGCGTAAATAATGGTTTTTGTAATTCCTTCTTGTAACAGGTCTAGTCTTCCTTAGTGATCAAGATTTAGACTCTCGCGGCGGTCAGGGTTTAATGGTTTTACATTTAATCCATAACCTTATTTTTTTAAATTTCAAATTTGATACGTTCATTGAGTTCTGGATGTTTATAATTTTATATTATGATCATTTGAGCTGAATAAGATTACAATTGTTTTTTGTTGAGAAATTTATACAATTTTTCGTTTGTTTGTCAAATGAGATTTTTTGGAATAGGTTTTTTCGGATAAAAAATTCTTCAAAATACTTTTCACTTTGAAATGACTTCGAAAAAATCTTAAAAAAGGTGATCATAAAATTAATTTTATCGTTGAAAGTTTCCGGAATTTCAATATTATTTTATCTTACATTGAAAATAATACACAAAGTAATATGTGTGCGTGTGTGTGTGTGTGTGTGTGTGTGTGTGTGTGTGTGTGTGTGTGTGTGTGTGTGTGTGTGTGTGTGTGTGTGTGTGTGCGTGTGTGTGTGTGTGTGTGTGTGTGTGTGTGTGTGTGTGTGTGTGTGTGTGTGTGTGTGTGTGTGTGTGTGTGTGTGTGTGTGTGTGTGTGTGTGTTTGTGTTTGTTAACACGCTCATGTTCGCAATGTTGGTCAACTTGATCCAAACTTGGTACAAAAACCAATTTTAGTAATGTTACACTGCAAAATGTGTTTGACTATTTCTAAAATAACGTCCAATTGAGATTCTAAAAATTAATAATTTTTTATGTTACAGGTTTTTTAAAATCATAATCACCGTTAAAATCTGCATAAATAATCGTTTCAAAGCCATTCAAAATAAGAATATTAATTTGACATCGGTCAGGATTCAATTTTGTATACCCCGCAGGGGGGTGCAGACTAGTTGCACCTATTGAGAGGATTTAGACGTCCCTCGCCGTACCTGAGTCAAACACATACTTACAGTTACAACATTACACTTACAACTTTAACACTTTACACTCACACTTACATTTAGGGAAGTGATGTGCTTTTAGGGCCTCAATGTGCTTTTCGCCTTAAAATAACAAAAAACCCTCAATTTTGTATAATCGTTAGATAAAAAAAGTATGGTAGAACTTAGCTTCGTTACATCATCGAGACAGCTGCGTGCAGTGATTATTTTTGTTGGGCGATTAGTCCATTTAAAACTACTTAAACGCAGTGTCATTACTATAAATGTACTTCCAGAATTGTGTAACATCTGTTTACGTGTGATATATTATTACACTATTTACATAATTCCTACAGTATTACATAATAATACTTACTCTACAGTATGAAGTGCCTCACTGTTCACAAGATTCAATCTGCAAAGTGCAAAACTAACGCACAACGTTATTTGTCTTACTTCTAAACACGTGCCAACATGATTTCATGTTAAAGTACTTCCAGGAAGTAAAGCCTTTGTGACACACTTGAAAACATCGCACAAACGTTATCATATTTATTTAAAACCGCGACTGGAAGCTGTCTTGTTGACATGAAAGAAGCAAATTTCCAAAAATAATTTGTCTATCTTACACTTTCTTAATGTTCACTTTCATAATGAGCATTAAAATTTACACATATTAGAATCAAAATTTTTAATTACATTAGGAATACAAAAAATGAACCGTGACTTTTTGAACGGATTTTAAAAATTCAAAATGCAAATTTACGCAGTTTTTAAAAGATTGCTGCTATGATGAAATGAAATTTAAAAAAAAGTCAAAATAGGTATGAATATTTAATGATTTTTAGTCAACGTAATTTTGAAACCAAATTTCGCTGTTTAACGAACTAAAATTCGTTACAAAAAAATCAAGCCTTATCAGGAAAAATCGATTTTTGTGTAAGTTTGAATCAAATTGGACCAAAATCGCGAAAATTGTGACACACACACACACACACACATTTCATATATACAAAATGTTAGAAGAATCGGCAAAATGGAGTTTAGAATCGGCATCATTCAAGGTTTTACGTTTGGATGTTGCCGTGTGCCATAATTCCACTAATAATCAGACGGTGATTCATTTTCGGGTTGTCAATGTAATTTTTAAAATTAAAATTGTAATTTTTCAGGTTCTAATGCTTATTATAGTGTTATTATTATCTATTTTTCAAAAAAGTCTAAGATAAAAATTGTTTCTGGAAATTAGCTTCAGTCACGTCAGCGAGACAGTTGTGTGCAGTGATTATTTCAATGGCTATAACAATTTACTGATGTTAAAGTAAATAGTTCAGTAGTTTTTTGTAATTGAATTTTATTTGAATTACAGTAAAACATGTCTTTAAAATGTTAGTTGCTAGTTAATTTGCATCTCTACTGTTCTCTGAATCGATATTACCTTATACAAGTATTCCTACATTGCACTCTCCACAGTGGCAAATTAGGTTATCAACCGTGTCCGTATAACATTGTTATAAAGTAATTTGGGATGTACAAAGGAGGCATGATAGCCATGGAGTCTTGATGAAGTTGTGGTATATTTAGTGCTAAACGCTTGTTCTGCTGTACTAGTATGACGTAAGAATATCATAATTTCGCATTGAAAGTTTAATTTATTTACTCTAAAAAGTAGTCACGGCACGTAGCTTTTTCGCTGACGTGACGGAAGCAAAATTCCAACAGCACATTTTGAAGTAAAAATGTTTTTTAGACGGGCCTAGCAAGTTTTTGTATGACGAAAAATACAAACTCGCGATAGAATGAATAACACTTTAAAAAGCATAACGTTTGCCGTAAACACACTGTTGTATCGTTGAAACGAACCGACCGTTTCTAATGTATTTGTGGCTCAGTGCTGTTATTTATGCTTATAAAACTAAGGTACATGGCTTCATAAACCCACTATTAACCAAACGTTTTTACATTTTAGTTTAAAATTATGTATATAAATAATTTGAATAATAAATATGTAAATTATAATCAACGCCTTTACCCTGTGTACCTGACCTATCTTGCCAAAATTGTTTATTGCATTTAAAGTTAAATTTATTTTGTCCATTGTATATAAATAAATTCATTTATAAATATTTAAATTATTAATAAATGCCGTAGTACTACGTGTCCCAGCCCATGGCTGGCATAACAATTATTAGAACTTTGACAATTGGATACATTGTACAAGTTTTATATTTGCATACGATGTACATAAGTACATTTTTTTGATATCAGTTATGTATTATTTCAATTTAGAAATGAAATCAGTAATATAATTAAACCAATACGGATCAGCAATAAATATTTTTTACTTAATTTTTATATTATCACTTCTGTTAACTAATCCTCCGACTGCCATATTTATAACACTTTCTGGAAAATCTGATTTCATTATTACAACCAAAATTAAGATAATATATACAAGTCTTAAAGCTGATTACGATAGCGAAGTCATATTAGAAAATAGTTCAAATTAAAGAAGTAATAATTTTGTAAAATTTGAAATGTACGCGAGTGCTAACACACATTCTATGAGAGTTCACAAAAAGTGTGCTAGAGGTCAGGATCGGTGATCATTTTAAGAGGGTTACTGCTCACCCTATAGGCCTAAACAAAATGTTTAAATATTATCCTAGCTGTACTGTATATAAAAATTAACATATTCCAGATATTTGGGAGTTGTTATTAATTCTATTGTTAGCTCATTGTGGAGAAACCCAAGATGGCCCACGCCCGATCAGACAAAAATTGTGTAACAACCCCGTTATTTTAATTTGATTTCAAAAACTAAAGTGTCATTAAATTTTTTCATAAAATTTCCTAAAAAACGTTATTCTTGTATTTGTTTTATAAAACGGCTAGTTCTCGAGTTATTTAAGTTAGAATAATTTAAATGACCGTTATTTTGAAACTTGCACAGGAAATTCAAACATATTTATTTGATTGGTAGATTCTATTACTATAAAGAGTTAACCAAAGTTTGGTGTAGGTCGGTTTAGTAAGTTTTAAAATATGTTTTTTTGTAAAAACATATACAGACAGACCAAAAGCTAGGCACCAGAGGCTCATGTTTATTTTATAAAATGTTTCGACCCAAGGAACAATTCTACGAAGCTGGTCCAGAGAGTTACGAGATATATATATATATAAATCGGTAAAATTTCTCAGGCTATTTTACTCAAATTTTGGGTAATTTAAAAATCTTAAATAAGTGTAAATATTAAAAACGGTTCCCGTGTAAATTAAATCAAATGAAAATTAACCTTTATCAACATCGGGGTATGTTTTAATTTTTCGATATTTTTAATACGTATTTTTGTATTAATAGGTAATAAACGTTTTCTTTAATAGGTTTCTTTTAGCCTGAATACATTAAATGTTAAATACCTAGTACAATAGTTTTTCACACGGTTTACAATTTGAGAAAGTTTGTGCAATACTCTGGGAATTATTTGAAATGGTAATCGGTTACCTTCGATTACATGTAATCAAAATATTGAATTTTTCGAGAATAACTGATTAGGCCTATGTGTTTATTTATAAAACACCAGCAAAATTTACAATGAGAACATGGAGAAGAAAGGTTGTGAATTAGAAAATATTTTTACAAAAGAAAAATAACGTAACTTATCTAAGAAGCAAACAATATATACAACACGGTTTATTATATCCAGGCCTACTTATTTCTTCTTCTTCTTCGTTCAGTGTTAGCGGCCTACCAGCTGTCTTGCATACAGTTTGTTGAGTTTCTGTTATCAAGTTAGTAGTGTAATAACAGTTTTGTGATATAGTTAATTTGACAGTATTTAAACTTTGTTTTATTAGTGAACAATAATTTTTGGCTAATGTGAAGTGTATTTATAACGTATACATTTTAGTATTTAACATTCTTAATTGTTCGTAAACATTTTTGTGGATTAAGGTAAGCAAAATTATTTTATCAACCAACTTAACCTAAAATATTGTAATGTAGCCTGAACAATTTTATTAGTGGTGTTCATTAAACAATAATATATGCACATTTTGTCCAGCAATGTTTTATTGCTATATGCCTAAATTCAGAACTTGATAATTGGACCTAAGTGTCTATGCTATTTTGAATTATTTACAAAAAATACTATGATTTTCGCTATTACGTCTGTGTTTATGTTCATAGTAATGTAGTATACCCTACATGACTGAGATCTATAATTTCAAAATAATCGTTTAACACAATCACATCAGTGTATAGTTCGTAAATGTAATTCTGTGAATAATTAGGTGTGATTGTTTAAATTATTGTATAAATACATAACCAATATTTGTATAAGACTATTACATAAATAGATTTGTACATTAACGGCTGTAGACTAATTCTTGCAGGCCCAATTTTCTTGAAATCTATAGTAGTTGCTTCCGAGTAACTTTTCTGCAATAAATTCGTGATACACAAATTGGCATATATTTTGTTCAGCTATAAAATTTTAAAACTTTCTCATATTCGAATATTTTTCAAAAAAATCCGAATTTAGAAAGTGACTAGAAAATATGGAAATTATTTCATCAGATTTTACTGGAATTATTTTCATATAGGCTATGAAGAACAAAACTCTTAAGTCACTCTTGGATAAACGGCTTTAGAGTTTAGTTTTCTTACATCCTCCAAATAGTATTTTTTTCGAATTCGATACATTGGCGTGAGTTACATATAGATTATTCATACATGACGAACATTTGAGCAAATACTGATTTCTTATTTTGAGATATTAGGCTCATTTTCTAGATTTTATGATTTCCGCACCAAAGATTTTTTAATATTTAGCAAAATATATGTATTTATGGACTATTTACACGTATTAGGGTATTTATAGATTACGTTTTGGAAAAATGGTTATATAGAAGACCTCAATAAAATACTATTTTTAACAGATTTTTTGACAAAAAAGTCTTTTTTTGCATTAAAAAATGGATTCGAGATATAGATACATGTAAAACTTCTACATGTCAAATTCCATCAAAAACCAATTTGTCGATATTCTTACAATGATATGTTAAATCATTACAAACAAGCATATGAAAAATCAAAAAAAAAATTTTAGAAAATGATTAGGGAAGGTGAATTAAAAATCGAGTTTCTTTATAATCACAATTAGCTGTAATTATGAATTACTTCGTAAATTATGAAAGTAAAAATCAATTACATTTTTCATACATGGTTGGTTTTTGTTTTTTCTGACAGATATTTTGGGATTAAATACATATGAAATTATTTTCTTTAAGTGTTTTTGGGTTACGTATCAACTAACTTATTAAAAATTTATTTATTTCGATAAAACTGTTTGATTTGATAGTTGTTGTTTTTTCCACGGAAAAATTCGTGACAAATTTACTATAAGTTACAAACAAATAGCTTAACTCAGCAACTACTGAAAATGTACATTATTTGTTTATAATGCCATACAATTTGTTTTGATAAATTTTGATAAATTACTACAAAAAAAATCTTTGTAGTAATTTCGTTATTAAATTTGTAAATTTGTTAATAGCAAAATTTGACTTCTACATATAAATTACAAAAATCAAAATACATCTTCAGAGCTACTGTTAAAAAAACTTTTAATGCTAAATTTCGACTGATTGATAGCTTCACCATCACAGTACATAACTTAATTATGGTCTTTGAAGTTAATTTAGGCCTAAGTCTACCACGTTTTTCTTATAGTGTCATAATTTCTGCTTATTAAACTAATGGACGTGAGTTCAAAATCCACTATTGACCTTAATTTATTTAATATTTATTTGTTTACAATTATGTTTACCTTTTGTAAATTTTTTATAAATAAATGTTAAAATTATTAATGACCGCCGTTATACTACATGCTCAGTCCATCCATCACAATTATTAGAGCAATTAGATATATTGTACAAGATTGATATTTTATATTTGTGTATGAAGTAGGTAAGTGTTCACTTTCTGTAATAACAGTTGAGTATACTTTCAATTTAGTAATATAATTCGACCTATACAGACCAACAATTAACACTGATTACTTCAATTGTTTTTAAATTTCTTTTTTGTCGGACGGAACATTTTGTTACAAATAAATGTGTTGGAGGTTTTCATAAATTAAACGAGAAGGAATAATATTTAAAAATCTTAATTACAGATGAAGAGGAAATAAAAATAATGACATTATGAAAATTTGTTCAAATGTGTTTGTTTTAATTCACAATATATTTCAGGTTGAAATCGAATTTAACATATTGGCAAGGAAAAATAATGTTAAAAGATGTTGACAACAATTACACAAACAAGAACAAGAAAACTCTTTATTTCGTAACTCTTACAATTAAAACAGTTTTATTGAACAACCAACTATTGATATTAATTACATAATGTAGTAGATGATTAAGAAGGAAAGGTTTTGATTTCAATCTTGAAGTTCAAATTCAAATCTGAAACACAAAACAAACGTAATTAAAATTAATTACATCCAGATAGTTTGTTTTAAACATAAACTTTTTTAGATTTTTTCAATGTTTAAAATCAGTTTGATTTTGTAATTTGGTATTCAGTTCTGCACCTTATTTCCGGTATTATTCAAAAAAAAGCTATTTCCGGTATTGTCTTTTCATTGAAAATAAAACGTCTTCAAAATTGTAGACCTCTTGATACGAAACAAAGAAATTGGCATTAAAGGTACAATAATTGCGGCAAACGGCAGTCTCGTTGACGTAATAGAAGCGGATTTCCAGCAATATTTTTGTAACTTATACTTTTAAATATTATAGTTTTTTGCGAATTTCTGCTGGAAAATGAGTTTTATATATGCGGCGATCACGGTAAAATTCATATCCGAGATCTTGAAATGAGCGCTGATCCTGACCTGCACATTATTTTTTTAGGAGTCGTTAAAGTTTTTAATATATATCTTCAAAATGTGTGTGTGTGTGTGTGTGTGTGTGTGTGTATGTTTGTGTGTGTGTTTGTGTTTGTGTGTGTGTATTTGTGTGTGTGTGTGTGTTTGTGTGTGTGTGTGTGTGTGTGTGTGTGTGTGTGTGTGTGTGTGTGTGTGTGTGTGTGTGTGTTTGTGTGTGTGTGTGTGTGTGTTTGTGTGTGTGTGTGTGTGTGTGTGTTTGTGTGTGTGTGTGTGTGTGTGTGTGTGTGTGTGTGTGTGTTTGTGTGTGTGTTTGTGTGGGTGTGTGTTTGTGTGTGTGTGTGTGTTTGTGTTTTTGTGTGTGTGTGTTTGATTGTGGGGGGGGGTGTTTGACATTTTCGTCCTATTTGATTCAAACTTAAGAGATTCCACAAGTTTGTTAATACATGCAGTTTTTAATGCTGATTATAATAATAGATTCGACAAGTTTGTTAACCATCAAACTTTGATCAACAATTTCAAAATTCCGGCAGTTTTAAAATGCTAATATATGCAGATTTTAATGTTGCTTATGATCAAAGTTTCAAAAAGAGGGTAAGGTAAAAAAATTACTTTTGAAAATTCGCTTCCATCACGTTAGTGAGAAAGTTGCTTTCTGCTATTATTTTTTAATATAAACACTTTTTGTATCACTTCTTGGGCCAACCCTGGAAACATTGTTTTGTTTAAATTTATTTATTTAAAGTGTTAACATAGACACCAGTATTATAATAATTTTGTTTTAGTTCAAAATCTGATAATAAATTTATATTTCTTTTACCATTGAAACCCATATTATAACAATATTTACAGCTAATTAATTATTACTATTCATTCCTTATGGAAACTATCATCCTTTATAATTCCTGCTAAGTACTTAAGTAAGAAACATGTGTAGTTTTTTTTAAAAAAATCGAGATCAGGACATTAAAAAAATTTAAAACAATCCTTTAAGCACTTTTCTACGATTTAATAATATCAAAATATTGTTTTAAAATTTGTGCTTACGGAAATATACTACATTTGGACTGGGGTCAGCAGTAGTGGTTCTCTGTATCTGGCTGGGTCTGTTATCAGTAAGTGGGTAAATACGTAATAGGAGGTAAAATGGGCCAACCGTAGAGGACATTCCCAGTGAACGTGTGTTAAAAAGGATGACTAAAAGAGAGCAGTAATTATCTTAGGCAGAACACAACTCAGAAGAACCATGTGGCTTATTACAGAGCTATTGTCTGAGGGTGGATAATAATGTACTATGGAGAAACCGTGTGTAGGTTATAAAAGAAAGATGAGGAAACTGCAGTTCTCATAATCTACAATTGTGAGGCTGTTACCAGCAGGAGGCAAAGAGTATTGGTTTTCAGGATTCTGAAGACCTCCAGCAGGATGAACTAGTCAGTGGATTGCTGGAACTTATTAAGGGCACCAGTCAGCTGAACTAGAACTCAAGCGGTTTATTTGCACAATAGGTCCAATAATCGGAGTGCCTGGGGTTCTAGTACTATTGTACTCTACTCTATTTAAATTTCCCATTTTACTTTAATAACAGTGTTATTAAAATTATGTTTTTTGGACCAACGAGACATCTGTGTGTATTTTTTTCCAGTCTTACCATCTCAGGGATCCATATCGGAGATTCTTCATCTTCCCTCGCCCTGTCGTCCTCTTGGTTTTCTAAAAGTTCTTGAAGCAACATTTCAACTGATCGCCGCCTGCGCCCTCTGAAAAAATTAAACAACTTATTAATTTATAATTTACGAAAAATTTCTAATTTTGAAGAATATTTTTTGTCGGTGTACAAGTACTTTAAAAATTGAAATATACTGGACCGTTGAAAAATTGAAAAATATTGAAACTATTTAAAATAGTTGGACCATCTTCAGAAACGTGTTAAACTTCACGTAGGTAACAAATTTCATAAAATTTGTTGATTCCATTTAGTTTGAATGAATGCTAAATGCTAGTGTCACTAGTGAACTGTTGTGATCTTTGTAGATCTATTGTATCACCTTTCTGTATTTCTGAGATGCTCAGTTACAGTGCCTTCTCAGTCCTAGTCTCTTCACAAAGTCTAGGATTTGGAGAGGATTGATGGTGGTTAACTCCCCACAGTTCTAATTGGCGAGTTTCCACATTTACTGGCTTATTCTGCTAATTCTACTTTTTTTTTTTTCTTTCTCGTCACCCTTATCACGGAGGTTTTACTCCATTTGACAAGCTTTTTGTTTTGCAGTAAGATCTCGCTCATTCTATTTTACATTCTTACTTAGGGAACACCCACAAGTAGTTAAATGAGATCCGCCTATACAGAGCTCTATATGTATGAGGTAAGGCTAAGGTACACTGGGGGATCGTCAGGTTACGCAGGGCTCCGTTTGATACACAATGAGGCCGGTGTCATCCACTCATCAGCACGGATTACAGTACATTTTAGAGTTAGCCACGTTATATAGAGTAATGAATGTATGCTTGTCTTGTGTAGGTGAATAAGAGTAGTATGAGTTGAAGATATGGTGGGATGTTCAGGTAATTTACTGCGAGACCATTGTTCTTTGAAGTACTATTTTTAAATCTTCGTCGGACTCGTTACCGAATATGGGGACTACATTGAATAGTTATATTTATTTACTTGGAAAGTTAAAAACACACTATAATATAGTTTAGACATATACAATATAAAATAATAAAAAGTGCTTCATTATTTTGGGTTTTGAGTGGTTGAAGTGGTTAATGCGCATGCGCATAACTTTTATAATCGGAATAATATTCGGAATCTTGGTGACGTCGGAATGCGCAAAACGTTTCTGCGCAGCTGGTTCCGATTCCTAATATTCATGTCATCTTTATCATAAAAACATGGACATCACTGTAGTACAGCTCCTCTTTTTTCTTTCATTAGCGCTGCCGTAGTTTCTTCTACACTAAAGTATTTACTACCTGCACAACATCTCCATTGTTGAATTAGAACCTGAGGCTGCTGAATATCGAATAGGACTTGATTATTTAATGTATGCTGATGTAGTCTTTGTGTGCAGACCTACAAGAAACGCAAAGGAAATGTCGAGATTATTGTACTCGTGTCACGTTTAATTATTGAGAGGTTTTTACACCTTCGCACAATACAAAGTAAAAAGTAATGTATCGTATTGAAACGATTTTACGATTTCATCGAAGTAGTT
The DNA here is from genome assembly GCA_022606455.1 of Callitettix versicolor. Lineage (NCBI taxonomy): Eukaryota > Metazoa > Arthropoda > Insecta > Hemiptera > Cercopidae > Callitettix > Callitettix versicolor. Next base: position 36,667,059 of record CM040183.1, on the reverse strand, counting down.
CAATAAACTTTCCTGCTATGTGCACAGAAGGACAGGCGTCCAATCGAAAAGGTTTTTTTGGAGTGTGCAAATCTGAAGCCGATTTGATTATCATGGAAATACCGATCTTAATATTTGGATTGAACTACCAGACTTTCAGTGTCAAAAAAGTGGTTTTCATTTTGTTTAGTGTGTGTGTGTGTGTGTGTGTGTGTGTGTGTGTGTGTGTGTGTGTGTGTGTGAGAGAGAGAGAGAGAGAGAGAGAGAGAGAGAGAGAGAGAGAGAGAGAGAGAGAGAGAGAGAGAGAGGGGGGGACGAAAACATTGTACCGACTTTTGTGCTATTTGACGTTAAATGTTTTTCTTAAAATCGACTTTAACGATCTTGATGAAATTTTGTTAGACACGTTTTGAAAAAATCAGATGTAAAAAAATTTGAACTAAAAAGGGCTTAAAACAGAAGTTTAAAAATATTGGCAATGGTTCCTATAAGCGTTGAGGCCAGACTTATCTGTCGCTTAATTTGTGTCTTCATTAATTTTCCATTGTGTTAGCCCATGATTAAAAATAATTCAAATATGGATGTCAGGAGTACCAAAGAATAAATCTGTCATTCACAGTCACTACTACTGATTCAGGATGATACACCCACCAAACAGCAGCATACAAAATCCTAGATCATCACCACCTTTTGACAATTCCAATCTACTATATGTATATATATATATATATATATATATATATATATATATATATATATATATATATATATATATATATATATATATATATATATTTATGGATGGGAATTAAATATGCATAAATATTGAAAATCGGTTATAGAAATACCCTGATTGACGAATTGATAAAAAAAAAAATTAAAAAATAAACAAAGGCCAACACCTTGAAAGAGAAATTCTACGTTCCTTTGAAAATCACATCAATTCTTCAAAATATTTGGTGTAACGAAACGCAAAAAATGACGTCACCACATTGAAGACGTAAAATAAACTAACACAATAACAGTGAATAGAATGTAACTCAAGAAATAAGAATTTACGAAGCTTCGTGTAACGATTTCCGTCCCATTATGAAAATCAAATAGAACGCCCTTGTATTGAAAGTTCAAAGAAGATCTACTTAACGTTCCCTAAAGTCAAATTTCACCCACGCGCCTATAAGAATCTTAAAACCAACATGTATGACAGAGTGTTAATTGATAGGCTTTTCTTTTACGGCATGGAAATGAATATTCTAAATTGGAAAAAAGTCTGCAGTAGTTTCTCAAGAAAGAGTGCTAGGTCCAGTGTTGTATTTCCTGTGTATGTATGTGTATGTGTATGTACATACCCGAAACTGAAAAGAGCAGCAGAAAAATTAGTAGACAGGAAAAAAAATGGCGACTTAAAATCAATGAATCAAAATTCGCAAACATATTTTATAAATAAAAGACTAAATCGGTAAACATAAAAATACAATCTGAAGTATTACCATTTTTAATACAGCAAAATAACCCCCTTGAGAGTGAATTAAAATGAAAAGAACATATCAAAATCAAAAAGAAGGTATTAAATATCAAATAAAGAAAAATGTATTGACTGCTTGGTTGCATATCTGAACCCTCAGTACATAATAAATTATTAATATGTTATACAAACGTGTTGACGATATAGTTCATTACATTAAATGCAAAATGCAGCACATACAACTGTTTTATTCCTCTGCAGGAGAAACTTTCGTATCATTTAATGTTAGTTTTATAAAAAAAACTAGCTGTTACCCGTTGCGGCTTTGCGCGCAATTATAATATATCGGTAATAAAATTTATAGTCGATTTTCAATATCAGAATAGGTTACACTTGTCACAAAACTAGATATTAAATAATTAATTTGGACTGGGTAAGTAGTACGATGTCGTTTAAAATAATTTAAACATTTGTTATTCACACCAACCAATATATAATAAATGTATAAAACTTCATTGTTGTATAGTTACCACATGCTATAAAACTAAATACTAAATAATTAAGATAGGCTGGGAAAATAGTATAATGGCGTTTTTTAAAACGGGAATAGGTTTAAGTTTATTTCAGGTACCGAAACCATGTTCATACCAAATTTCATCTCAATTGATCCAGTAGTTAAAGCGTGATTGAATAACAAACAAATAAATAAAACCAAACTTTCAGAAATATAATATGACTAGCTGTTACCCGTCACGGCTTTACCTGCAATCATAATATACATTAAAGATACATGACAGTGTTAGGACCAACAACCGTGTCAGTTAGGTTATGGTGTATTTTTTTTAAAATAAAGGTTTTCTTAACGCATCACCGTGTTAAGCCTAACAACCGTGTTAGTTAAGTTATGGAGTACTGTTTTTTAAAAAAATGTTTTTTTCACGCATCATCGTATTAGGCCCAACAACCGTGTCATTTAGGTTATGGAGTACTCTTTTTAAAAAAAGAAATAAAGGTTTTTTTAATGCATCACCGTGTTAGGCCTAACAACCATGTTAGTTAACTTATGGAGTATTCTTTAAAAAAATATATAAAGTTTTTTTCACAAATCACCGTGTTAGGCCTAACAACCGTGTCAGTTAAGAAGTACTCTTTAAAAAAAAATAAGGTTTTTTTCACACATCACCGTGATAGGCCCAACAACCGTGTCAGTTAAGATATGTAGTATTCTTTAAAAAAATATAAAGGTTTTTTCACATATCACCGTGTTAGGCCTAACAACCGTGTGAGTTAGGTTGTAGTATTCTTAAAAAAAATAAAGATTTTTTTACGCACCACCGTGTTAGGCCTAACAACCGTGTCAGGTTATGGACTATTCTTTTTAAAAAATGGGTTTCTTATCACCCAAAACCCGTGTTAGACGTATTTTTATTGTTTTACCGATCTACAACACGTTACCGACTTTCGCGCGGTAGCAATTTTGAGGTTATGTTGGTCACTTTTATTTTCGATTTTTATCGTACGTCTCGTGGTTTCCGCGCTTTTATATTTTGGATTATTGCTTTTGGGCATGTAATAAAGCGTTTTAGTAACAAAAATATCGAAAAATCCAGGACATGCTACACTGCATATTTACCTTTTTTTCATATAATGTAATTGCACAAATATATATACTACCTTACAATTAAAGTATCCTAATAAAATTTTATATGTTATATATTCTGCACTCTGCGTCGAAAACATTGAAAAGTCTTAAATAAGAAACACCAGATTGTGATTATTTTATCTAATGAAACTTAAAATAACAAAACTACAAACAATAAAGCAAACCAGACTTTCAAAAAGAGTACTTACAATTACTTACAATTATAGTAATTTTTAACGTATCGTAATCTGCACTCTGCGTAGGGATTTTTTTACATTTAATATTGAAAATTCAACACAAAGTAACAAATTTGAGTCAGTTTTAACAAAAATTTTAACTAAAATAATTGAAAATGTAACATTAAAAGCAATGATTTTGCAATAAATAAAACACGGATTAAGATTATTAAAATGGGATTAGGTCTATGTCCATCACAGGTACCTATATCTCAGGTCCAGTAAACAGTAATTAAACATATAAAACGTCACTATTGTACAGTTAACACATGCCACAAAACTAAATACTACATAATTATGTTGGGCTGGGTTAGTAGTATAATGACTTTTTTTAAAACGGGAATTTAAAATATTTATCTCTATTTATCTCAAATACCTAAACCATTTCCGTACCAAACATCTCAATTGGTCCAGTGGTTAAAGCGTGATTGAATAACAAACAAACCAACAAGCAAACAAATACACAAACTTTCAGAAATATGATATGATTAAGACAGGCTATGTTTTGAAATATATGGCGTACGATATAGTTCATTACATTAAATGCAGAATGCAGCACATACAGCTGTTCTATTCCTCTGCAGGAATAGAACATTTTCATATCATTTTAATGTTGTTAGTTTTATGAAAAATATGTTTTCATGATGACAGTGAGATAGCCGTGTATTGCCACTATTTGTTTAAAATAAAAAAAAAACAATATTTAATTTAACAATCTTCCTAAAACGGCTTTTAGCACAGCCAACAAAGTATTCTGACATTTGTCAGTCAGTATTTAAAACACTGTACACAATAAAAATCAGCTGTTACAGATTTATACATGCTGTATTCATTAGTTGTCTTTTTAGCTGAACATTTACTGGAACATGAGCAATATAAGGAACAATCGTGGTAAGATAGAGACCTTAAAATGAGCGCCGATCCTGATCTTTAGATTACTTTTTGAATTGTTACAAATTTTGGGATCATGGAATCTGGGGACATAAAAACGAACGTTAAACATTGTTCAATATTTAACAAAATATACTTTCTGCGTGCTTTTTTGGAAACAGTAAGCGTGCTATGTACGCTCAGACAGTTCCAGTTTAAGACATTTTATTAAATTTCCAAGAAGCCAGTTCACTTGGAAACCTCCGTTTTGTGTTCTTGTATTTAAACAGCCGAAATTGCACTGTAGTGACACGGTTATTAAATTAAACAGGTTTATTAAATTATGAAAGTAGATGCTTTTGAGTTTGTCCGCAAGAATAAACTTTGCTCAGAAATACAAGGCATGAAATGATAAAAGCAAGTAAACATATTCGCGCTTGATTTAATCCGGTAAAAATTTATTTGGTTTATCCACCAGTGCTTCAAGATATTTTTTAAAAATTGTTCTTACTAATAAATTGTATGGAAGATATATTTACACAGTAAATTTGTGAACACGCTTTGTTCCTTGGATCAAAACAAACACATTTTACAAAATAAACATGAGTCTTTGATACCTCGTTTTTTGTCTGTCTGTCTGTATTTTTTTATAGAAAAAATATTTTAAAAACTACTAGACTGACTTTAATCAATTTTTGGTCAACTGTTTAAACTTTTAGCGTTTACCATTAAAATTATGTTTGAAAATTACTGTACAAATTTTAAAATATTTTAACTTAAATAACTCGCGAACGAGTCGTTAAAAAAATAAAAAACTGCGAGAATAACTTTTTTTAGGAAATGTCATGAAAAATCTGATGACACCTTAGTTTTTGAAATCGGATTAAAATAGCCAAGTTGTAATTTTTTCCTGGAAATTTAGCAAATGTAAAAAAAGTTACTTTTTGGAATTAAATGGAAAACACCAAAAAACAAACCATATGTTTGTTTATTTCCTTGGATTTATTTTTGAAAATTAAATTTGTTTTACTTCAAATTTAGTACACTGATATTAGTGTCCTATAAATTTTCTTAAGGAAACAAATTTTGAGCAAAATATTATGCAATTTTGAGAAGTTATGCCAGTTTTTATGTTTTTTTTTCAATGTGAAAAAGTTTGAGTGATGTGTTTGCATCATGTATTCTCGAACCGTAAATGTCTTTAATTTAAAATTGGGCTCATTGACTTCGGTTGTGGTTCTTCGTACATAACCAAAATGTGAGCAAAACATTAACTGATTTTTATAATTTATGTCGATGTTCGTTTTTTTCGATAAATTCTAATTTGGATTTCTTTGAATAGGATATGAAAACTTTTGTGTATAATTCCACCCTTATTCATATTATTGTTATATCAAATTCGAGCTGAGGTAGGATGGCAAAAAGTGTTAAACGTATATAATGTTAATTGAAATGCTTTAATAATGTAGTATTACTTGAACGGTCTTCTGTCATTGTGAATTTCGCATTGAATGAAAAACATCAACCAAGCATTTTAAACGACTCAATTGTTCGTTACTGACAATAGTGTTTGAGTTCATCTGACAGAAGTTTTTGTACAAAACTGATCCTATATTTTAATAGATTAGCCCTAACATTTATTTTATCGCCCCTATTTGGCAAAATATAATTATAACTGTTCACTTAAAATTCTTTACGGTATAAGTTTGTTGTTACTCAAAAGAACTGGTATTTTTTTTACCAAGCGTTCTATTCAGGTTAGCCTACCTACGAACTGTTTAAAACGAAAAACTATGTTTCTTTTAGAGGAATACGCCTACCTTTTATATTTATTTTTCTACAGTAGTGAGCAAAGTAACTGTTTTCCTAACCCAAAACAGTGAGCACACTTAACTTTTCCATACGCTTCAAACTAAATAAAATTTAAGTTTTAACAATACGACTTATAGCCTACAAGTTTACTGTAAGATGAGTAAAATTATATAGCATTTTCATGTTAAATAAGGTTGTATAAACATTGCATCAAAGTAATTAAAGTAGGTCTACACATGCATGATCGTTAGAACTGAGGGTTTTTTTTTGTTTTCGGTATTTCAGTTGGCAATATTTTGTTTACTTCAAGTTCCTGTGTAACCTCAATGTTTCTGTATTTTTTTCCTAAATATAGAGGATTGTTTGATTAATATTTTTAAGTACTAAAGTAGGAAAAATTTTATGTGTAATTCGTGAGCAAAATGTCTATTTTCAGCTCGAAAAAAGTGCCACTTTGCTCGTAGTAGCACAAATTGTTATTCACGAATATCTGAGTTTTACAAAACAGATAAACTAGCTATATGAAATACTTTTAGTGGCTTGAATCATAGATAAACATAAACGTTAGCCTAGTTACATTTACAAACGTTAGGCTAAAGATAAATCGTTGCTACTGAAAAACTGAATAATCAGCATAATTTATCAAACTCTGCTCACCAGAGTCGTTCATGAATGAAGATACGTAACGCATGTTAGTGCAGGAATTTGAAGAGAACTTCACACAAAAATCGATTTTGTTAATAGTTAAAGCAAAATTCGTTAAAAAAAGAAAAATTCGATTAATAGTTTCAAAATGGCGGTCATTTCAAATTTTTAAATGACCAGAACAATTGTCTTTACATTTTTGAAATATGATTTCATCACTATAGTCAGCAATAAAAACTTCATAAATTAGAATTTTGAATTTTCAAAATTCGTTTGATGTTAAGATATTTAATTTGACGGCTGTCGGGTTTAATTTTCGTATTTTAAATAACATTTGAAAATATAAACATAATATAGGCAGATTGTAATGCTGTTTATCATGGCGAAATCCGAGTTTCAAAAGGGGGAGTAGGATAAGAACATTACTTTTGGAAATTCGCTTTCTTCACACCAGCAAGACAGCTGCGTGCTGCGATTATTTTATAATAAAACAGACCTAGTCCTAAATTCTGTACAAAGATACGCTTCGATTGTTAGACGTGGTCTTCCGCTCGAGTAGTGCTCAAGGAAGGTTTGTTGACACAAATTCAAATCAAGAGAAGTTAGAGTTACGAAGGCCTACCTCCAAGAGCCTTCGGATCCGGAATAAAACACTTTGCGTTTATTTTATAGCTGGAGCGTACAGAAAAATTCAACCTAGTATAAAATTTATTACGAGAGCAATCCCGGTTAATGGAGTGTGGCTGCTTTGAGTTAAACTCGCCGGCTGCAACTTTTTGATCAAATTTTCCAAGTTGATAAAGTTTGCTTAACTATATAAAAGCCGGACAACGTCACGGCTTTAGAGATAAGCGGAAAGTTGGATTGTCATAACGGCTGCCTGGCCGAGAGACGTTTACAACTTTAAACAGTTGGAGTGGCTTTAAAGTGTGAGCATGGTACTGAGCAAAGTTTTGTCTCTGCGGTAATCACGTTTTACAGATCGCTTGACAATTCAGACTAACAAATGTTGCCGGGGTGATTTAATAAGTAGTGATTTAACACTGCCGCGGGATACGTAGTGTTAGCGAATTTAGTAATCATATAGGTGCTACATCCTCGATATTCGAATTTTTGGTAGGGTTCACTGTTTAACTGAGAAAAGTTGATTTTGAGACTTTAAAAGCCCTGTGGATGCTGTGGGCCTTATTGAAACTGTTTCAGACAACACTAATGATAATTAAGAATTTGTTTTTATCAGGTATTTTTTAATATAAAGTTATGTTTGTCTTCTCATTTTAAAGGAGGTTTTGTGTTCGAATGTGGTCAGCGTATCATGTATTTCCAATAGACAATTTTTCTTAAGCTCCACCAAGTTGGTTTTTGAATTTCCAACGAAAATTAAAAAAAAAATTAAAGCTGATAACAATAGAAAAATCAAATTTTCAAAAACAATTTTTTTTTTTAATTTGTTAAGGTTATTTTGAAAGTGTTAAATGGATTTCGCTGCGTAACGAAATTACTTTCGGATAAAGCAATTATCGAAATCAATTTTTGAGCCAAGTTTGAATCAAAACTGACCAATATTGCGAACGCGGAAGTGCTAAAACACACACACACACACACACACACACTCGCGCGCGCGCTTTCTATCGCTAGTCCACCGATGGTATAAGCCGACCTTGCAGCGAATACAAACAGCTCATTTCCCCTTAAAGCTTAAGTGCTTAAATGCATTTATTTAAAACGGTTATTCTGTTGTAATGCAATGGCGAATATAAATTTATATTGCGAGAAAAAAGGCTCTTTGAATAAATTTAAGTTAGAACAACATTTGCATAATTAAATACAGTAGTTCATCTCTAAGCGGGAGATAAAGGAAGCAAATTAGTTTTGTGCGACGTTCCGTTCAGAAAACAGTTTAAAGGCGGCATTCAAATGTTTTATGTTGAACAGGCACGGAGACGTGTCCTTCTGCCGTAAAGTTATTATAGCTCCAATACAGCGGCGGTGTTTATATTAAAACTTTTTTTGCGGCAAGTCCTTTACGTGAATGTTAAAGTTAGTCGTTTGTTGATAGTCCAAAGTCAAATGCAAAATAATTCACCGAGCTTTGCGAAGTCTCTGTTTCAATTCGACCGTTTGACGTTTGATTTGTGTGTTGTTACGCCGTTTTGGCCAAACGCACTAATAAATTGTTTTGAAATTTGGTGCAAAGGTACCTTGTATAAAGCCCGAACGACGTATGTGTGTAAGAATTTTCCCATTCGCTTCCGTTTTATTTTGTAGCCGTTCTATTTTAATGATAACAACTTTAGTTTCTGATTATTTCGTGTAATACCTATAACAATTTTGACCGCTTCATGGAAAAAGAGAATAAAATTTTGCAATAAAGTTGATACAGTAATATGTTGCCTAATATTACGGTTAGCGGTTATATCGGCGGAAGAGTCGATCTAATAACGTGTCTCACTTTACAGCGAATTTCAATTGGAAATAGAACTACTGACATCTTGGTAAGACCCGGACCTGTGACCTTGATAATTGCGTCGATTTTAAATCGATTTTGGTAAACGAGTTCGTTATCCAGTAAAATCCGTTTAAACGTTTCAAAATGGCCGTATTTTCAAAACCGTTGAATTAAATTTTTGTATTACGTTTAAAAGAAGAGAAAGAATAATATGACGATGGTTAATTTTCGGATGTGTTAGTGTAATCTGAAAGTTTAACGTATTAATTTGTGCCAATCTGATTAAAACTGTACACAAAAACTAGCATTAGTAATTAACTAGACAAGTGCTTTAGTAGATTTTAAAATTTCATGAAAAATATACCTGACTACGGCCGGGTTTATTTCCGTATTTTAAATATAATCCGAATGTTTGAAGCGCGAATTTAAGTCTGATTGTTATAGTAAAATCGGATTTTCAAAGATTTGCAAAAAAATTTAGAAATCCTTTTCTATCGCTTCAGCGAGACAGCTGCGTGCCACTATTGTAATACTTCCCTTTAATCAGTTAAAATGATTATTATGCGATTTAGAAAAGCCACTTTGATAGTTGGTACAAACTACACGCAGATTGACCAAATATATTGATCACTCGCCCACTGTAGATTTGATAATCTTACCCAATAAATATGGAGATTATAAATCCAACATATTTCGTTCACAAGGTGACCACGAATAAGGTAGGGCCCACATTTCAAAGGGGTTTCATCTGTTATCGGTTCAAAGGTTTATGCATTAGGCTTATTTATTAACTTCGGAATTGAGTTAATTTGAATATTCAGGTTGCTATGGTGTACTTACACTTCGAAAGAAGCTCTTTTTCGCTCATTACTTCTTTACAAAAAATAACTACGTATTGAATTTTCCCAATGTGTACGTATCAACACTGTAAAACAAATTTACGTTTAGGAGCTATGCATTTTTTGTGCCTGTATTAAAGTCCCTGTGTTATGGAATAGTTTACCCTTGAGTCTTCCCACTTAAGACCTTTTTTGACTTTTTTAAGTCCGACTCACTTAAGTCCTTAAAACCTGTTTTCTACTTACTTATATTGTAATATAAGCAATTTTTACCCCACTCCAATATCCTCCTCTCCTCTTTTCTATTTGGCTTAGTTACGTTTGTATCTCTGTAGCTTAGTATATCACTTGTCAATGTCTTGTAAAGGTCGGAATGAGTAGTGAGTATGTAATCTCTGCAGAGGATTAAAACTGTGCTTTTATTTTGTAAACCTCTCAATCAGTGGCGAACTTTCTAGGTTAGGTAGGCTAACAGCAAAGTCCAAGTATTGATGAAAAAAATGAACGTACAATATAAAGTTAACACATATTCGTCGTTAATGTAAATATAAAAAAATAAAATTAAAGTGTTATTTTGAATGTAAAGTTAATATTATTTTACCAGTTATCCATTGCAGCATTACAGCTCCTAGTTTACCGCAACCTGCTTTACATGTCTTTGCAGACTGAAGTGAAGACACCCCCCATTAACTTCAGCAACAGTAATTGATTTTAAAAGGGAGTATATTAACACGGAAAGTCTTCGCTTTGTGAATCTGTTCAATTTGAGTCTTTCGAAAAAACACTAGCTTGAATGTTTTTTAAGAAATAAATAATGACGTGATTATAGCGAATTTCCTTCCTTTTTTGTATTAAACTTTTTAAAAATTCCGATTTCACCATCATGAACAGCAATAAAATCTGCATATACTATCGTTTTAAAGTTTTAAATTATATTGAAAATACAAAAATGAACAGCTGTCAAGTGAAATTCCTTAATTTTAACGGATTTTGAAAATTCGATAATCCTAATCTACACCGGTTTAAATTCTGATTTCTGTGGTGAAATGAAAGTTTAAAAATATTTAAAGAAGTTATGTTTTTTGAAGATTTTAAATGGCCACCATTTTGAAAGTATTCCAGAACGAGTTTTTCTGATTAATAAACTTGTCCACATTATTGTAGTAATTGAATATGTGCTGAATTTGAATTAAATGTACTAAAATTGTGAACGTCCGTATAAATTTTAACGCTCCTCTCAAAAACTGACCAGATGTCAGGCTCTTATTTTAAGGTCAAGACCATAAAGCTATTCCTCCTCCAACAGCTCATTTTCAAATGGAAATTTGAAAAAAAGTTTTTAGAGATACGTGGAAAATTTTATCGAAATAAGTTAGGTTAACTAATGAATATGTCTTCAGTGAATTGTATTCAAAAACAATTAACGTCAATTAATTGATTAATTGATGGTCACACGTCAATGTAAAAATCCCTTCCTTGATCTCAGGGAGCCTGAAAAGGAACACATCCATGACAATATAAAAAATAAATGTTTTCAGAATCACAAGTCTTCAATAGTGAGAATGTGGAACCAATATTTTGCATTTCGACTTACAGTCTTTCAGGGTCCAGCTTGCCGAATCCCACGGGAACTTTCATCAGCTTCCCGCCCATTTCTGAGATGGCGAGCAACGTCTCCAGTTCTGCCAATCTTTGGTCCGAGACTCTCTTTTGTCTGAAAAAAAACAAGCATAATATAATGACGGAATATTCGTGTTGTTATTCGATTGTTTGTCGTAATTTGTGTTTCGACAGTGTCGCTCAACTCAATTGCCTAGCCTAGAAAAATACCTGTGCCCATGTTAAAATATTAAAACTGAACACAAGGAACAAAACCCGATATACTGAGCGCTCAAAAATAAACAATAAAACTTACACATGATCAGTAAAACCACAAGTCACAAAGAAAACCAAAAAGGCTAGTTGAAAAAATACGAGGCAAAGACGAGGTTGTATGCGGGCCAAAATTGCAACTGCACAACCAACACAAGCATAATTGGTTACGGTTCCATCTTTCTCAAATCTCTAGCCTGGGAACTGATACCCACTTTTTTCGCCTCCAGCCTGTTTTAACTTAAAATAATGTTTATTTCCAATTTTAAGTTTATTTTTAATTAGAGCTAGCCCAAGTGTCTTATTTATACACAAGTTAGGCTGATAACTTTATATATAAGGTTTCAATTGTTTTCCTTTTTTATATTAGTTATTCTCCTTGTGTATTATTTCTATTTCTTCTTAGTTTGATTTATAGTTATGAATATATATTCGACTATTTCTGACTTAAGTAGATCCTTTTTGTATTTATTTTTTATTCTCATATTTGGAGATCTTTTATCTCGCAATATAACAACCGAAATGATTTTTTTTATGTATTACAATTGAGGAACATTTTAATCAGAATCGTTAAAACCGAATTTAAGAAAATGGGATTTTTAATATTTTTTCATCAAAATGTCGACTAAAAATAATTTTATATAAAAAAATGGTTCTAAGATTAGAGAAAAGCAATACTGCCCAAATGCCATTGAAATCGTTTCAGTGGAGGGAGCTGAGATGAGTAACTGATAAGGCTTTGTGATCAGATGGTTTCCATCTAGTTTAAAACCTAAGACTATTGGACCTTCGGGATCCACCGAAGGTTTGATTCTGTTTGAAGTCGTTATGTCCTAGTGTAGTTCTAACTCATTATACTCTATAACACTCTACATACACTACATACATTCATCTATTAAAGACACACACACACACACACATACCAGGTGCCATACTAACTTAACTGATTGTTCCTTAGTTATAAAAATAAAACTTAAATCTTTTTCCATTGTATAATATTTCTCTCGGCTGTTTCGACTGTCACAGCAGTGTTATCATGGATTAAAGGTCGCTGGTTTAAAAGTGACTTCTCTAATAAAAAAAAACAGGAAGTTTTATAACACGATTAAAATTGTCAGCTGTTGAACATTTAAAATACCCATCTGTCTAGCTGATGTAATGGACGACATTTGCCAAAAAGGAACAATATTACGATAACGTTTAATAATTTACAGTTGTTTGGAAATGTGAAATCATCATCACAATCAACAGTCAGATTTGTATAAATTAGCATTTTGAATTTCTTAATGATTAAAAAATTAGAAAATGAAACGTCATTATCATGTTAAAATTATTTTTTTTAAGATTTAGAAACGTTTGAATGGATTTCGATAGGTAACGAACTAACACTTATGCATTTTAAAATTACTATTCAACATATTAAACAATACTAAATAACATTGTTCAGTTGAAAATTCGAGAACAAATGTGATGGTAGTATGTGTTCATTTTTGTATTAAGTAAGTTTGTAATAATAAAGTTTAGAAAAATTGAAATCATTAAAATAATATTGACCGAGCGATTCGAGGTTCCTGTTTCAACTCGAGCGTTCAGAGTTTGGTTTGTATGTTTGTTTGCTACGTAGTTTTGGCCGAACGCATTGACCCGTTGTTTTGAAATTTGGTTTAAGCCGAAATTCTATAAAGCCCGAAAAACGTATGTGTAATTTCTTTTCCAATTCACTTCCGTTTCAAGATGGAAGCCTCTGAATGAAAGATGACGAGTATAGTTGCTCGCTTTTTGCTGTAATACTGGCAAAACTATTAACATTTTTGTTTGTTTGTTTGTTTGTTTTTTTTTTGGTGTTTAACGTCCGACTATTGTGCACACTTGGGCTAATGCAGACGAAAGACTTATAACCAAAACAATTTATAAAAAACTTATACAAAAACTTTCAACCAAAACGAAAGACTTATAACAATTTTAACCTTTCATGGAGAAACAACATACAATTTCCAATAAATGTGGTACATTAACATTTTTTGCAAAGCGGTGGTCATGCAATTAAGAATATTCTGTGAGGTTTACTGTTCTTTAAAAATGTTAGTAACTATATATTATAACTTTTTCAATATCTGATTTCTTTTTCATATTTTAAAGTGATTTGAAAATTAAAAATGCTAATAAATAGATTTTAATGCTGATTCTATCACGTCAGGACGGAAGCAGTTTACCGCTGTAAATAAATTTTGAGGAGTTGTATAACTGGTAAAAGTAGATTTTGAAATAAAATATAACAAAATTGTACAGTACAAAATTCAGGACATTATTGGCAGACTTCCATTAAGTGAACGTAAGTTATATTCAAATATATATTTCGCGTAATAGAAACATGTAGCTATTGTGAATGCGATATACGTTTATATAAGACGTCCATATGCCAAACGTTGTCCTTGAACGTTAAGAATGTGTACAGCTACAGCTATTACTTCAGTAACAGGTAAACAAATAACAGTCGTCGCACCAACAATACAGATAGTAGCTGTATCACTGACGTGATGCAGCGAATTTTAAATAATATTTGGTTTCTATAAGTTTTTCAAAATATGATTACATCATCGTAATCAATAATAAAATCTGCATAAATAAACATATTTACAAATTACTTGAACACTATCCGCAGTTCAGTTAAATTTAAAAAGCTATTTTCTGTAGATATTCTGATTACTATGGTGAAATCTGATTTAAAAAAAGTATAAAATAAAAAGTAATAGTTATTTAAAAAAATATTTTGAAAGGCAGCCATTTTTAAAGATTTGTATGTATTTTGTTGGATAACGAACTTTGTTATTGCAACTGTTTTTGTATCAGTATTGAAATAATTGACGTAGATTGACATTTTAAACGTTAAAACTACATTGACAATAAGAATATGAACTCTACCACTGCCAAATTAATTTTCGTAACTTCAATAGATTTTGAAATGTTTTAATGCTAATTTATGCAGCTTTAATACTTATTACGATCGTAAAATAAGTTTTTTTAATACAGAATTTTAAAAAAATATAAATTTAAAGAAAATTGAAATCGCCGTTATTGTGAAGCTGTCTAATCGGACTCCTCCCTATGACGCATTTGTTTAAGCTAATATCAAAGTCGAAATTTTACTATAAAACAAATAACTTCCACGATCCCAACGATGGCTATGTAAAAAAAATCACCGTTATAGTGAAATTTTACAATCAATAACAAATAGCGGCACGCAGCTGTCTCGCTGAAGTGATAAAATGAATTTCCAAATTATTTTGTATTTTATCTTATTTTTTTAAAACTCTCATTTCACCATCATAAACACAATTAAAATTATGCATATAATTAGCATTGAAACTTTCAAAATGCATTGACAATACGAAAAAGAAACCTGACTACCGTAAAATTAAGATTTTAAATTCTGCGGTTTTTGAATACTCCGTTCCACATACACATAATACTATTTTCAAAGCTGATTACGGTGGTTAATACAGATTTTCAAAAATATTTATACATTTAATAAAATTTTAATGACCGCCATTTTGAAACCGTTAAAAGATTTTGTTTCTGATTAACGAACTTGTTCAAGCTTTTTATTAATATCGATTTTTGTGCCAAGTTAGAATCAAATCAAAATACAATTTTGAGCACGAGTGAACAAACACACACACACACACACGCGCGCACACACACATATATATATATATATATATATATATATATATATATATATATATATATATATATATATATTGATATATATTGAAGGTCCATGGTCTGAATTTTACCATGATGGCCGTTTCAATATAAGCTCTTAACTACATATGGAATTTTAAAAAATCGTAATTAATTCAAATTTCTAAGTTAGAATACTTTAAACATTTTCATAAAATGTGTAAAATTATTTAGTTGAACTGCGATTTTATTTAATTAAATAAATTTTCATTAAAACAAAAATTACAACGAAAATGTAAAGATTGAGTTGGTATGCGAAACCGTTCACGAAGAATTAATATTAACGGTCTGTTAAAATTTAAACGAAGTTTAAATGAGTTTACTTTGTAATCGACGTTAGTCTATTGTCCAAAACCGACGGTGAGTAGACTTTATTGTCTTCTTAATGTAATGATTAATTAAGGATTCATTTGGGAGTAATACGTTTTGTTACGTGATAAAAGATTGATGTGAAATCACATTAACTGCAAGCATTCGTCAAGGCGCAAGTACACATCTTGATATTGCCTGGAAGTTATACTGTGTTCGATTTTAGATACCGTATCACGCAGAAAAATTACTGTAAGTGTTTATTCTGTAGCTTATAAATGTATTCATTTTTAACAATGTAGGAAAAAGTGGGGTATTCATTTCAGAGATGAAGATGAACGGACATACTTTTGTGAAATATAGCCAGTTGATAATAATAATAGTATCCCAAGCTGTATTGCTGACGTGATGGAAGCGAATTTCTAAATAATTTGTTTTCTTAACATATTTTTGAAAATCTGATTTTACTCTCATAATAAGTATTAAAAATCTAAATGTATTATCGTTTTATACTTTCCAGTTGCATTGGACATACGAAAACAAACCATAACCGCCGTCAAATTAGCATTTCTTAAAGTCAACAAGATTTTGTAAATTGTAAATATTAATTTTTATAGTTTTTAACGCTGATTAGGATAGTCAAATCGGACTTTCAAAAATATTAAAGATAATTACATTTTTAAGAAATTAAAATAACCGCCATTTTTAAATTGTTGAACTAAGTTTACTGGTTAACAAACTTGTCCAATCTACTACGTAAATAGATTTGTATGCCAAGTTTGAATCAAATCGGACTAGAATTGCGAACTTAAACTTAATTATATTTACAAACATTTTAAAGATCCCTCAAAAGGTGATCTGGAGGTGCTCGTTTCAAGTCCCGGGTCTGGGTCTTACCACGATGAGTCCAATTTTGCAATTAAAATTCGCTAATATAAATTGGGTAAAACTGTTTTCTAAAACACAGTATAAGTGAGATTTCGTAATAAATAAATAAACTACTTTAAAAATGTTTAATAATATATATGTAAAATTATTAAAATGACTTTTTGTAAAGTTTCTCAGAACAAATTTACTAAAACAAAATGTTAACATTGATTTTGTATGCAATTATGTCCACAGATCGTTAATATTAACGATATTGGCTATTCTAAAGTGGTTCAATCTCTTTTGTAGAATTTTAGAACTGACTTTGCATATAAAAATTTTAATCAATTAATAATTAATTGAAAAACGCATAATTGTACCATAGATTAATCATAGTTTCACGAAAACCTATCGCGAGCAAGTGCCTCAAAATTGATTTTAAAATTTAATCTATAACGGGTAAACGGACATTATTATTGGAAAAAAAAGTTTTGGAAATAACTAACTCTTACTAAGAATGCAGAAAATTTTGTCATAAGGCCTTAACGCGATGACGTCCTTCCCTCCTGGCCACTGTTTTAATATTTCCAAAGTTTAAACCTAACCAGACAGAACATGACCTGTGTCACTCATGTTTGTTGTGTAATCTGTGACCAGTGTTCACTAACAGTGATTAACCGCTTACTGTACACACGTGCATCTGTGCTTACACAAACTTTACAATCCTCGAATTGTGCTGAGCTAACCATCGGATACAGTATTCGTGCGTTGCATTGTGTAGTTACGGTCCAACATCATGCGTTCCAAATTGTATAATAACAATCTTTGATACTATAAATGTAATTATAAAAGCTATAATTAGGATGGCCCTGAGATTTTTTCGGTCCTTTGTTAGCGGAATTTAAATTTCTTAAATTTTTTAGTAACTACTGCCCACACACAGGCTTATGCCAATGTGGGCATAATATCTTTTGTATTATATGTAATTTATATTTAAATACCCTCATGGCATAATAATATACTAGGGGATCAGTCCGAAATTTCGTACTATGACAATTTTAAGTAAACACAGCCTTTTAAGTAAGAGTAGTCGTTGGGGTGAGGGCGGCAGTTGGAAGGAAGGAAAAACTAATAAATCGAAAAGCGATCGGATCGAAATAATAATCATAAATTTATGAGTCATTGCAATATATACATTTCAATAAAGATATTTTTTTTAATAGCAATATTTACATTTCATTACAGTACCTCGTTGTAAACGATATTTGATGTAAGAATGTATTTCTTTTGTACTTTTTGTATTTCATTTTCTTTAATGGATACAATCATGTTAGTTGATTTAATTGTCCTTGAAAAGGCTACATACAATAGACCGTGAGTAAAGACGGCATTTGCTACATACAATAGACCGTGAGTAAAGACGGCATTTGCTACATACAATAGACCGTGAGTAAAAACGGCATTTGCTACATACAATAGACCGTGAGTAAAGACGGCATTTGCTACATACAATAGACCGTGAGTAAAGACGGCATTTGCTACATACAATAGACCGTGAGTAAAGACGGCATTTGATACATACAATAGACCGTGAGTAAAGACGGCATTTGCTACATACAATAGACCGTGAGTAAAGACGGCATTTGCTACATACAATAGACCGTGAGTAAAGACGGCATTTGCTACATACAATAGACCGTGAGTAAAGACGGCATTTGATACATACAATAGACCGTGAGTAAAGACGGCATTTGCTACATACAATAGACCGTGAGTAAAGACGGCATTTGCTACATACAATAGACCGTGAGTAAAGACGGCATTTGCTACATACAATAGACCGTGAGTAAAGACGGCATTTGCTACATACAATAGACCGTGAGTAAAGACGGCATTTGCTACATACAATAGACCGTGAGTAAAGACGGCATTTGATACATACAATAGACCGTGAGTAAAGACGGCATTTGCTACATACAATCCTTTTCTTTGAAGTATTTGTCCCTACGACTTGTTTGTAGTGATAGAAAACGCAAATTTAATAGGTAACTTGAAATGGAATGTTTGATAACCTCTAACTGTATTTTGACATTTTAAATGCACTTCGTATTTTATAATGTCCGTATTAACAATACACGATGGAAGGAGAAATCACAAATATATTTGTGTAAAAACATTGTCCAAAACATGTGTTTGGTATTATATGTGTCCCGGCTTGTACGACGGGCAGGGATAGGGGCTACATAAGCTTTACGTTTAATGACTTTTAAGTAAATATTGAAATTGTGCTAAGCACGTTATGCAAAGAAGTGGCATTTGTAATGGGCTTGTCTATTCGTGATTAATAAGTTAGCTTCGTAAAATATACAATATTGTTTATTTGTAATGCCGCGCATGTGCATCCATGATGCCGTTCCGCTTATGATAGTTAAAAGAGTCTTTTTATGTTAAAATTTTCCACAAACAGTAAGTTTTAGCGCAAAATCGTTGTGCAATGTCAGAAACCGGTTAAAAATTCTTTCTAAAGATGCCTCATTTATGCACCTCATGATGAATATAATGATGTACAGTACAAGTAGTATGTGCTGAAAAAAAGGGATTTTGATTCGAGAAATAATATGTATGATATGGAGCTTTGAATAACTTAATTTTCTACACTTAACAAATTTTTCTGCAACGGAAATATTTTCACGCAATATTATGTGGGAGTGGTAATGTTCTCATAAACAGCTAATTATGCTCAACAGTTATGACACAATAATAATTTTAAGAAGGTATTATATTTATTGATGTTATATATATATATATAATAACAAAATATGTATTTAAATTTTTAATATTGGAATATTTTTGTTATCTAGAGGAACAGAAACAATTATTAAAGATAATTATGTTAATTGTATTTCATTGAACATTTCAAAATTATATTTCGTATAAACTTTGGTGGCGTTATGAGCTGTTAAACCAAATACTTCGCATTTAAGTTAATTGAAATGATTGTAGGCGGAAACTGTTTGTTTAGTGTTCAGACACTCAAGGGATGGTGACTGAATACGCTACGCTGAGACCTCTGTTTGGTCTGTAAAGCCCTCATTTCCCAATATTCTATTTTATCAAATAATCTTTACAAGTAGTAACTACTTGGAGTGGCCATAGTAAATAAAGTGATGGTTGTTATATATTATTTTAAAAATTCAAAATTGCTGTTCCCTTTCCAAGTTTTGTACCTTACACGTCATTTTAGCATTTTCAATCAAAATTTGAAAATTTAAATACAAATTAGTTTATATTTTAACGCTGATTTAGTGAAATAGGATTTTCAAAAAAAGTCTAAGATAAGATTTAGGAACCATTTTGGATTTTCAATAGAAACTATTTTGATCGGACAAAAGAGATTTAGTAGGTTACGAAATCCTTAGGTTTTTATTGAAATAAATTTTTGTGCAAAATTTGAATCAAGTGTGACCAAAATTTTGAACACAAACACACATTCCTTAACGTGCACATATATAAACGTGTTTTTAGAAGTAATGATCAGTCACATTTCATAGTTGCGGGTTTTGGGTATTACAGATTGAGGCTTCAATAACTCATTTCTCAATGGAAATTCGCTTATAAAAAAATATTTTAGTCGGCAGAATTAAGTTTTTCAAAAACATTTCTTTGTATTGATCTTCTACCGAAATTAAAAATGTTGAACATCAATGTTGTATCTGTATTTGAATGCATATTATCATCGCATGCCCGTACAGAAAGTTTTATATTGTCTTTCAAACATAAAATTTGGAAGTTCTATCTAGCGCTTTGAACAGTAAACCTTTGGAATGGGTCTATGAATTGGCCAGTGATCCCTTCTTCAGTGTTCTGGCTCCAAATTTTCTTTCAATATACACTGTTTGGGATCTTTCAGTGGTTCTCAAATTTTCCGTACAGAGGAAAAGCTATTCAGTAAGCCTAAACTTAAAATAGAAATTGGTTTTCGATTCGATGCTAGTTATGGGTAATCTCGCTCAAAACAGCAATAGTTTCTGTTGAATGGAATTACAAACTTCAAAATATTTGTTAAACATAGAGATGGAGGCAACTAATTAGTCTTGTTTTAAAGAAAAAGAATAAGCATTTATGCTGAATGAACTAACAAAAGCGAAATTACGATTTTAACTTCAAGATTTGACACAACAAGATTGTTCATAAACGGTGTTCTTGGTTTTCTAGGTGAACTAAGTGTTGTTTCCTTATTCCGAGTTCCAAGTTTTCAAATGAAGCAAGTTTTGTTTTTTCATCCCCAGCTCCAAGTTTCTAGGTGAACCAAGTTTTATTATCTCTAGAGACTAAACTAATTAACCGATTTTCAAGCAATTTGCCATATAGGTCTCGCATCTTCTCATATCTTAGAACCATTTTTAAAATTTCAAATTTCTTGAAGAACTTTTTGGGTAAATAAGTGTAAAAATTATATTTTTTTAAAATCGAATCTAATGATTTTTTAAAAAAATAATGTAAGGGTTGGTAAGACCACATAAATTCTGTTCGGAACTATTTAAATAAAAATTTAAAATCTGCTTAATTTTTAAAATTGGTTCGTCAGATTGTGTGTGTGTGTGTGTGTGTGTGTGTGTGTGTGTGTGTGTGTGTGTGTGTGTGTGTGTGTGTGTGTGTGTGTGTGTGTGTGTGTGTGTATAAAACTCAAGTCGTAGCGAATTTGAAAAAAATAAATTTACAGTTTAACAGTAAGTAGAAATAAACCAAAAACATTGTCCTCATTCGGTTTGGTTTGTTTTTGTCGATTTACTGTGGAAAGTTAAATTTCTTTTATTTTAAACTAGAAACACTGATTTTAGTTTTATGTACGACAATATTTCGAGGAAAATCCGACGGTATGATTATGAGAATTAGAGTGATTATCTGGTGCTTTTTTGTCGATGGACAGCGGTAAAATAATTGAAAGTGAAAAAGTTTGTGTAAGGTTTTTTTCAGTATTTATTTACAACTTAAGAAGCATGAAAACGTATATATTCATTAAAACAGTTTTTGCTTTACGTACATACATAATGTACTGCATTTAGTAAGTAGAGAAAAAGACTTACGTAATTGTATCAATAATATTTAATTAATTTTTATTAAGAAAATATAGGCTAAAAAACTCTAATAGCAGGTAATTAATAATGTTTAATGAAAAAGTCTTTAGGCTTAAAATTTTTCAATTTCGTATAATATATGTTGGCAGCACTGATGTGAGGCCGCTAATCCGCAGTAATGAATCTCGTACATGATTATTTTTGCCATAACTCTTTCAGTTAAAGCCTAAGATGGATGATCAGTTAGTCATAAATAATCGGTTTTAGGGGTGGAATCAATCAAGGGATGGGGGTGGATAATTAAAGATTAGTGTGGTGCAATATGTAGTATATTACGTTGTGCTTCGAATGAAAAGTGTTTTAAGGAAAAATTGTTTGGCTGCAGAGATTTTTAATAAGTAAAGGGTTTTGCTTTAAGACTAATGGAACACACACACACACACACACACACACACACACACGCACACAGTTTAACAACACCTCAACAAATGATCTAGATAGGTAGGCCAGGATAGGTATTCATTTTAAGATCCCAAATCTGGGTCTTACAATGATGACAGCTAAAACAGCTCAATTTCGCCAATATTCGCTCAAAAAGATTTATTAATTTAGTCTTTCGATATTTAAGTATTTGTGTTTTATGTCGATCAAAACGCCAAGCACGTTGTCCAGGTTGGGCAAAATGTTTCTTGGTTATTTTCGTATGTTTGCTTCCACATTTAACAAGAAATGTCAACGTCTTTACAGAATACTTCCGACTTCTTGCCTTTATCCTAACCAAACACGCCGTTTTGTTTAGTTTTAGTGGATGACCATAAAAGGCAATACTTCCAATATTTTTATCCTGCTTTCAATAATGTTTGTGTACTTCTAGTTGGAATCTAAGACATCTATGGAATTCTATTGCACTTTATAATGATACTGTTTGTACCTGAATAAGTGTTTTCAAAATATTAACACAAACTTCTTTATAATCACTGATTTTTGCCCAAAAAATTCTGCTTGAAAGTCACCGGAAAAACTAGACAAATTGGTTAGTGAGATTTTACTTAATTTCAGTCCGTCTAAAAAATTTGAAATAAAAGAAATTTACTATTAGTGAGTATTATAAATTGGAAAAAAAACAACAGAAAAGCTACAGCGGTCAGGGTCTATTTTTTATTTTATTTTTTTCAATTTTCAGTAATTTGATTGATGATTGAAATACTAGCAACTCATACGAATTTGTTTCGGTAGTTATAAAAGAGCCGCCTCGGTGGCCTAGTTGATAGCGTACTGGGCTTTCACCCCGAAAACCCAGGTTCGATTCCCGGCCTGGGCTTCGCATTTTCATACGCTATAAATCATCCCATCGTCTGCATTAGCCCAAGTGTGCACAATAGTCGGACATTAAAAAAATATATATATTTGATTAAAATCGTTAGTGCCGATTATGAGAAAAACCGATTTGAATAGTTTTTCTTTATAACAGAAAAACTATTCAAAAATTAAAATTGGTCTAGAAAAAACTGTAAACGAGATCTGCATACCCAAGTCAAAATCGATCAGTTAGTTTAGGCTACACAGTGTGAATATCCTGCGCACATATATCCAAGTAAAAAACATTCTCTTTAATTCAAGTGACCTGTAAAATATAGCCATTAAAATGTCGATTTTTAGCCATGACCTTTTTTTAGCGAATTTCCATTAGAAAACAAGCTCGGAGCGCCGTCATGGTAAGACAAAGACTCTTGTTCTTGAATTGAGCGTCGATCCTGTAGGGAGGATGCGTTAATCTCTTTTTGAAGCGTGGCACAAAAATCGATCACAGATTAAACTTGTTCGGTAACCGGCAAATTTCGTTCAACAGTTTCAAATTTCCAATACTTAAAAATGAATAACGTTTTCGGTTTGAATATGTTTGAAAATCAAATTTTACCATCGAAATCAGCTCTAAAATATGCATAAATTAGTGTTTTGAATTTTCGAAACACATTAAAATAAATAAAACTTGATTTGACGGCTGTCAGGGTTCATTGTCTTATTTTAAGTGCAATTTTAAAATTATAATTGCTAATATATATACAGGTTTTAATGTTGATTATGATGATGAAATTTAGAGTTTCAAAAAGAGGGTAAGATAAAAAAATTACTTTGGAAATTCGCTTCTATCACATATACGAGACAGCTGCGCCACAATAGCTTATTTTTTGTACTTCATTTATAAATGAAGTATACTCTGTATGCAAAGAAAAAGTAAAATATGTAAAGATAACCGAGGTTGAGTTGATGAATGGAATTTCAAAAAAAAACCTTTTGTAAACGTCCTTTAAGCAACCTACTGTATAGTACCTATTAATATAGATGCCTTAACGGAAAATTTAAACAATTATTGCCGTTTACGTTCTATAAAATTAACAATAATTACCTCTAACGTGATAATAAATATGATTTTAATGACAGGCCAACTATAAAAATCAGTTTCGCAATAAAAACCTAATTGTTTATAGACGTTAAAGCTTTAAACGGCTTGGAACAAAGTATTTGCTGGTGACATATTATTTGCAGTCAAAGTAAATGAGATTTCATTTTAACTTGTGTCAGAATAAACAGTAACTGGGTGAAACGCTGGTTGAACTTTCAGCATAAACTTATGGCGTTTAAACTGCGGCACAGTAAACAGCTGGCTCTATGACGTGATAGAAAGACAATATCATATTATAATTGTTGAAATCTTTACAAATTAAAATTAAAAATTTTTTAAATACCATTTCAGGTGCGGAAATGAAGCCTGACCACTGTAATATTCATTACTTTTATTTCAATAAATTTTGGAAAACATTTCAAAACTATAAATAATAAATTATAAAACGGTAATTTATGCAGTGATTAACGGTAATGACGATGACGAAATCAGATTTAAAAAGAATGTAAATAGAAAGATAAAAACGTATATATATGTGGGCGTGCAAATGCGCGCGCTTGTTTGTTTGGGTGTTCACAATTTTGGACCGATTTGATTCAAACTTTGCACAAAAATCGATTGGCTTAAGAAATTTCGTTAACTATCAAAATTCTTTCAACGCTTTCAAAATGAAGGCCATTTAAAATCTTTAAACTTTTTAAAATATTTAATAACTTTTTGTCTTAAATTTTTTTTGAAAGTGCGTAAATTAGCATTTTGATTTTTCAAAATCCGTTGAAATTGAGATAATTTTTAACGTCGTTTAGGATTCGTTTTCGTATCTACAGTGTAATGTGAAAGTTTAAAATGCTGTTTATTAAGACGAAAACAGCATTTCAAAAAGGGTAAGGTAAATAAAAATAGTTTTGGAAGTTCGCTTCGATCACGTCAGCTTCGTTCCGCAATTACTCAAGGTAATATTCCTTCAGGATTGGGAGTTGCCATCCCTCTCGACATGAATATTAACACTGTCTTTGATTGACATAGTTGACCGCAGGTTCCATCTAATACCGTTCAGGCAATGATAACATTGTCAATTACTCGGTTTACCACTTCAATCTTATCTGGTCAGAATGTTACACGCTGTACGTTCGGAAGAGTTTGGATCTCAGCTGTTTAGTTGTTGTGATGGAAGCGAATTTTAAAATTGTAACATAATTTAATAGTCTAACGTGAAGGTTTTTTTATAAGCGAACGTTTTTTGTGTTCTACAATTGAAATACCGAAAATGAATTTTGACCGTCGTTATAATCAAGGTTCATTATCACCTGAAATTTGAAAATCACTGACAATAAAATAAAAAATATGTAAAATAAAAAAAACAAATCTTTATAATAAATAACCCCGATGAAATTTAATACAGATTAGTCCAGCTGTTGTATCCCATTGATTTGTTATTATTTAAACGGTTATTAAACGATATTTATTTATTTTTTTTAAACGATTGCTATTAATGTCCATATACACTCATCAGGAGTTTATGCTGTTATTTTTCTCTTGGGGATCGCTACATTTTCCTCCAAAGTAGTGTTAAGGATCAGATGATGACTTATACACACTTTTATTAAGCGATAGAGTTCAGTAGGTTCAATACAGCAAATATAACTGTTTTATTCCCGAGTGTTTAAGTTTACCCAGACTTTTTGCTGGGAGGAGAGATTTTCGTATATGTAAAATGAAAATTATGTCGTAGATGGAGAGTGGCGAATGTCCCTCGCCATTAGAAGTGGACGAATAAACAGCAAAAATGATATAGTTCAAAGAATTTATTTATTCAATATTTTTAATAAGAATAGTACAGTACCCTTTTACCATTAAAATTTTGAAATTTATTACAATAATGTCTTGAATGTCTATTGTGTCCCCTTCCCATATTTCTGAGCTGTTTAGTTACAGCGCCTTCTCCGCAACTAGCCTCTTCATAAAGTCTAGGATTTGGAGGAGGATTCAAGGCGGGTAATTCCTCCACTTCCATTTGGTGACTTCCCGTTTTATTACTGATGCCATTCATACTGGGCCATTAAAATGCCAAATTATAAAGATATTAATACTGATTTAAAAAACTCTAAAATAAAAAGTTAGGATTTTCAAAGATTTCGGACAGGAAAACGGTGTTATTTTGGTAACGAACTTATGCGAAATCGATTTTTGTTTCAATTTTCATAAAATTGGATAAACTTTACAGTACTGAACACACACAAACATATAAATACATTATATAAAGTTTGAAACAAACTCTCTAAAGGGTTTCAGAGGTTAGAATGGGCGCTCATATCAAGTTCCATGATCAGGGAACAAAAATTACAATCTCATCATCAAAAGGAAGTCGCTAATAAAATGTTTTTCAACAACGATTGTTTCAATAGCCGCTTTTCCAATGGAAATTCCCTAATAAACATTACCCTGGTTGTAAAACAAGAATATGTTTGCCTATCAAAATGTTCGCTGATATAACGTAATTCAATGTTTTCAGTTTCTGGAAATTCATTTATCAGCGAAACAGCTGCGTGCTGCGATTATAACGCCATGTTTTCCGGATAAAATACTGATTAATTTATCAATAAATAACTCAGATGTATTTTATAAAACCGATGCATCATGGTCTTCTTAAATACACAGTTCTGTTAGGATTAATGAACATCAATCATCCACTTTTATTGGTGTATATGTTGTGTGGCTAGTTATTAGCATAATTTATATGGGTTTTAATTAAATTACCCGCCGGTACGCAGCAGTATCGCTGACGTGATTGAAGCGCAATCATTTTATTTCCTTTTTTTTAAAAAAACCGGATTTCATTTGAACAAATCTGGATTTGGATATGTTTCCAGTAAAATCTGTTGGATCAGTTTAAAAAGTTATAAAATATTTTTATAAGACAAAAAGTTCACTTTTTAGAGAATTTCTATTGGAAAATGAAGTACTGGAGCGACTATAGTGGTAAAAACCAGACTCTAAACTTCTATAATAGCATCGATCCTGTTCTCTGTCACTTTTTGAGGGTCCGTTTATATATATATATATATATATATATATATATATATGTGTGTGTGTGTGTGTGTGTGTGTGTGTGTGTGTGTGTGTGTGTATATATATATATATATATATATATATATATATATATATATATATATATATATACATGCTTATGTGCATGTTAGCACGCTTAAGTTCACAATTTTATTAGCAATGTGGTTTGCACACAGATCGATTTTAGTAACTGCTTCGATTAGTTCATTAACCAACGAAATTTGTTCACCTGTTTCAAAATGGTGGCCACATTAAATCATTATAAAATTTATAAATTTTTTTGACTTGAATATTTTTTCAAATATTATTTTACCGTTGTAATTAGCGTTAAAAAGTACATAAATTAGTGCTTTGAATTTTCAAAATTCTTTAAAATTTTTAAACCAAGAAATTAATAATTTTATTGCGGTCATGATAATTTTTGCAAGTTTAATGCAACTGAAGAAAATATAATATGTTATTATATTTTTAAACGTATGATTTTAATGCTGTTTATTATGTTGAAATCAGAGTTTCGAAAGACGTAAGATAAAGAAAATTACTTATGGAAATTCGCTTCTATCACGTCAGCGAGACAGCTGTGTGCCGCAATTATTAACCTTGCACATTTATAAAAATGTGTTTTAACATCGTATCGGACGTCATAATCTAAAACTCGCCAATTATTGCAGATTTTCAAAAGCTAGAAATATTATATATATATGCCTTACCATATCGCAGCTCCAGAAGATCTCTTTCAAGGGAAATGTTTTGTATGGATTTGTAATTATAACAGTTTGTAATTTAATTCAAGTCTAGGATCTTTTTGAAATAAAATGTGAACTTTATATCATTTTCCCAAGTAAAAAGACTTTTAATTTTCATATTTTCTGTGTTAAAATTGAAAAACGCAGCAGTACCGAGTTTTTTTGTAGATAGAACAACACACACACACACACACACACACACACACACACTACATAGCTTGGCTAACTGTAAAGTATAAAGCGACCTGTACTGATAGAGTGGTACAGTCGGAGCCTTGTGATACCTGGCGACCTCCCAGTGTACCTAATTCTCACCCATGTACGTATGGTTCTGTACGAGCGGACCCCATTCTTTAACTACTTGCGGGTGTTTTCATAAGTAAGAATGTAAAATAGAGTGTGTGGGATCAAATCGCACAACAAAAAAGTGGTCAAACGGAGCAAAACTTTTGCGATAAGTATGAATAGGAAAACATCAAAAATAAATTAGCATTCCCTCAATAATTAACTTTGAAGACACCAATTAGAAAGGAGGCAGTTACCCATTTTGAATCCTCTCGAATCCCTAGACGGAATGTAGATACTGGGGTTGGAGAGGGCACCGAATTATGTTTGGGTCCCAAAACTGAGTATTTCAGAAATGTAGAAAGGTAGTGCAGTAATAACCCTAGTTAGAATTCATTCATTCAAGTATCGTCGATTACATATTATTATATACAATTTATTTGAATGTGATAGCGCTTTACAATTATTTTTGTAATATTTATTTTGGATTAAACCTAAAAAATTTCGTAAAACATCCAAATTTTCTATAAATTAAAAATGTTAATTTGAATTTTTAAAATTGATTTTTTCTTTTCTATTATCCATATTTGTTTGGGTACTTACTGAATATATATACATATATATTATACATTCCTATATATTCTCGTGTAACGTACGAAATTTTTATAGGACCTTTGCAGAAAAAAATTCGTGGGTACACACCACAAAATCTGTGCTTTAGAAAACAAGACGGCACATTAGCATTAACTAATTACGAAAACTGTCAGGAGTTAGCAAAATATTTTTCTGACCTCCTTAATTGCCCCAAACCCAGCAGACGGTTCCGTAATGAAAACTGTGCTGACACTTACCCTGAATCGTTACCACCAACACAAGAAGAGATCGAGGATCACATACATAGACTGAAAAACAACAGGGCATCCGCAGAAGATTATTGCAGAACTTCTGAAGAATCTCGGACCGAACTCATTACAGGAATTAACAAATATCATCACGGATATCTGGCGAACGGAAACATTACCGGATGACTGGAAGTATATCTGCTCTTATTCACCCCCTATACAAGAAAGGAGACAGAACAAACGTGAACAACTACAGAGGAATTTCTTTACTACAAGTTACTTACAAAATACTCTCAACATGTCTTCTTCAAAGAACACAAAAACAGATAGAATACAGAATTGGTGAGTACCAGGCAGTCTTCCGTCCGGGTCGCTCGTGCACAGAACAAATTTTCAACCCGAAAACAATATTGCAAGTAAAAGTTAAAAGGAATGTCCCAGTGATCTGTACGTTCGTAGATTTTAAAAAAACGTACGATTCCATTGATCGAAAATCTTTGTTTAATATCCTGGAAGAACATGGACTTGATCCTAAAACACTGCGACTGATCAAACAAACACTGACAGGCACAATCGCTAAGGTGAAATTTATGGGGGAAATTTCCAAACCCTTCCTGATCACAACTGGATTTCGCCAAGGAGATGGACTCTCGCCTCTCCTTTTCAATATGGTGTTGGACAAAGTTATCAGGGAATGGGAGAAAGAATTAAAAATTGAAGGGCACTGGAAACTAGTTCGAATTGGAAGACCTAAGGACAACATAGAAATCACGTGCCTAGCTTTTGCAGATGACCTAGCCATACTCACAGATAATGAAACAACATCGATTAAACAGATAGAAGTCCTAAACCAATAGAAGTGCAGAGAGGGTCGGTCTACAGATATCGTTTAAAAAACCGAATTCTTCTGTTCAAAATTAAATATTCAAGAACTAAACACAAAGTATGGTAAGATAAACATATTCAAGCACTTCAAATATCTGGGAGAAATTCTTGAACCCACGAGTGGCGAGAAGGCTGCGCAAAGGGTTCGGCTACTGAGAATGAAGAGAGCTCTTGGTATAACGCGTGATATCTACAATAAGACGTATGCTAACGTACGAGACGCTAGCACTCCACACAAAAGCTACCATAGAGGATATTTTGAAGGAAGAACGCAAAATCTTGAGGAAGATCCTTGGCCCGAGATTAACAGAAGAGGGATACAGATTGCACTCCCGGAAGACCACAGAGAATATATCGAACCTGGCAGCAGATATCAAAAGAAGGAGGCTTCGGTTTTATGGACACATCAGTAGACTCCCAACAACGAGACTTGCCAACGGAATCCTTAAGTATATACAAGGTGTCAAATCAACAACGTCGTGGATCGCACAAGTCAGAATAGACGTACATGACGCAGAAATAGACTCAACAGACGTTGAAGACAGGAACGCATACAGGAGAAAGATGCTCGGTTGGAAGGTCCCAGAGAATGAAATCCCAAAGAGAGCAGGGGTAAAATGGACGGAGGAGCGGAAGAGGATCTAGGGGGAGAGGATGAGGGAGGTGTGGAGGATTAGAAGGAGCAAGACATGAGTCGGAGTGCTTTGCGTGATCGAACAGAATCTATACGCAGATATATATATATATATATATATATATATATATATATATATATATATATATAAATTTATGTAGATTTCAATGATGGTTATGATGGTGAAGTCTATCTTTTTAAAGATTGTAAAATTTTAAAAAAATATTTTTACACTTTCAGTAATTTATTTTATCACGTCAATAATATCAAATCTAGTTTTCGGCTGCGTGCCGAAGTTTTATTTATAAATATCACGTGATTGTATTTGTGTTTACTGCAAGCTCTTAAAGTTAATATTTTTTACACTTATACGTAAATAGAACAAACTGAGTCTACAGTGATGATATTCTGTCAGGAATTCCAATTTTATAGAAAAAGAGTGAATAATTTGATAAGGGATCCATCATTTTAAGGTGACATATTGCATAAAAGAACTATGACCCACCAATCAGGTTTCCCAGACATGTTTTATTTTCAATATGATGTAATTTATTTTATGACATATTTTATGTCTTACGGAAGTTTTATTTTGGTTTTTGTGTTATCAGGTGTGGGCATACGTCAAGAACTAAGGCTGGTATTTATTGACGCTTCGGTATTTATTGACCTTTAGCTAACCTATTTTACTGATAAAACCTACATTCTAGTGTACCTTATATTTTAGTCTGCTATAATATATTGGTTGTAAAGCTCTTCACATAAGCAGTTTATTCTTAAAGGGAATGTTGGATTTGATAGGTTGGCAACTGTGAATAAACAAATGTAATCAGTAAAATTTCGTATTTTTATGCGTTTTCACTTGATTCCGGAATGTAATGACATACGAGTCGCACGTATCGTTTGGCCAATCAAAATTTCATCGTACGTATTTTAATCGTGTAATTGTGTTCAGTGTTTGTGACGTATGTTTTTAATGTTTTGTTTGACTTTGTGACGATCTCGACAGAGGATTTAACATTTTGTATCACTGCCTAAAGATGGAACAATAGAGTTTCGAAACCGCGGTATCCTTTACGAGATGAGAAGAGAGACCACTGACGGGAAGAATAGGTCATAATCCTATTCATATTAATTACTTAATATTCATTATTACAATAAACAATGAACAAACGAATGAATAAATATTTAAAGACTACAAAGTCCAGGATTCTAAGAGGTAGATAGAATCCTTCACTTCCAATTGGTCACTTTCCAAAATATTCAAGCTCTTCTAGTAGCTAAAGCCTTACAGTCAACCAGCAAGTGATAGGAATTTCTTTTTCCTACTCTCAGTATCTGCAAGTTGTGTCTTCCACTAAGCCAAGATTTCTGTGCTGCCTCTTAATGTTACCACGCCCCGTAGGAAAAACCAGACAGCAATCTTAGCTTATTACAATAAACCTTTCTAAATTCATGTATTTGTGACACCGCAAAACGAGGGGAAGGATGAGAATAGCTCATGTTCATGTTTTTGTTTTGACAACTGAAGGGACAGCTCTCGTTCCGACTCGCTGACATACGAGAAGGAAAGCTCAACACCTCTAACCACTGACACAAATATGTCACGGTCCATTAGATTTGAGATATTTCGTTCTGTTTCAACTTTTCAGAAAAAAATATACACAAATTATTTTTTTAAAAACAAATATGTAAAGATTCACTGCGATTAATGGACCTATTGTGCAACTCTTGGTTTCCAATACTAGTTCAGCAGATTGGCACCTTTAATAAGTTTTAGGTGTTCACTGATTTATCTCATTCCACTGGACGTCCTCAGGGTTCTGGAAATGAAATACCCTTAGTCTCCTTCTAGGACCACACAATTATAGATTACGTGGCCTGCGGTTTCCTCTTCTTTCTCGCATAATCTGCACACAGTTTCTCCATATCATATGATCATATATGAGGTAAATATGATCATGGCTTTATGTGAAACCTCAGATAAAAATGACCTGTAATGAGCCTCATGATTTTCCTGAGCGCCATGTCCCTGCCTACTGTCGCTTTAAGCCGTCCTTTTTAAGAGAACATTTTTAAAAGACATTTACTATGGGAATGACCTCAAAGGTTATCCCTTCTTCACTGGTGTTCTTAATTTACCCAGCTATAGATGACAGACCCAGCCAAACACAGAGAAATCACTACTACTGGCTCCCCCGTCCAAACATATATAATTTCTTAAGGGCAAATTTGAAAAACATATTTCGAGATTGTTAAATCGTAAAGGGATGGTTAAGGACTTATTTTAAATTTTAAAAAATATTCTGATCTCGAATGTCTTGATATAGTTTGTATATCCATTTTCTTAATTAAACACCGAAAAAGAACTATAAAAGGCGTTACTTTCCATAAGAAGTTAATGGTATTGATTATCTGTAAATAATTGTTACAGTACTGGCTTCTGTGGTAAAAGAAATATAATTTTAGTAAAAACTTTTGAATAAAAAAATTGCATAAATAATTGAATTATAATATTGGTTTCTATGTTAACAGTTTAAACAATAAATTTAAATTAAAAAAATATTTCGCGAGATTGGCCCACGAAGCGGGCAGGAATTTACCCTAGTTTATATTTAAACTGAATTGAATAAGTATAATACTTGTACAAGTTTATATGTACAAATTAACAGTAATTCAAATATTTGTGTAATTTTTCACAGTCCGGGGGGAGGCAGGGATCACCCCATCCTTCCCCTTAGTTAACGCTATTGTTTTCCAAAGGAAATTAGCTAACAACGGGCACCGTAAATTAACGCAAATATGAATACAAACATTGAAACGATTCGAAAGTATTCTCAGTCATGATAAATACAGAAATGTAATAATTACAATTTTTCCATGTTTGTTTAAAATTGAAGTACGGCTAGAATTTAATTTTCTGCTTTAACGTTTTTCACGAAACGACCCACGCGCTTGCGAGTTAGCTTTGCCAAAAACCCGCTTGGAGCGCTAGTGTATTATCCCATCTCATCATTAAAGCATACAGGCCTATTTACGTAGCAACTAACAAGCTCACAAACCTTTTGATACAAATAACGAATTTACCTGACTTTACAAAACCATGACACATCGGTGTCAGTGACATTTAAACAAACAATCAAACGCAGCTGTCTCGCTGGCTTCATCAAAACAATTTACAAAAGAAACATTTTTCATCAAAATTTTTTTGAAATGCTGATTTTATCCTCATAATCAACATTAAAATCTCATATACTAGCATTTGGAACTTTTAAATTGAAATTAAAAATACGAAAATAAAGCCGCTGTCAAATTAAGTTGCGTAAATTCGTCGAATTTTTAAAATTCAAAGCCCCAGTGCATGCAGTTTTCAACGTTCTTTACAATGGTGAAATCAGATTTTAAAACTGTATTTATAACAAAAATGCCTTTAAAGTTTTTAAATGATGCCATTTTGAAATTTTTAAGCAAAATTTTCTGTTTTTATGCTAAGTTTGAATCAAATCTGATTAAAATTTCGAAAGAGAGCGTGCTAAAACACGTACACACAAATACACACACGCACGCGCGAGCCCTAATCACCAAGGAATTTGTGTTTTTTTACGGTAAGTAATACCTGGACGGTTTCGAACAACGTTTTTTAACGAACACCAAATGAAAAATGAGCTATTTGAAGAGGCCATCATGATAAAATGCAGATCTGAGACTTTAGATTGGGCGCTAAGCCTGATCCTGTAGATCAGTTTTTGACGGGTTCGTTAAAAATTGTACGTAAGTGTGTTAGCACTGTTTTAGCTAAAATGAATTTTAGCTGTAGCTTAGACAAGGTTTTGTTACCCAGCGAAATGTTTTTAACATTTTCAAAAATTCGATCCTTGTAATCCTGAAAAAATCCGATTTTTATATTGTATTTTTTTGAAAGTATTTTTTTAATTAGCTTTAAAAAGTTATTGAACTTACGAAAGTTAATATGTTCGTGGTGAATGGTCACGTTTTCTACTTTCTATGTAATTCTATAGTTTAAAATGTTAATTTATGCAAATTACTATGTTGATAACAGATTTAAATAAAGTGCAAAATAAACAATGTTGGGAAATTTCAGTTTCATCACGTCAGCTGAGAAACTGTTGTCGCAATTATTTGAATATGTGAAAGTTTTTGCAGTATTATAACTATATTTATGACAAATAATAGTTTAACTTTTTTTTAGAAAACATTATTTTTGATATATTATCTTCCTTGTGACAAATATACATAACGTTATAATCTAGGAACTAAAAAAATAAAGACAATGATGATTTAGAAATTTTACGTGTATTCTTTTCTTTTAGAGATAAAGTTTTTCAAATATTTATACAAAAGGCAGTTGCTAAGAAGAACTTCTACACTGTAAAATATATTGTTGTGTATTATATTAAAGCTCTCAACCTATCAACAAGCGGAAGTCTGAAGTAGGTATGAAGGAATCAACTGTATATTTTGTCATTTCCGCTGAGAATATTTTTACTTTATCACTATACGATGGTGTGTGTATGTTTGTAACTTTTTTACCTTGCATCTTAAAAAAAATTACCATCTTACGAGCGTTCAATTACCGATAAATTAATTATTTAAAACTTCAAATTCTGTTGAAATTAAGAAAATGAATTTTTTGGCTGTCAAGATTCACTTTTGTATATTCAATGTAATTTGGAAATTTGCTATACGAGTTTATTCTGACTTTAATTCTGATTAATGATGAACTTAGCAATAGTTAATCAATAGTTAATGATTTAAAAAAAGGAAATAATAATAATAATAATAATTCAAAAAAATATATTTGGAAGTTCACTCTCATCGAGCCAGCGACACAGCTGCCTGCCGCAATTATTGAAGCGAATAGGCAGGCTACTTCTTAAAGTTCGGTAGATAATTTTTGTAGGTAGAGTAATATAGTTGATACAAATTAATAAATCAATTTAATAATACGCACGATAGAAACTGGCAAGCAATTTAAGCAATCTTGCTGTAATGGTTACCAATTTCACTGTTATCTTGTGGCGATATTGTTTACAGTTCACGTTTGTTGTCTGCTGTTTACAAAACACATTGTTCATTTAACGATTTGTTTATTAAATTGTTGTAGGCCTACTAAAAGTATTTCAATCGTATGACTATTGTGTTCATATATTTTTTTTATTAGATTACATGAACTAATTTTAGTTTTGTGAAGATAAATCAAACATAACCTATTTATTTGCTAACTTTTTCATAATCAGATTTAACCTATGGAAGTGTTTGTTGGTTATATACTAAAATATATCACTATATATATATATATATATATATATATATATATATATATATATATATATATATAGTTGTACTATTTATTCTCGTCCACCGTGCATGTGTGTGACTGTATTTTAAATTCCATATGCCTGGCACTGCCTACATAATTAATTTTTAAACTTTTGCTTCTTTAGGCGCGTTATAGCACTTTTCGTATGAGTAAAAGGCATTTGTTTCGCGTCACGCTCGAGCTGTATTCAATGAGTCATCATAGACCGCCGGTTCACTAGGGAAACACACGATCATCAACACTGCTGTAAATAAATGGTGGCCTTTTGTTAGCGTTTGAATTTTTCCAGAACGACTCAATTGTCAAATCAGACTTGTTGGACAACAGTGCAAACTCGACAAAACAGTTAGTATTAATTAGCAGTCAACTTAATACTACAAATTAGTAGTAACTACTAATTAGTAGTAATGTAGCAGATTAGCAGTCAACTTATTCCAGTGATTTTTATTATCGTATGATTTTATTAGTATTGTTCATAATCGCGAATCACTAATTACAATTTATCTTTACTTTCATAAGCATTTTTGGAGGTTACAATTGTCGATAGATATTAAAACTAGGGTAATGTTATTGATTTTAATTTTCAAAGTATCAAATTTTTATTTTTAGTACTACAATTAGTTTGATAAACCAATATAAAAACCAAATGCACACACTGTTTATTGCAGAGTTAATGTTATCTAAATGTAACAATTATTTAGGAAGTATATATATATATGACAATATTCCTATGTGTATAAACGCAAAAGCTATTGTATCGGTTTCGCTGAAAATTTCACAGTTTGTTCTTATTCATGCAGGAGTGTTTAGAGAGTGATCTCACCGCCATATCTCTTTCCGTAATAAGTTATTTTCTATTTACTACTGAGTTTATAGAGTCCTTTGAATTTAAATCCGTTAGGTAGAGCTGTTGTTTTGACTAGTTGATTTAATTACATTCTGACTTTTATAAAGTGAAGGCGAGGGACATAATTTCTTCATAAACTACTAACAACAAAGATAAATTTAAATTATTATATAATTTTTTTACTAAAAGAACTTGCCGCTGTAATTTTTATTCCCTGAAAAGTACTTGAGCTAAGCACGGATACGCAAGCAGTGCGTTGTATACAAGATGCTATGGAATCTGTAACACGGCGCAAGATAGGCAATTTAACTACACGTCATGGTTACACCAAAAAATTAAATGTATTCATTTTAGTGAATTTCTTTTGGAACGGCCCTCGACGATTACGAAGTATACAAATAGAGGGTGTTTGTATAATCATATACAGTATGTTTTCAAAAATGTGGACCTACTTGGTGATTTACAATAAAAAAGTTCCAACCAACAATGCTTTGTTCTCTGTCTAGCTGTTATTTGTTTTACTAAGTAATTATATTTCTGGAACGGTTTAACCTTCACTGAAAATTTATCACATCTCTTAAGTACATTGAGACCTAGTTAACTTAAAATAACCAGCTTAATTCAATGATAAATTTTAAAATGCAACCATTTAAAATTTGTAAATGTTTATTAACAATTTTAAAAATATTTTTTTGTACTTGTTCAATTTCCTATCGATTGTTATAACTGACAATCCTTGCAGACAGAGCATAAAAATAAAACAGCGTCCATTACTGTGCATTGCTGCCAACAGACATTTAACATGTATTTAAAACATCCGCCATTTTTGAACGGTAGAAGATAAATCATTTTTTTTTTGTACAATTATGGGCTACCATAATCGAAATCGATTGCAAATTTCAAGACATTAACACTTAGTAATATTAATGCGTAGGTGATATTTTGATTATTGGTAGTGTAGAATATTAATGTTGTTTTACTGTTATATTTTGTCGCCTAGTTTTGACATTCGAATTACTTAATAGGAAATTGAATAAGCTTAAAAAATATTTTTGTAATATTTGATAAACATGTATAAATTTTAAATGGCCGCTACTTTGAACTTAATTGGATTTAGCAAGAGCGGTGCTAAAGAAAAATGGCAGCTAGAAGTAAAACGAAACATTTTAATACCAACGATTACTGTAATTGTTTTTACTGTAAACGATAACAATGTGGGTCCTTTATAAGTCCACATTTTTGAACACTCTGTATTTGTATTGATTTGTACTGTATTTGTAATGATCAATGCATTTATTTTGTATATGTATATTGCTTTTTGTTTTAGCTATTTTGTCAATAACTTACGGACTAATTTGCATAGATTTGCAGTTTTACTTGCTTGCTACATAGTTTTGAAAGTTACACAGTTTGGTAGGAAATTAAAAGTGCTACAGAAAAGGTTGTCACTTTAATTTATCGTTATTAATTTATTTTAGTTTAAAAATTTTAAACGCCCACTATTTTAAAAGTGGTTTATGTATGAATTTGTTTATTTTTTCAATTGGACCTCTATCAGTAAGGAAGCGTGCTAAGTGTTAATTATATTGGTCAAAGTGTTCTAGTAAAAATAGTATCTTAAAAAAAATAGCGTCTAATAGGAAAACAAAGCTATGTGTATACATAAACATTTTTTTCCTATTTATTGGTATTCTCCGCCTTATGCTGATTTACTCACGAAACATCATATATATATATATATATATATATATATATATATATATATATATAAACAGCCTCAAAAAAGTTATAGAGAGGTCAGGGATTCCTTGTATACCATGTCTACAGTATACCATGTATACCATGTCTAAAGTGATAAATAACTTTTAACAAATCCAATGAATAGATACATTACATTGTCAAACCAAATTCTGCAATGAAATATTTTCCGTTTTGTCGCTAACATACATGTCTCAATATATCAGTATTTCTCACTCACACTTTTATTGTCGCCTCTTGAGACTTATTACCTTGCTGATCAACTCTCGCCGATACTGAATGTCTGGATACAGACGTATTTGGTTTAATATTTTACCTCGGAATATTGACAATAAGCCAACTGGTTTTTTATTGGTCTTAATTTGTAATAAAAGCAACTAAAATGTGTACAAAACTAATGTATGCTAAAAACGTACGGAACAGAAGCTTTACTACAACATATCCTATCAATGTTTCATAAGTAATAAATCATAAGTAATAAAGAAATTATACAGAATACAGGTGAAATTAACATGATTTTAATTTTACATTCTCGTATTGTAATTTGTCGTAATATTAGAGGGCATTTTCAACAATACATTTTTGCATCTTACACTTTTTTGAAACTACGGTTTCACCATCGTAATCAGCTATAATATCTACAAACATGAACATTTATAATTTTCAAATCAAATTTAAATTAAATTGTACTCATCTGCAAGGTTTAATTTTGTATTTCAATATACCCGCAGGGGGGTGCAGACTAGCTGCACTTATTGAGAGGATTTAGACGTTCCTCGCGGTACCCGAGTGTAACACACATTTACACTTACAACTTTAACTCACACTTACATTTAGGGAAGCGATAATTATTTCAATGTGCTTTTCACCTTAAAATAAGAAAAAAATATATATTTCAATATAATTTAAATTTTCACATGATATTATATGTAGATTTAAACTTAGATAATAAGCGATTTTTAAAAAAATTAGCATAAAAAGTTATAATTTTTGTTAAAGATTTAAATGATTCCCCATTTTGAAACTGTTTTGAGTAGATTTTATTAGGTAAGCGGACGCGCGGGCACAATAACACAGACTAAAAGACAGCCTTAAGCAAGGTCTCAAAGTTCCAACCGATGTTCAGTATTTGGTTTGTGTATTTCTTTGTTTGTTACCGAATAGCATAAATAAAATGTCTTGAAATTCGATACGAAGGTACCTTTTATAAAGACTAAACGACGTATGTATAAGTTTGTTTCCTTTTCATTTCGGTTTCAAGATGGCGGGCTCTGATTTAACGATGACGAGTGTAGTTGTTGGTTATTTCCTGTAATACTGGCTGAACGATATGTTCAATCGGAAAGTTGACTGATTTATGGGGAAAGAGCATAAAATTTCCGAGAAAGATGATCCAGTAATTCTTTCTTTAAAAATAATACGGTTACCGGTTAAATTTGTGGAAAATGTTGATAGCTTGTCTGAACGCGGTAATAGAGAGGTGGTAAAGCAATCGATTGAAACTATGCTGTGAGGCTTACCGTTCTTTGAGCTATTAGTGATTACCACTTTAGGAGATACCAAAATGTCCGTACAAATATCAAGATTGATTTTTCACGACAGTGGAACTTTCTTTATATAAGGAGAAGTGAAAAGATTCTATTCTTATAAGTGGATTTATTATAACTTATATCAAGTTTTGGGAATGCGTCTGAAGTTTAACATTTTATAAAAACTGACCAATATTATTTCTCGCATCAAGATAAATGTGGGAGGAGGGTCAAACTTAGTGAAACAGCGTCACACGTGGTGCAACCCTTGTGTCCGTGATTGATTGAAACCCATCAGAAAGCAAAACGTGCCTGGAAAAGAGCTCATTTAAGCCCCAAAAAATCATTAAAATTGTCTCTAATTTGATTAGCATGATTCATTTAATAGTTAAACAATTTAAAGGCTTTGGTGATTTTCATTTTTGTGAGTAAGACTACGCAATAAAATAGAGTAAAGACGAAGGAATTGGGGTTGCAATACCACCCAAGGCTTAGCTGTGATATCGATAATTACACCACCGTTAAAACACATTTTCTTTTTGTTTAAAACCCAGTTAAAAACCCAGTTTCTTCTTTGAAGCACGTACTAAACTTAAAAGACCCATTTTGTGATAAAAATTTGACAGTGTTTTTTATAAGAAAATTGTTAAACTAACAGTATCTACCAACTGAAGCTCTATGAATTCGGTCCAAAAGATTTAAAAGCAGTTGTCGCACTGACTTGATAAAAGCGAATTTCCAAAAGTAATTCTCTTTACTGTAACCTACGAATCGTTTTTTGTTCTTAAAATTCTGATCTCACCATCATAATCATCATTACAATTTGCATATGTTAGAATTTAAAAACTTTCAGTTACATTTTAAATACGAAAATGAGCTATGACTGCCAAAAAAAATTCTTAGTTTCAAAAACGGATTTTGAAAAGTTAGTTTACTCAGTTTTTAACGCTGATTACGGTAATGAAATCACATTAAAAAAAATTAAGAAAAAAAGTTAAGAATTGTTAAAGATTTGTTAAATATATGTTAAAAACAAACATCTCCAAGCTATTACCGTAACCGATTTTTGCGCCAATTGTGAATAAAATTGACCAAAATTTCGAACGTGGTCATGTTAAAACACACACACGCGCGCGCGCACACACACACACACACACACACACACACACACACACATATATATATATATATATATATATATATATATATATATATATATATGTATGTATATATATATATACATGTACATGATGTGCATATACATATATATATATATATATATATATATATATAAAGCTATATATATGTATGTATATATATATATATATATATATATATATATATATATATATATATTTATATGTATATGTATGTATGTATATATATATATATATACATTTTTTACGACTTCAACAAAAACGATCATTCATTCATTTTGACTAATGTGATTAAAGTTCTTGAGTCTGTGTTCATTTTAAGGTCTCGGGTCTCGTCTTACCATGATGAATTCATTTTCCCAATAGTAATTCGCTAATACTTAAATTTAATATACAGGTATTTCTGGGTGTCGGCCAATTTGATGGGGTTTGTTTTAGTATTTCATCGATAAATAGCGAAATAAAATTTTTGGATCGATAGTTTTAAAAAAATGGACTTTATTCGAACCATTTTTTAAAAAATAATTTATAAATCGTCTTGAGTTTGTTTAACGTGTTTGCACACTTCATTGTGTTCTAACAGTATTGGTACAATTATTACAAAAGAAGCTGCTTTAATAATAGATTGCTTGCCCAGTTACAGATTAATATTTCTTAATTAAAGTTGTCTCACAATAGTCGTCTCAGGAAACAGCTGTCAGAGTGTTTGTATGCAGCCACCTGTAGTCACTGTACTACTGCCGTACTTGGAATACGTTTGGTGCTTTGACTTTGACAATACGAAGCAGTGGAAAAATGAATCTTGAGATTTCCTTATTTATGTGGCTTAAAGTAGTCACTCATATACATTCACTGACTGATATATCAAAAGTCCCTTCACTTCCTCAATCAAAGTCCCTCAAACATGTCATTTAAAATATGTCGATCTAAGCGTGCAAAGCACTAATACACTTCAAAAAGTTATACTTTTTCATTTAAAACCTTTAAAACTTCAAGTAAGGGGAAAATTAAATTTTTTCTGAATCTAATGAAGTTTAGTTTTTATATTATGTTGTTTACAAATGTGATTTTAATTTGAAAAATATGATAATCATTCTTCATATTTCAGGGTGTTTCATATTTGTTTTACTTAATTAATTAAACTCATAAAACGCATTTTGTATCTTTAATGAATATTTGTGTGCGTAAATAAAAAGATTCTAAAGGAAAAAATCGTTTACATCCCTTAAAAAAGTGATTAAACAGTTTAACATTCACATTCGTTAAACATTAAAAGGGGTAAAAATTCTACCCTTTAAAATGTATATGGTAGAATTAAAACAAAATATTTTCATTTAAGAAGTGGTTATGGGTTCTTGAATATTTATCAGTGGCGTTTGGAAATTAAACAATCGTAACTTAGCTTCATAATTATTCGGCCTTTGAAGCAGCCATTTTGTTGATGACAATATTAATCCTTTAAAGAGATTATGAGTATAGAGTTTCAAACCTTAAAACAAGAACTCATAATGTTTTGTGTGTTCTGATAATAATCTTGACCATTATGAATTTTTTCGGTTTTAGATTTTTCAACAATAAATTAGTTATATTTTAACTTCAGAAAAGTTAAAATAAACATTTAGTTTGTTACAGAACACTATAAATATTTTGTCTTTTTTTAAAAATATTTTTAATATTTGCTGTTTTTAAGATATTTAACTTTAAACAAGTGTAAATGGTTGCAATTATCAATGTAGTAAATGTTTTGAAAAAATCTTAGCATGTTCGAAAGTAATAATTACTTAAAAAAATATATAAAATTGCCGGAAAACGAAACGTTTTGGATCTATAAGTACGTTTACAAGAACATTTTTGTTATATTTTTACACACACAAACACACACACACACACACACACACACACACACACACACACACACACACACACACACACACACACACACACACACACACACACACACACACACACACACACACACACACACACACACACACACACACACACACACATATATATATATATATATATATATATATATATATATATATAAGTTATATAGACAATTATTGTAAACTTTGCTAGATTTAGTGTTAGACTTAGCTATATTTATTGCTGACAGTTTAGCTTTTAACACAGTAAGCATTTTCATGTACCTAGAGAAGAAAGAGCAGAAGCTCAGTGTGAATCGAGGTCTCACTCAGTTCGCATCTCAATGCATATGAGACGAACTTAAATAATTATAATAAGTTTTAAGTGCATATTAAAATTTTATTGTAATTAATAAAAAGTTGTTTTTTTAAAAAGCGACATCCCCGAAACCATACCATAACTGGCGCAGTCGGTAGGACACTTCGGGAAAATTAGTGCATATAATTTTTTTTCAGTTTCAACTGTTAACCGAAGTGTCGAACAAAAGACCAACCGTTTAATTTAATAAGTGCATATTACTAAATTGAACACAACCAACCGGCAAAGTGAATATTTGCAATCGTAGAGTGAACATCTACATCCGAACCAAAGTGAAGTGAAAAAAAAAAAATGTGTAAAAGTTCAGTGCATCACGCAATGAGCATAGAGTTTTGGATTTTGTAAGTAATACAAAGAAGAATAACCTTTGTGAATCTGTATACATTATCCTTAGTTATTTATAACATTTTAACTTTAAATAATAATTAAATTAAATTTTTACAATGGCAACTCCTGTTTTAAAGAAGGAATATCTAGATATGATTCCGGAATATTCTGGAGAACCAACAATGTTAAGTAGATTCATATCCATTTGTGACAAAATAGTTGCTAAATTTTATGTAGCTAGTAATCCTGAAGACTTTCAAAATGAATATTTGATGTCGACGATTTTAGCTAAGTTAAAAGGATCTGCTTTAGAATTAGTTGTAAGTTCTAATAGCTATGCTTGGTTAGATGTAAGGAAAACACTTTTA
The DNA here is from genome assembly GCA_022606455.1 of Callitettix versicolor. Lineage (NCBI taxonomy): Eukaryota > Metazoa > Arthropoda > Insecta > Hemiptera > Cercopidae > Callitettix > Callitettix versicolor. Next base: position 36,622,816 of record CM040183.1, on the reverse strand, counting down.
TCTTGTTATTCAGACAAAAGAGATTGCTTTACATTAAATCTCGAAATGGCTGAACTAAAACAAGAAGTCAATGAATCACCATTTAAATTCTATGACAGAATACAAAAATTGTTAAACCTGCAAATAGCATATTTTGTAAATAAAGAAGTAGGCAACCATTTGGTACTATGCGAGTACGTCCAAAAATTAGCTCTACGAGTTTTATTAAGAGGGCTACAGGAACCATTAGGTTCTCTTATGAGAACGAAAAATCCCACACCTTTGGGTGAGGCACTTAACATGCTTACAAACGATTTCTAGTTTAAAAAAAACGGATTATTCCAAACAAACCGTTCCAACATTCCACAAAAAAACCAATATATGCCAATCCGTAAACCAATACCTAACCATCAGTCTCAACAAAACCCTTACAAACAATTGCATCAACCTCCACAACCCAATTCTAACTATGGACACAGACAACCTTACAATCAGACACAAAAACATTTCGTAACTAATTATACTCCAAAAGCAGATCTAAGTTATCGACCCACGTCAATGAGCATTTCGACTAGACAAATGGGCACCGCGATTAGACAAAATAAGTTATACCAGATGACCGGCAAGCAGGTTGACCAAGAAAGCGATGACCACGCGATGTACGAACTGACGAGGCAAATACCTAATATTTCCTTATCAGACCAGGATGAAACAGACGAGAACTCGGAAGAACAATGTTTTGACTACAACCACACTGACGAAGACTGTGAAGATAACCACTTAACCTCACAATCCGAAGAGAATTATTTTTTAGAGATGACCAACTCAGGAACCGATTTTCGATAATGAATCTGAGGAGTGATAACAATCACTTACCTTTTATATACGATCCGAATACTAACTTTAAAATATTAATCGACACAGGTAGTACACGATCTTTTATAAGAAAATCATTAGGCCTAGAATGTTTTAAAACAAGTATAATTAAAGAACCCTTTGAAGTAACCACCGCACATGGCGTTTCAAGAGAAAACTTTAGTTGTAAACTACCTTTGTTATTTAAAAAGGAAATGAAATTTTACCTTTTTGACTTCCATAAACAATTTGATCTATTGTTAGGTTTGGATAACATTAAAGATTTGGGAATACATTTAGATTTTATAAATAATAAGCTAATCTTGTGTGGTAAGAAGATTCCTATTCACTATTTTAACACGGAAGAAGACGTATCACAAAAAAAGAACAGACTCTGTTAAACAACAAATTTCAAGTTACATAGTACAAGCTAGAACCAGTCAAATTATGAAAATTTCAGTAAATAATATAAATAACGGTGAAGGAGTGTTAGCATATAAACAAATAAATGGGTTAGAAATTCCTCAATGTTTAGTAACAGTACGTAACGGCGAAGCTCTTTGTCCCATTACTAACAACACAACAAGAAATATTAAATTGACTATAAATGAAAGATTTAAATTAGAACCCCTAAGTGATTACAATATTTATGAACCAAAAACATTGGACAATAGAATTAATTTTAATATGACTGATTACAAAGTCGGAAAAATATTTTTGATTTGTCAAAAATTAGAGTAGAACACATGAATTCGGAAGAAAAATTGCCATTACTAAATTAGTACAAGAGTACGCAGATATTTTTCATGTTGACGGAAATAACTTTACCTTCACTAATCAAATAAAACATATAATTCGAACCACAGACGAAATTCCCGTATATTCTAAAAACTACAGATATCCAGAAATTTATAAAAACGAAGTTAACAAACAAATTGATGATATGCTGAATCAGGGAATTATTCAACCTTCTCAATCCCCGTGGAACTCTCCAGTTTGGATTGTACCCAAAAAGCAGGACGCCTCCGGTAAACAAAAATTTCGACTAGTAATAGACTTCAGAGGCCTAAACTCAAAAACAATTGATGACCGATTTCCTTTACCAAATATAACAGATATTTTAGACAAATTAGGACGATCTCAATATTTCTCGACATTGGACTTAGCTTCAGGATTTCACCAAGTGGAAATGGACCCAGACAGTGTAGAAAAACAGCATTTTCAACAGAAACCGGACATTACGAATTCTTAAGAATGCCTTTTGGTCTAAAAACAGTCCTCCCACATTTCAGAGAATTATGAACAATGTTTTAAGGGGAATTCAAAATGAAACATGCCTAGTATATTTAGATGACGTCATAATTTATTCGACCAGTCTCCAAGAACACATACAAAGACTTAGGGAAGTTTTTGACAGATTAAGGAAAGCAAATTTTAAAATTCAGTTAGACAAAACCGAATTTCTTAGAAAAGAAGTAGCGTATTTAGGTCACCAAGTAACAGCAGAAGGTGTCAAACCAAATCCAGATAAAGTGAAAGCAATTAAAAATTACCCAATTCCAAAAACCACCAAACAAATTAAGGGATTTTTAGGTCTATTGGGATACTATAGAAAATTTATTAAAAATTTTGCTGGAATTACGAAACCTTTTACAAACTGTTTAAAAAAAGGTGCAACAATCAAAATAGACGATCCAAATTATATAAATTGTTTTGAAACTTGCAAGAATATATTATCTAAGAATATATTATGTAATATATATAATATTATATATAATATAATATATAATATAATATAATATAATATAATATAATATAATATAATATAATATAATATATATTATAATATATAATATATTATGTAATAATATATTATGTAAGAACCTTTGTTACAATATCCAGATTTTGAAAAAGAATTTAATTTAACTACGGATGCTAGTAATTTTGCGATCGGAGCAGTGCTTAGCCAAAATAAAAACGGAGCTGATTTACCTATAGCCTATGCGAGTCGAACGTTAAGTGATAGCGAAGTCAATTATTCGGCGATAGAAAAGGAATTACTTGCTATAGTATGGGCAACTAAATATTTTCGGCCCTATATCTACGGAAGAAAATTCAAAATTTATTCGGACCATAAACCTTTACAATGGCTTTTTTCAGTCAAAGAACCAAATTCTAAACTTCTTCGGTGGAGACTTAAATTAGAAGAATACGATTACCAAATAGTGTATAAAAGGGCAAGTTAAATCAAAACGCTGACGCACTTTCTAGAATACAACTAAACGTTAGCGATACCAGTCCAGTGAACTCAGGATCAACGACCGATCAAGACATTCAGCAAACAGTAGCAGAATCAGTAAACTTATATTTTCCAGAAGTAGACGACGCTCAATCGATGTTAGCCAACATAGATGAAACGGAAGATATCTTAGTCGACTTGGCAGCAGCAGAAGATAACGCAGAAGATAACGCTGAAGATAACGACCAGACGTTACATTCAAATTATGAAGGTAACACAGTGATTGAAATGCCAATTTTGGATGAAGCTGTTAATTTTGGAAAAAACCAGGTAATAATATCTCTTGTAAACTATAACCCCAAAAAAGTAAAAATACAAAAATTATTTAACAACAGTAAAACTAGATTCATTGTAGATATATCTAAAAATAATTTCGATAATGATGCCGTAAATTTTGTAAAACAATATTTAATACCAAATATAAAATATAGTATATACTTTGAAAACGATATTTATGAAAAATTTGCAACTTGCATAGCCAGACATTTTAAAAATTGGCAACTATGGTTAATTAAATGCACCACAAAATTAGTGGACATAACCGATGAAGAAGAGGTTCAGGAAATTATAAAAAATTATCACGTAGGGAAAACCAATCATCGTGGAATTCAGGAAACATACGAACAAATAAAAAGGAGATATTATTGGCCAAATATAAAAAATCATATTCAAAATTTCGTAAACAACTGTGACATTTGCTTAAAAACAAAGTACGAGAGGATACCCTTAAAGCTAGAAATGAATTTAACGCCAACAGCTACGAGACCACTACAGATAATGCACGTGGACAGTATTACGCTTGATAAGCAAAAGTTTCTAAGCATTGTTGATAGCTTCTCTAGATATGCGCAGATGTATTGTATTGCAGGTGCACAGACTGTCGAAATAGTCAGCAAATTCTTGGAGTTCTTTTCTCATCATGGCATACCAGAAGTTATAGTAGCAGATAACGGCGTGGAATTTAATAACAGGTTAGTAAAAGAAATGATGGATTTACACAAAATAAAAATTCATTTCATAAGCACACAACATCCACCATCGAATGGGATGGGAGAAAGATTACATTCTACACTAATAGAACATATAAGATTATTAAACAACCAATCTGAATTTAAAAATGAAACAATAAAAAATAAAGTAAAATATGCAATAATCGCCTACAACAACAGTATACATTCTGTAACGAAATTAACTCCGTTTGAAATTTTAAACGGACACATAAATTCCAATTCACTTTTAGATATTGACGTTGAGAGACAAGTTATGAATGACTACGTTGCCACCCACAAAGAAAGGACACAAAGATTGTATGAGATTAATAGAGAAACAAACCAAAGTACAAAGGAAAATATTTTAACTAAAAGGAATGTCAATAGAGAATTAGTACCCGAAATTCCATCTGATGTTTATGTCAAAACTGTACAGAAACAAAATAAAACTAAAAACAAATATAATAAAGAAGAAGTTACTTCAGTAAACGCAGAATTAAAAACGGCAAAAATTAAAGGGAGACACCCTAACACCAAACAAAAAATCCATCTATCAAAAATTAAAAGACCAAGGAAAATCAGTAAAATTCCAAAATCTAATGATCCTTCTATAAATCCTGTTCCAGGTCCCTCCTCTTCCTTCAGGGAGTAATTAAAGATAAGCTAGAGATAATTTATGTAGAAAATAAAGTTAATATTAAGAAAACTAGGTATACTTCAACCAAGTATAATTTCCACAAAATAATTGTTCAGTGAAATATAAAAAATTCATCAGTTCTATAATAATAAATTACCATTAGAGCCATAAATAGAAAATATGTGGGCATTTGAAAGTGTAATAGACTTAAGTTGTAAAATTAGAGCTAAAGAAATAGTATATTTGCTGAAATTGCTTATTGTAAATGAAACAGACTATAATATTTATAAGTTGTTATTTGTACCAACCAAATATGAATCAGGATATATAACTGTAATTCCTAGACTAAAAATATATGTTAATGTCTAAATCTAAGTTAGGTAAGGTTAAACTCTTAGGTTTAAACAGTAATTGTAAGAACAAAATTCATTCAAAATCTCTATGCTCATTGGAACAAATAACTAATCATAATCTTGATTGTGAAACATCTATAATACAATCCGGCAAGACGGACAGCTACAAATATTCTGCATTGGAGATTCCTGAAAATTTAATATGGATTCCTGAAATGAACCAATATTTGGCAATTTTACCTCAAAAGGAAACTACAGCAACTACACTTCGAGGGATCTACTTAATCAGTCCCAACAATGATTCAATTCTTTATCAAGATAAACAATTGTATCATTTAATTTAGACGCTATATCAAAAAATTCATCAACATTCAGTTATTACAACAAAATTCAGCATTTGGACCATCATCATATTCGGAAGTCTTCTCCTGGTGATTATTTATATTGTGTTTAAAAGATTTTCGGGAAAAGACCAACGTCAACCCAGCACTCAACCACCCCCGGAAGTTTTGTTTAGGGATGGAGGAGTTATATAGACAATTATTGTAAACTTTGCTAGATTTAGTGTTAGACTTAGCTATATTTAATGCTGACAGTTTAGCTTTTAACACAGTAAGCATTTTCATGTACCTAGAGAAGAAAGAGCAGAAGCTCAGTGTGAATCGAGGTCTCACTCAGTTCGCATCTCAATGCATATGAGACGAACTTAAATAATTATAATAAGTTTTAAGTGCATATTAAAATTTTATTGTAATTAATAAAAAGTTGTTTTTTTAAAAAGCGACATCCTCGAAACCATACCATAACTTATATATATTAATATATATATATATATATATATATATATATATATATATATATATATATATATATATATATATATATATATATATATATATTAATAACCACTCATAACGTATTCTAGAGATCCCGATCGGGTTAACTTCATGGTTGCGGGTCTGGATTTCTAATGGAAAATGTAATTAGGAAGCAAATATAAAAACAAATTAAACCCTGACTATTGTTTCAGTTTTCTTACCGGCTTTACTGCAGTTTACTTCCCAAAAGCTGTGAATTCCTATGAATCTCTGAAAGTTAATGCTCTTACTTTATTATTTTTTCTGGTACTTTAAAAATAATTATCAAATATCTGTGTTATTAAACATACGTTGTGATATGGGATGAATTCTTCAGAGTTTCAAAATCGGAAATTAAACTAAGAAAAAATAAAATTCAACATTTGCGCACGTGTTGATAATTTCGCGTGATTTTGTCATTGACAGCTGAAAGCAAAGAATGACGTCACTGTACGCAGAGAATTTTTCATTTCCGATTCCAGTTGTAAGATTACGACACTGGTAAAAATCTCGCCTTTATTAAAAGAATAATTTAATTTCATGACAGAATATGAAAAGAAATTGTCAAATATAATATTATTGGTTCATTTTGTTTCCTTAGAACGGTTTATATTGAAAATATAAACTGGTTCTTAAAATGTCCGCCTACGTTTAACATTTGCATATTAACGATTAATAAGTAATAAAACAGAATTGTCAAAGCGCAACCTATCTGAGTTCCATTTCAGAACCTGAAAATGAGTTTGAAAAGACAAGATGAGTTTGAACAGAAAAACCTATGCCGTTTTTTTCCTGCAATTCGTTTAGGTTTGCAATAAGGGCTGGCTGACGAGAGAAATTGAATTTATTTTTTTCCTTCTGTGTGGTGGATTTCTTTATAAAGTTAAGTACGCCCATACATCTTCAAATATACAAAGCTACCTACCGAAATGTTAAAGGACATTAAGTACCTTATAATACTATTCAATAAACTAACACAAACTTTACAGATATTGTGTTCCGCATAATAACAACTCAATAATGCTTTTAATTTCAATTTAAAAAAACTGAATTTAAGCAGGTTTTATTTAATTTGTCATTTAATCATAGGTTATACTAGTTTTAAGCTTACAGTTGCTATGTCTTTCTGACGTGATGGAAGCAAATTTCCAAAAGGATTTTTTTGTCTTACCGTCTTTACGAAATTCTGATTTTACGAAAATGCTGATTTACGAGCATTAAAATCTGCATATAATAATCTTCCAAGTTGCATTCAAAATACAAAAGTGAACCTTGATCGTAGTTAAATTAAATTTATTAATTTAAACGGATTTTGAAAATTTAAAAATATTGATTTATGCAGACTTCAACGCTAATTGTATGGTAAAATCAGATTTTCAAAAATATTTCACAAAAATGTTATGGATTTTAAAAGATTTGAAGCATTTTGAATCTGCTTTAAAAAACTGATAACTAAACTTGTTCAAGCTATGGCCAGAACCGCACAGACACACACATACACACACACACACACACACATATATATATATATATATATATATATATATATATATATATATATATATATATATATATATATACTAGCTGTTACCCGTTGCGGCTTTGCCTGCAATTATAATGTAAGCAATAAAATTTATAGTCAATTTTCAAAATCAGAATAGGTCATTTCATTTTAATGTATTGCTATATACAATATTATATGATTTATGGTTAAAAAGTCATTATTATACAATTAAACTAGAATAGTATTGTGTTTATCTCAGATACCTAAAACGTGTTCACACCAAATGTAATCTCATTTGGTCCAGTAGTTAAAGTGTATTTGAATAACAAACAAATAAACAAAAATAAACTTTCAGAAATATAATATGATTAGCTGTTACCCGTCACGGCTTTGCCCGCAATCATAATATACATTAAAGATCATGCATTACCGTGTTAGGACCAACAACCGTGTTAGTTAAGTTTTGGAGTACTCTTTAAAAAAAATTTAGGTTTTTTCCTGCATCACCGTTTAACCCAACAACCGTGTCAGTTAGGTTTAGAGTACTCTTTTTAAAAAAATAAATAAAGGTTTTTTTAATGCTTCACCGTGTTAGGCCTAACAACTATATTAGTTTGCTAATGGAGTATTCTGTAAAAAAATATAAAGATTTTTCACGCATCACTATGTTAGGCCTAACAACGGTGTCAGGTTATGAAGCCTAGTATTTTTTAAAAAAATATAAAAGTTTTTTGACGCATCACCGTGATAGGTCCAACAACCGTGTCAGGATATGTAGTACTCTTTAAAAAAATATAAAGGTTTTTTCACGCATCACCGTGTTAGTTAAGTTATGGAGTACTCTTTAAAAAAAATATAAAGTTTTTTTCCATGCATAACCGTATTAGGCCCAACAACCGTGTCAGTTAGGTTATGGAGTACTCTTTTGAAAAAAATAAATAAAGGTTCTTTGAATGCATCACCGTGTTAGGCCTAACAACTATGTTAGTTAGCTTATGGAGTATTCTTTAAAAAAATATAAAGATTTATCACGCATTACTATGTTAGGCCTGACAATCGTGTCAGTTAATGTTTGGAAACTCTTTAAAAAAAATAAAGGTTTTTTTCACACATCACAATGATAGGCCCAACAATCATATCAGTTAAGATATGTAGTATTCTTTAAAAAAAAAATAAAAGTTTTTTTACACATCACCGTGTTAGGCCTAATAACCGTGTCAGTTAATAAACTTAGTATTCTTTTAAAAAATTTTAATGTTTTTTCACACATCACCGTGACAACCGTGTCAGTTAGGATATGCAGTATTCTTTAAAAAAATATAAAGGTTTTTTCACGCATCACCGTGTTAGTTAAGTTATGGAGTACTCTTTAAAAAAAATATAAAGTTTTTTTTCATGCATAACCGTATTAGGCCCAACAACCGTGTCAGTTAGGTTATGTAGTACTCTTTTGAAAAAAATAAATAAAGGTTCTTTGAATGCATCACCGTGTTAGGCCTAACAACTATGTTAGTTAGCTTATGGAGTATTCTTTAAAAAAATATAAAGATTTATCACGCATCACTATGTTAGGCCTGACAACCGTGTCAGTTAATGTTTGGAAACTCTTTAAAAAAAATAAAGGTTTTTTTCACACATCACAATGATAGGCCCAACAATCATATCAGTTAGGATATGTAGTATTCTTTAAAAAAATATAAAAGTTTTTTTACACATCACCGTGTTAGGCCTAATAACCGTGTCAGTTAATATACTTAGTATTCTTTTAAAAAATTTAAATGTTTTTTCACACATCACCGTGATAGGCCTAACAACCGTGTCAGTTAGGATATTCAGCATTCTTTAAAAAAATATAAAGGTTTTTTTACGCATCACCGTGTTTGGCCTAACAACCGTGACAGTTAGGATATGTAGCCAAATAATCTTTAAAAAAATATAAAGGTTTTTTTTGACGCATCACCGTGTTAGGCCTAACAACCGTGTCACTTAGGTTATCCACTAATCTTTTAAAAAATGGGTTTCCTATCACCCAAACCCGTGTTAGACGTATTTTTATTGTTTTACTGATCTGTAGATCAGTAAAACAATAAATATACGTCTAAAATCAGTACAACACGGTACCGATTTTCGCCGGTAGCAATTTTGAGGTTATTTTGGTCACTTTTATTTTCGATTTTTATCGTACTTCTCCTGCTTTCATATTTTTGATTCTTGCTTTTGGGCACATAATAAAGTATTTTAGTAAGAAAAATATCGAAAACTCCAATAGATGCTGCAATGCATATTTACAATTTTTTCATATAATGTAATTACACAAATATATATACTACCTTACAATTAAAGTATCCTAATAAAATTGTATATAATATATATATATATTCTGCACTCTGCTTTAAAAACATTGAATAGTCTTAAATGAAAAATACCTGATTGTGATTATTAGATGAAAATGTAACATTAAAAACAATAATTTTGCAATAAATAAAACATAGATTAAGATTTGTAAAATGGGATTAGATCTATGTCCATCTCAGGTGCCCAAATCTCATGTTCAGTAAACAGTAATTAAACCTAACTATAGTTAACAGATGTTACAAAACTAAAAACTGATAATTATTTTAGGCTGGGTAAGTAGTATAATGACGTTTTGTAAAACGGGAATAGGCCTATATGTATCTCTGATACTTAAACCATATACGTACCAAATTTCATCTCAATTAGTCTAGTAGTTAAAGCGTGATTGAATAAAAAACAAACACACAAACTTTCAGAAATATAATATGAATAAGATATATATATGTACATATATACATATATGTATATATATATATATACATGTATATATATATATATATATATATATATATATATATACATTTTAATGAACGCTTAAAAGAGAGTTAGAATAGGCTCCAAATTCACGGTCCCAGGTCTGGGTTTTACCACGATTGCCGTTTCAATAATAGCTTATTACCCAAAGTGAACTCACCAAAATATATTAAATGAATATTATGAAATAATTTAAAAAAACATTGTTGAAACATTTATTTCTGTAATATAAATGGAACTCAATAATTACAGGCTCGATTCTCATTTATATGGCCCAGGTTTAGTTAATTTTAGAACAACAATTATATTTTTTGTACAACTGATTACAGTTGTAATCAGTTTGTCAACCATTTATTGTTGGAATTTATGTATTGCTATTATTTTGTTCAGAAAATAATCGTGTGTAAGGATAAATTATAATACAGTGTTTTGGAGGTATTTTATATATAGGTTTTACTGAGTTTAAAACGTGATACGTGTCTAATACGTGATACGTGTAGTGGGTGGGCACGACTTATGACGTCACCAAATCGTAAGTAAGAATTTATATTTAAGAGGTATTTAGTACGCCCACGGTGTTCTGTTGCTAAAAATTATATAATTTTATAAAAAGAAACACTTAGATACACCAGCGCTATCTGCCGGACATATTTTGAGTTCAATTACATTTTATTTGACTTACTTTAATAATAAAACGTGGAAACAGGTGATCAGTTAGTGTACAATCAGTTAAAGACATAGACTGACAATTTAAATGCTGTATCAATCAATGCATGCTAAAATATCCGTTAACTTTTAAAGTTTTTATCTCACTTGAATATCTACGGTATTAGCAATTTAAAATCAACCATTACGCATTGAAATTTGTGTACTTGTTTTTAAATCTTATGTGTGTTTTGGCGCGTGCGCGCGCTTTCACACTCACTTTCGTAATTTTAGTCCGATTTTATTCAAGGTTGGTACAAAAATAAATTGTGGTAATAGCTTGGAAAAGTTCGTTAACCAACAAAAATTCGTTCTGCAGTTTCAAAATGATGGTTATTTCAAAATTTTTAAAATCATTTTAAGACGGAATTTTTATTTTGACGAAAGTTTTTTCATATTTTTAAAATAATGTTTAAGATAAAAGTTTAAATTGCTAATATATTGCTGATTACAGTGGTGAAATCAATTTAAAAAAAGCTATGATAAACATTTACTTTTGGAAATTTGCTTCCATAACGTCAGTGGGACAACTACATGCCGCTTATAAAATTTAGCCTAGTTCAAAAAACGAATTAAATTTTAAAAGTAAATTGGAATGAATAATATGCTAAAATTCAAATAATAATAGACCGAACTTTAAAATGAACACACATCATAAAGTTTAGAATATTTTTTGAGAGGTCGCTAAAAAAATTAGTAATATAACTTTTTTCATGTACACACACACACATGTGTATATATATATTATATACATACGTATATACACACACACACACACACACACATATATATATATATATATATATATATATATATATATATGTGTACATAAACACATGTGTGTGTGTGTGCGTTTGTGTGTGTGAATACTCTAACTTTTATCATAATTGATTCAAACTTGGCATACAAATCGATTTTGGTAATTACTTAAACAAGCTCATTACTCAGAAAAATCAGTCGCTATTCCAATCTTTAAAAATTACAATGTTTCATCTTACACGTTTTCGAAATTTTATTTCACAGTTGTATTTCGAATTATATCTGCATTTTTATTTTTAACCTAATTTGAAAATTTAACGCACTGTGTAAAAAGATTGATTCTTTAGGTGTTTGTGACCCCTGGAAACGCATTAATTTATTGTGCAACTAAGCCTCTTGAATTCTAATTCAGTAGATTGGTGCCCTCAATGAGTTTTAGCAATCTATCAACTAGCTCATTCTGCTGAAGTCCTTCAGAGTTCTGGAATCCAAACATTGTTTTCTGCTGACATTTGAAGTTCCTTGTCCATCCCGTTTAGCCTACGAATGGTTTTTCTTTATTTTAATATTCCTGGTTGACACACTTCAAGATCTGATCCTAAGAAGGTCTTCTGCTTCTAGGTTTAATTGGAAGCCCCTTTGCTTTCACTTTTCAGTTTGCGATTTTGTGCTGTTTATAGACTGCCTTAATCATTTCATATGTTCGACTCTATCTCTCACTTCTTCCAGTGCAAGTTGTGTAAGTCTCCACAGTCTGCTGTATTCACTGTTTGTGAGTTCCATGGGATTACATAAACGTACAATTACCAAACATGCTAATTTCACTCTTCAGGATAACTTTTGCAAGTTTCTCAGGGTTTTTTTGGGCTTTGTGCGGCCATTAAAATCTCACAAATAGCTATGAAAATAAAATGTCCACCTACACAGAGCATGCAGAGCAAATACATTAAAATTGGAGTTTGCGTGGTATTGCAGCCTTCTGCTTTCGTTATTCCATCTTGGCTTGAGATGAAGAGATCCAGTCCAAGACCAGTTTAGATTCAACTAGGACATTGAAAGATTTGTACTCACAACGTGTGAACTCCTGAGAGGATTTTGGTAAAGGCATAAGATGAAATAATTATTGTCATGTGATGTATTATTTTCTTGAAATTCACTTTCATATTTGGGTTGAAAACACTTTTCTCGAGTGATGATCTCTCAGTTGGTTCTAACCAGGCTTACATGTGTTGATGTTTTTAGAAATCATGAAATAAAATTTAGAAATTCTTTTCAGCAATGAATGTGTCTGAGTATGAATGGAGAAAATAAAGCTCGGTATACAGGATTTCCTTTTACTTAATTTTGCCCTTGCAGTGTTTACAGTCAATACAAAATATCCCGCAATCTCCGTGAGACTGTACAAATGTGACGTGCTGTTTGATCCAATCATAATCATAACAGCAACTCTTCTTTGACTGGACTCAAGTTATCTTCAACAAAGTTAATTATCTGCCTACGTTTAAATTGAAAAATAAAACCATGCAACGTCATTACACAACAGGAATCATGCTTTTGTATAAACCTCCGCTAAATGAATTTATTGTTAAAATAACATTATTACAAGAAGATTCATAGCCTGACTACCTTTGTCACACTACCGAATTTGAATTAAATGAAAATTATAATTCTAGAGTTAAAAAGAATTGTGCAATGGCACGAATGAACTATTGGAGCAGAAAACATTGAACTCAGAGCCAGCACATTGAAATTAGCACAGATTCTAAACTCTAGATCACTTTATGAGAGTTCGTTAAATAAATAAATAAATATATATATATATATATATATATATATATATATATATATATATATATATATGTGTGTGTGTGTGTGTGTGTGTGTGTGTGTGTGTGTGTGTGTGTGTGTGTGTGTGTGTGTGTGTGTGTGTGTATTTCTGTCGCACTCCGTTCGCAATTTTAGTTTTATTTGATTCAAACTTGGCACAACAGTCGACTGTAGTAGTAGCTTGAAAAAGTTCTTTAAACAGCAAAATTTGTTCAACTATTTCAAAATGGCTGACATTTGAAATATTTGAAAATTCATTATTGATGTACATGGTTGCAAGTTACAATAAGTTTCATGGTTGTACATATTTTTATTGATTTTTATAAAAATAAAAAGTCACATTAATTTTATAAATAAATAAATTCAGTTTACTCACGTTTTTAAAATCCCATCATCGTTTGAATAACCAGCGTACCTGAAACATTAATAAGTTGTTAAATCTATTTCTGTAGAATATGGGTCATATAAAGTAAAGTGCTTTTGTACCAAAGTTCAAAACAATCGGTCAATGAATTTATTGATCACTCCTTAACAAAGAAGCAAAGAACTTCCAAACTGAATCAGAGACCAGTCTTCGCTCGGTCAGTTACTATACATTATAATTATTGTGATATTCTCATTTTACGATGTATGAAGAAAATTCTGTGATTCTAAAGAAGATCACTATTAATGATATTAATGATAGTTATATCATTAGTAGTTAAAAGAGCAATAGACATCGCAGTATGTTCTTAATTAATTAAGACAAGCAATTGCGTGTCTTAATTAATTGAGAATAATTACAAACAGGGGAATCGAAGATGTACTCAGGGGAAAACAAAAATACCCAACAATGAAGTTCTTACATGGCAAAATGGAAGGAAGAAGAGGACATGGAAGGTCGAGGAAGATGTAGGATGTAGAGAAGACATGAAAGTTATGTACGTTGGACGATGGAAGGAGAAAGTCCAGGCTAGACAGGAATGGAGGCGAGATGTAAGAGTAGACAAAGGGCGCGAAGAAAAATAAAATAAAAATAAAATTTCTTGTGCCCATTAATGCCCATAGACGTACATACGGAGAACTAGGTATACTAGAAGTTCAGAAGTAAAAAAAAACAACACTTTTCTGAACTCATAGACCATTTGACTTTGTGCACACTTCGTGACAGTAAAATATCCAGTCAGCGAGTGACTTAAAAACAAAAAGTAAACCTTCTTAGAAACAGGGTTGCCAACTTTACAGACACTACTCGGAGTGGTGAATTCTTACAGATAAATTTCTGTCAGCGGAGATTCTTCAGTAATTAAAACGATAAAGTTTTATTTAGAGCAGTTTGATTAACGCCTTCGTAGTACTTGCTCAGGAGATCAATGTTAATGACCCCTATTACTTACAGTAGATGCGCACATTATCTTAATATAGATTTAGTTAGTAGTTTTTAATTCAGTACTTATTAAGTGCTAATTTTAAAGCACACAAATAAGAATTTCATAATATAATCTTACACCTAAAGTAGTATACAAGCAACATTTTTATTGATGAAAATGTTTTGCATTTTCAGTTCATTATAAAAATTTTAAATGCACATTTTAATTCCGGACTTTCAATAAGGTGTAAGACCAATGTTTATGATTTTTAACATTTTTATTAATATTTTTATTTTTGAATTGTTAAACGAATTTTACGGGCAAAAAATTTTCCAGCCAAGTTTTAAACAAATCGAAAAAACTTGCACACAATACTCAAACACATATCTATTTTTAATGACTGAAAAACTTTTTTTGGAAGAAGCTAAGCGACTGGTGCTCGGTAGCCAAGGAAGTATACTCGTATATTAACATATTACATGTTGGTGACGTAATACAATATCCTGTAAAAATTGACTCGTTCCAGGTTTCCTCGGTTGTCCAATATAACGTATATGCCTGTTGTTTTATATTCATAAGAGTGTCACGTGCTGTGAGATATTGTCCTTAAAATACGGGCATCCCATTTCCCCTATATAATTCTGTTTCCATGAAGACAAATTTTTTGTTGTTGTTATTTTAAGGCGAAAAGCACATAGAGGCTATATCGCCTCCGTAAATGTAAGTGTGAGTGTAAAGTGTTAAAGTCGTAAGTGTAGTGTTGTAAGTGTAAGTGTGTGTTAAGACTCTGGTACCGCGAGGGACGTCTAAATCCTCTCAATAGGTGCAGCTAGTCTGCACCCATCTGCGGGCTATGAAGACAAAAATGTAAAACACATAACGTTGAAGTTTTTAGCAAATTTTCATAAAATAATGTGCTTTGTGTTTATGGCCTTATGATAAGTCGTAAGTATTGCCAGGACCATAGCAAATGCGATTGATCCTTTTAAAATGGCGGCTATGCCCAATCTTTAAAATTTTTTATCTTACACTTTTTCGAAAATCTAATTTTGCTATTTCTGATCAAATGCTGAGCTCAAGAGAAATTATTCTATTATAAATTTTATACATTTATCTGCTTTATCAATAATTACATAATCAAAATATGTGATAGACGAAATTTAAAGCAATTTTCTAGTATTTAAGCAATATAAATGTTTGTTTTCTTAAACACGCGAACCAACAAAATATTTGGTAAGTT
This sequence comes from Callitettix versicolor, assembly GCA_022606455.1. Classification (NCBI taxonomy): domain Eukaryota; kingdom Metazoa; phylum Arthropoda; class Insecta; order Hemiptera; family Cercopidae; genus Callitettix; species Callitettix versicolor. The sequence continues at coordinate 36,606,634 of CM040183.1, read as the reverse complement.
TTTTTAAACAATTCCAAATGCTAAAGACACTTTTTTAACCACTTAATAACGAATGAGAGCTCCTCTTTGTGTGTCAGTCTTGTACTGGGATATAAAACAGTTAATTAAAATATTTGTGTGCCCGGGTCAATACTTCACTGTACAAGTGGATTTTTAATAAAATTAATTTGCGAAAGAGAGAATTAAATTCAGAATTTTACTGGAACTGATAAAATGAAACCACATTCGTTAAAGAGCTGTTAAGCAAAAAACTGAAATTTCATATCATAAATGTTTCAATTACGTACTCAAAAACTTCAGATACAACGTCACATACAATTATTTCTATCACACTAAACCGGATTTGAAGCTTCTAAACAAAAAACTTAATTACAGCAAAACTGAAACAATCGCGGCACGCAGCTGTCTCTTTGACGTAATAGAAGCAAATTTTTTAAAAGTATTATTTTATCTTTTACTATTCTGATTTCACATCGTAACCAGCATTAATATCAACACATATTAGTATTTTAAACTATCAAATCACATGTGAAATGCAAAAGTGAACCCTGACCGCCAATAAATTATTTAAAAAAAAATTTCAACAGATTTTGAAAATTGAAAACAATAATTTATACTGTTTTTAACACTGCTACGATAGTAAAATCGGATTAAGAAAATTAAAACAAAATTATAACCATGTTTTAAAGTTAGAAATTTTAAATGATTTCAAATGGCGCAATTTTGAAACTTTAGAACGAATTTTTCTATATAACATATATAATCATTTGTGTGCCAAGTTTGAATGAAATCAGACCAAAATTGCGAACGTGAGCTTGCTAACACACGTTTAAATGTAAACTTGAGTATTTTGCACATAAAATGCAGTGCAATTTTGATACTCTATTTAGATACTTATTACGACTTATTTATCAAATCTATTAACAAGATTAACAAGGATCAGATAATATCCTGCGACGATATCCAGCTGATATCGTCTGCATTGCCTGCGACGAAGACTAAACCGCACCCTCGAAACAGATCGCAGAATTGTTACCGCTTGTAGCGTAAAATTTCCTACAAAAGTGTTTCTTTTGAAAGATGTTATGCCCAAATATAAAAATGACTTTTTAATCGTATTTTAAATTTCTTTAGTCCACACTGAAAAAAGACGAGCAGTGTAAAAAAACTCTGGTAAATGTGTTGGATTTTTCACAACACCACGACCATAAATAAAAAAGTAAAGAATTGAAACATCCTGAACAATATTTTTTTGTTGATTAAGTTATTTTTAAAAAATTATTCGGGCACATGTCGAAATTAGAGGGAGTGGGATACATTTAAAACTTGAACTTTTTAAGAGGTTGCCGTTTTTGTATTATAATTCTTTATGTGTAAAAACTATGTGCTATTATTTTTAATAATAAATAATAATTTCTAATAATATTTTTAATAATATTTATATTTTTAATAAATAATAATAATATTTGTAATCGTTGTTACTTTTAGTCTGAAATAAAACCCTTCACAAGGCAAATAATAATACAAAATATTTTTACCTTTAAGATTTTTTTTTTTTATTTTAAGGCGAAAAGCACATTGAGGCTATTATCGCCTCCCTAAATGTAAGTGTGAGTGTAAAGTGTTGAAGTCGTAAGTGTAGTGTTGTAAGTGTAAGTGTTTTATAATTATATATATATAATAAAAATATCTATCTAATCTAAAAAAAAAACGTATCTATATAATAAAAATATTATATAGATTTTATATTTTTGCTGGGTTTGTGCTGCTGCAAAGACCTGTTTGCCAAATTATATTGTGTTCGTTTACCGTAAGAGGTGCGTTACCGACAGACGGATGGGAGTGCAAATTTACTCCCGGTTTTGGCTACGGACCCTAAACTTTGTGTTCTCCCGTTTATTACTAATTACAAATGTATGAATAATAATAGCAGTTAATGTTAATTTATTAATGCTTTTTTACACTTTTTATTTTTTTTAAAGAAGACCCTAAATTGTAAAATGTCATTATTTAACCGGCATTTTGAAATTATTCTAAATTTGATCAAACTATAAATGAAAAAAAATATTCAGTTTTGAGATTATTTAACATTGTTTTGAAGTTTTTTCAACATCCGAAATTTTAAATGGCGGACAAGTTGCATTTTATTATTTTGAAGATCAATCTGTAAAAAGTAATATTGCAACAAATAAGCTCTCCGAGACAGGTTTGCTTTCTGCAGAATCGTACTTGAGGGAAACTCGATTACGAGTCCCCTCCTTAAATCAATACATACATTCAGTTACTGTAAACCTTTTTTGTACAATTTTTATGTTTTAAAATGATTTAGTTTCTCTTTGGAAGTAACTACTTCAAGTGCAGTTTATAAATCTTATATGCACTATGTTATTTGAAACATAAAATGTGGCACAACTTTTAACATAAAGTGAAATTGTTAAAATGGGTCTGTTTTTATAATATAAACAAATTGTGTTGCAAAAAATTTACTTCACCAGTACTAACTTCTAACACGGCAGTAAATTTAGTATCGAACCTACGTCTTTGAGGTGGGCAAGCTCATAGATTTTACGGCGCGTGATCATTTGGAACACGCCGGCCCTCAAAACCAACGCAATGTATATTTTAGTTGTGATATTAAATTAATTTTCAAATCGATACTGGGTATGGATATAAATTCTACCGGTTTTTCAGTATTTTTATGAACCTCCTGAACAGGATTTGTGGGAGTTTAGCTAACAATACGTTTTAATGTGATTATTTGACAAAATTATGATCATCATCACGAAAGCCAACTTTGAGAAAATCCTATTTCAACAGTTTTTTTACCAAAAATTTACTTCTAAAAACTTTAACAAATAATCATAACATTTGGTTCTTATTGGTAAACAAAAAGTACACGTAAAATTTCATCAAAACAGACACACAAATAGTTAAATATCAAATTTGTTGACGGTCGGTCTGCGTATTTATTACACAATCATAGACAGAAGGAAATTTAAAAATGACTGATTCTCTCTCTATGCCTGATAATCCGATTAATAACCCGTTTAGATTCAACAAAGCGTCAGCTATCTTCAACAAACAGCTGGTTTTATCTGACAGCTGTTTATTCGTTATAAAATTTGAAATTACGTTTGTATAACTTCCGTAGAAAAAAGCTTTTCGTTGCCTGATAAAACTTTATTGCATTTGTAGCTGATGTCAGAACGTGCCTCGTAGTTGACTAAATTAGTTAGAAACTGAACTTATAATGAGCGCTGTTTGACAGTTGTCTCGGATTAGTTTTCTGGTAACATTTGGTTTAAATTGTGGTCGCGAATTTGAAGCTTTACCCCACAGATGGTGATAAACATATCACTTGGAATTAGAGCCAATCACTGTCGAGTATGTTTCAGAGTCGGAGTAAAAAACTAAATAATTGCGGCACGCAAATGTCTCGCCGATGTGATAGAAGCGAACTTTTAAAGCACATTTCTTTATCTTACCGCTTTTGAAATTCTAATTTCATTATCATTAGCACTATATATATTTGCATTTTAAACTTCCAAATTACATTAAAAAAACGTAAATAAACCCTGACCGCCGTCAAAAATGTCTTAATTTCAATGGATTTTGAAAATTCAAAATGGTAATGATGCAGTTTTTAACGCTGGTTACGGAAATAAAATCGGAATTTCAAAAAAGAAAATTGGACATAAAAGTTAAACATTTTGAAAGATTTGATGTAGCTTATTACAAAACTGTTTTTGACGGTGACAAACATATGGTATTTGGAATTAGAGCAAATACTAATCGAGTACGTTTCTTTTGGTCATTTTGCTACAAATTAAACTCCGGACCACCCAAAAAATGGTTACCGATTTTTGAGGAATTAGGTTTTTTGTTTTTCGTTTTTTTTAATATTTTAAGGCGAAAGCACATTGAGGCTATTATCTAAATGTGAGGCCTTTCTAAATGTAAGTGTGAATGTAAAGTGTTAAAGTAGTAAGTGTAGTATTGTAAGTGTAAGTGGTTGTTGGACTCGGGTAATGCGTGGGACGTCTAAATCCTCTCAATAGGTGCAGCTAGTCTAGTAGGTCGTTTTTTCTAATTAAGATCTAATCATAAAGCTTAATTTTACTATATTTCTTTTTAAGCAAATTAAAACATCAGATGGTTAACCTGTATCCAAAACAAGTTAGATTTACCGACCTAGTTTTTCAGACAGTAAATAAATTATGCAAAAAAGTACGTTTTTAAAACGTTATATTTTTCATAAGGAAAGAAAACCAAATTATTTAAAACGCTGAAGAGTGCCTCGTGTTATTTCACTTTGTAAAAATATTAATTTAATAAAAGTTAACTTAAAAGCATGGGCTCCATTATTTTATGCCGATTTGGGACATAAATGAAAAAATGTATTATCTATAAGGCAGTGAGGTTTCATAACCTTGTAATATAGAGAAACAATATTGTACAAACTTAAAAAAATGTAGCTATTGACGTAAGAAATCAAATTTTGAAGTCATCGGTGAGGAACTGGGAAATTCGCTAAATTCTCAAAATCGGTTCATCAGATTCATAACGTCAATGTGTGAAATTTGAAATTAAATAAATTTGCTATTCAATTTCGTTAAACGTGGCACAAAAATATATTTCGTTAATAGCTTTACTAGTTCGTTAGCCAGCAGAATCCATCTAACGTTTTAAAAGGGCTCGGTAGTCATTGTGGCTAGGATACCGGTCAGTCTGCAGCGTCTCTGAACTTGCGCACCTCAAGTTCGTAGGTTCGAGACTGTTTTTAGTAACTTCCCGTTAACGCCGATCCCTCGTTCTCGTTAGTCTAACATAAATTGTAAACGTTAAGGAAAAATACTTGAGTGTAACGCTATTATGGTGGCAGTGGATTATTAATGAAAATGTGCTTATTTTAGTACATAGCCTGCAAAGCTCAAGGTAAAGTTAATAAATAAAGCTTATATGTTTGTTGTCTTCACACAATTTAAATCAAGAAAATCATGCAATGTAATAAAGAAATAAAAATATATTAATAGTCAAAAATAGGATTGAAAAAAGCTTGGTAGGTATGGAAATCGACTAAAATTCTCAAAATCGGTTCATCAGAATCATAACTAAAGTATGTGATATTTGAAATATTTTATGAAATATATTTGACTAAACTATTAAATGAACAATGTATTTTGGAAGCAACGGACAATAAACGATAACTGTAAATTTCGCCAAAAGTTAGCAGTGAAATTTTAACAATATATTTTATTACCTAAAATTCTTAATGTAGCCTAATCATCTTTTTTCTGCTAGAAATGTTATTCTTTTCTTGAGTACACACATCTGCCTTTCATAGCTTCAAACGTTTTACATTTGTTGACACATTTCAAAACGCTACCAAAACTTATCAAAACGTTTTGCTGCACTTCAAATAGAACTATAAAAAGTATTGTACCTCTTAAAGTACAGAAAAAAGTTTTCCTAATGTAAGTATTCTGAAACCCGTCAACAAATACAAAATGTTTGAAGCTAGGAAAAACAGATGAATGTATTCAACAAAATGTATTGCTAAATTGTCTTATCGGAACGAATTCGTAAATCCTCGGCTCTTTTCTTCTAAGATTTTACTGTATTTACAAAACTCGTATACCGAGCTGTAAGAAGTATTTACTTCAAAAACCAACGGTTTCAAAATGGCGGTCATTTCAAATAAAAAAATCATAATTTTTATTCACACACGAAAAACACTTATTCTCACCATCGTAATTAGCGTTAAAGTCTATTTAAAATAGTATATTTTATTTTCAAAATTTATTTGGCAGTCAGGATTAATTTTATTATTTTCAATGTAGTTTTAGTATTTAAATGTGAGTTTATACTGACATTAATGCTTCTTATAATGATGAAATATAATTTTGAAATGATTGTAAGATTTAAAAAAGTTAGAAATTTGCTTCCATCACTATAGTGAGATAGCTGCGTGCCATTTAATTCTGACCTTTATTTTTATAGCCTAAAGATATTTCATATAGTGTGTACGATATACTTTGATTGTCGTGTTTAAGAAATGTTAACACATAGTGTGTAGTAGAGTTTTAATTTTTCCAAAATAATTTCAGGTACGGAGAATCTGTCGACGCTATGACTGGAACCAAAAGGGCAAGCGTACATAAAACCCGGCGCACTGGTAAGGCGCTATCATTTTAGCAAAGTGTCATTAAAAATGAACTAAGGACATCCGGACTTACAACAACAGACCGTGACATCATATTAAGTCCCAAATAGAAACTTGAAATGAACTCCGATTATGATCTGTAGAGTACTACTTAATATATATATATATATATATATATTTGTGTGTATATAGATAGATAGATACATATATGATATACACAAAAAGGGTAACAACCTCACTACCAGACATAGGGTAAAATGCTATATTTTTCACACCCTAAACGAACTGTTGTTAGATCACAAAGCTGAAATTTACTGTGCAAATACTGTCACATACTTGTAGCTATTGAATTTACAGTTGAAAACAATTAGTTTTTTACAAATTTCTTGGATTCAGGTCTTTATTTAGAAACATTTTTTTTCAATTATTGTCCCAAAGAAACTCAGAATGACACTTAGCTGTTTGAATATATCAGCTATGTATGAAAAAAACTGTACAACAATGACCGAATCCAAGGTGGCTGGTAAACATTGTGTAGTAAAAATTACTGTTTTCCAAAGGCTAAGTCGTGTTAATACAGGCTTCAAGAAATTACTAAATTTATTGACAAAAAGTTAGTGTTTCATAGATCTCGCTTTCAAATATTTAAGTAAAAACATTTTTTTTATTTCTTCATAAAAAAACTCGGTCATACAAGAAACAGTTATTTATTAACTGTTACAGTTATAATGGTTAAATACAAACATTAAATACTTTGTGTACTGCTTAGTTGTTATATTTATAACGGCTAAACTGTTGGACGTATTCAAACAAGAATCGTCAGAAATTAAATTTTCTACAACTTTATAATTTACCATTTTCCGACCACCGTGGAAAACTACAGTCTGTCTTCTTTTCTCAAATGTAAAAAAAACAATGGTTGATAGAACAACTATTTTTTTACCAGCTCAAAATGGCCGCCATTTTGGATTCGGTTATTTTCTACTGTGTTTTCACACTATTCTCTTGTCTTTACCAAACAATTTTGAGTTTCATTAAAATTGGACAATAAATAAAAAAAATATGTTTTCTAACTAAGACCGTTGATCATATATAAAACCTGACTACTTGTAGATTCAATTCAGGAATATCTAGAAGTATGTGTCAACACACCAAATTCAACTTTGTAGCCCTAACAGTACAGTTCTTTCAATGAGTGAAAAATCCTTTATATATTTGTTTGTTTGTGTGCGTGTGTGTGTGAGACCGTTTAACTTGAATGTTTTGCACATAAAATGCAGTACTCTATTTTTATGATTATTTCGACTCATTTAACAAATCTATTAACAAGAGTGGATCAGCTGATGGGACGAAGACTCAACCGCAACAGTCCCTCGGAACAGATCGCAGAATTGTTACCGCTTGTAGCGTTAAATTCGATACAAAAGTGTTTCTTTTGAAAAATGTTACGCCCAAATATAAAAATGACTTTTAATCGTATTTTAATTAATTTTGTCCACACTGGAAAAAGACGAGCTGTGTAAAAAAACTCTTCTAAATTTGGTGGATTTTTCACAACACAGTTTTGTTTTGGTCCATAAATCAAAAAAGTGTAAAAAATTGAAACATTCCGAAGAATAATTTTTGTTTATACAAATTAAATTCAGGAATTTCTAAAAGTATATGGGTAGTGTCAACACACCAAATTGAACTTTGTGGCTTTAACAGTACAATTTTTTCAGTGAGTGAAAAACCCTTTATATATTTGTTTGATTGTGTGTGTGTGTGTGTGTGTGTGTGTGTGTGTGTGTGTGTGTTTGTGTGTGTTTGTGTGTGTTTATATTTCAATGCATTTGTTTTTCTATACGTTCACTTAGCCTATAGGCTTGCTTTGTATTTTATATAAAATTGTAGACCACCTTGAATATAAACTTTCCGACTCTACTGCTTTAGCTGCAAATTAAGTAAAACTCTCACTTTGCTTCCAGAGAACACATTTTTCGTCGCCATTTTTAAAGTCTTTAGACTAAGCCAAGTATGCCTACCCTTTCCTTCGGTCTGTCTCATACTCGTAAACTATGAGAGCGATCAGGATAAAATTTGGCGGAAATATTCTTTGTAACGGCAAAAACACAGAAAATATAATGGTTGATTACAACAAATATGTAAGGGTATTAACACTTAAATATATTTTTATTTATCTAGTGGTGTGTATTAGCCTATTGATTTTTTTTTTTTTTTTTTTTTGAAATACCTAATGCCAGTTAGACTAATGAGGACGAGCGATCTGCATTAACGGTAAGGGAAAAGCAACGGGTGTAACTGCGGCTAGAACTAAGAATCTTAAGATACGCAGTTCAGAGACGCAGCAGATTAACCGATGCTTTAGTCACATCGACCACCAAGTCCCCGAAAGTAGATGTGACTGCGTTTCCGAATATATGAATATAGTTTTTGCAAATAAAGTAGCTATAGAGCTACAGCGCCGCCGGGCCAATTCAAAATTTCAATATTCCGTCCTCTCCTCTGATTTGGACATGCTATGTTAGCTACGTCTTAAAAAAAATGTATAAACCCATTGTAAAACAAAAAATTTTTATATCTTAGATGTTTTCTTATTGGACCTCAACACATGGCTGTTTGAAAAATTCACCAACGACTTAAGACGCGATTTTTAGACGCTTCTTTTTGCAGTGTGTGTGTGTGTGTGTGTGTGTGTGTGTGTGTGTGTGTGTGTGTGTGTGCGCGCGCGCGCGCGTGCAAAAGTAAGTCATATTTGATTAAAAAGTAATTTTGTATATTTAAACAAAAAAGGCTTAAATTGTAGCCTACAAGCGATAGAGCCCCAGCGAATATTCTGAGTCTCATACGGTGTAGTCGACGTCACGGGTCAACTTTAGAAATGAAACAGTTTACATTTCAGAGGGTGATACTAATTTATAAGGACAGTAAACAAAGCGCCTATGTGTTTTTTAAAAAGCATGTATTGACTATTTTACTTACAATCAATTTTTTTGGCGTTCAATTTCATTGAAACTTAAGCACGAAAAATCGATATTTGTTATTACAAATTGCTTAGACAATTTCGTTTCGTAACTGTTTAAACATTGCGGTCAGTTCAAACCTTAATGAACTCAAATTTTCTTAACTTAAATTTATGAAAAACAGCTTTTACCGTTTTTAATTGGCGTTAAAATCTTCATTAATTGCATTTTGACTTTACAGATACCGTTGAAATTATGAGAATAACTCAGACAGCTGTATAATGAGAGTAAAAAAACAGGTTGATCAATTACAGGCCCTTATTTTTATTTACCTTTTTCTTGTAAAGTTTCAAAAAATACGAAAAAATGTACGGTGTTTATAATTTATATAAACAAATAATTGTACTAAACATTAAAAAGGTAAACAGAGGCGTAATAACCGCCTCAAGATGTGAAATAAATAAAGAAGTCTTAATATCCGAGTTTAACAACTTTTGTCGGGCGGTTAGATAAAAGAGACAAAACTTTGTAATGAGAAAATGTTAAAAAATGAAAAGACAGACAAAATGTTAAAAAGTGAACAACAGACAGTGGCAGCGAAAGGAAAATTATTTTTTCTACGGAGGGGGATAACTTTGTTACTGTCATGAAAAACGTCACTGCTTCCTTGTAGTCAAACACAATCGTTAATATTATAAATAAATATTATTAGCGAGTTTCCATTGGAAAACCTATGGATATCAAGACCTTGAAATAAGCGTTGATTCTGACACGTTCGTAATCCAACAATTCGAAATAAGTGACTATTTCCAATTAAAAAAAAATACTTTTTGAACTTATATTTTTCAGAAAACTATTTCGCGATTCATTGCCCAAACCGATCGGCCAGTCTGTCAGGATCACCTCAGAACCAACTTGTCGGGTGTTGAAGGGGCGGGGATAGGAAGATTATGTGGGAACCGTCTGTCCAGGAAGCTAACCGCACAATTTGCAAGGACTTGTAGATCGGATCTAGCAGACAAGACAGACAGTCTACAACGGTTCCTGATCACCTCAGAACCAACTTGTCAAGTGTTGGAGGGACGGGGGTAGGAAGATTATGTGGGAACCGTCTATCCAGGAAGCTAACCGCACAATTTGCAAGGACTTGTAGATCGGATCTAGCAGACGAGACAGTCTACAACGGTTCCTGATCACCTCAGAACCAACTTGTCAAGTGTTGAAGGTGCGGGGGTAGGAAGATTGTTTGGTGAAGTCTTGTATGTTTTTTTTTAGTACCATAAAATCGCTAAGTTATTTTTGTGAACCATTAATTTGCTTTTTCGAGTTACGAGAACCTCTGTATTAACTGAATGCCGTTAAAATAATTCAATGACGAGTCAACATAATAATTTTGAATTGAGTCAACATATTATCTCGGAACATGCGGTGGAACACGTTTTGAAAATCCGATTTTAATAATCTTTCATATATTATTACGCAAAGCATTCCGATCTGGTTTGTACCAAAAATAAGGACATGCGTTATTGAAACTGCATTACTGATGTGCTCTCATGCCTCATACTCTTCCATTTGAAGACTTTACAGTAAAATAAAACCGACTTAAATCCGGTCTGTAAACAAAATTCCAGGAGCAGTATGAAGTATCCCGTGAGAGTGCAGCACAATGCAGTACACAATTAAATAATTAATTATGTGTGTACCAAAACAGCTGATCGCTAAAAAAACATTATTGAAAGTAATATTTAAATTATTAATGTATTCAAGATTTAAATAATTATTGACCTAATCAGTTTTGAAAGTAGAATCGGTAAGTTAATCTAGGCCAGTTGGAATGTATAAACGTTATTAAATAAAAGACTATGCTTTACGTAAACAGTAAATACTAACATTCAGTTACGGATAGCGATTTTATAACAAATAAAAGACGTCTTAACCTCTTCTTCTTTTCGTTCATATAATAATTATTGACCGAATCAGTTTTGAAAGTAGAATCGGTAAGTTAATCTAGGCCAGTTGGAATGTATAAACGTTATTAAATAAAAGACTATGCTTTACGTAAACAGTAAATACTAACATTCAGTTACGGATAGCGATTTTATAACAAATAAAAGACGTCTTAACCTCTTTTTCTTTTCGTTCATATAATAATTATTGACCGAATCAGTTTTGAAAGTAGAATCGGTAAGTTAATCTAGGCCAGTTGGAATGTATAAACGTTATTAAATAAAAGACTATGCTTTACGTAAACAGTAAATACTAACATTCAGTTACGGATAGCGATTTTATAACAAATAAAAGACGTCTTAACCTCTTTTTCTTTTCGTTCATATAATAATTATTGACCTAATCAGTTTTGAAAGTAGAATCGGTAAGTTAATCTAGGCCAGTTGGAATGTATAAACGTTATTAAATAAAAGACTATGCTTTACGTAAACAGTAAATACTAACATTCAGTTACGGATAGCGATTTTATAACAAATAAAAGACGTCTTAACCTCTTTTTCTTTTCGTTCATATAATAATTATTGACCGAATCAGTTTTGAAAGTAGAATCGGTAAGTTAATCTAGGCCAGTTGGAATGTATAAACGTTATTAAATAAAAGACTATGCTTTACGTAAACAGTAAATACTAACATTCAGTTACGGATAGCGATTTTATAACAAATAAAAGACGTCTTAACCTCTTTTTCTTTTCGTTCATATAATAATTATTGACCGAATCAGTTTTGAAAGTAGAATCGGTAAGACAATCCTGGCTAGTTCTAATATGTAAATGTTATCAAATAAAAGACTCTGTTTTAGTTAATAGTAAATATTGTAGCTTAATTTTAGTATGTAAATGAAAATCTAGTTATAGTAAGTTTAATTTTTAAATATATCAAAAATGTAGAATGATAGAATTTACTCATTAATTCTACAGGTTATAGTTTTAAATACAAAAGTAGAAGAAAGTATTCAATTGCATTACATAAACTAAATATTAGGAATTGCTGTGCTTTATTAACAGGTCATGCACTTATTAAATATAACTATAACATTTATTTTAACAGAAGTTTATAATGACAAAAAATAATAAGCCTACATGGTTTAACAACAATTTCACTTAGGAAAACATGTACAGTAATTTTAAAGTACAAATACTGAATTAAACATTAGTGTATTATAGTAATTAAATACTAGCAAATGGTATTATTTGAATTATTTTATTTACAGAATTCACGCTTTTTTACGTTCAATTATTAATAGCCAAAAATCAATTTTGAAAAAAAGACATCGTAACTTCTTTTTCTTCATGTACCAACAAGGAAAGTTCAAATACTGTTCACTGTTCAAGTTCTTGTTGTACATTGTTGTATATTATTATTTGTTCCTTTTCCCAAGTCGTACGGGCTCACTAGTCAGCATTAAAATCTAATTGTATAGGCCAAATTTTTTATTTGATTGAAAATACGAAAATGAAACTAGACCACCGTTTTCAAATTTTTATTGCGAATTTAAACATTTTAAGTACTAAATCTCGCAGATTGGAATATTGATTCTTTTGACGAAGGTGTTAACACGCTTACGTTTTTAATTGTAGGCCCATTTGATTCATCAAACTTGGCGTAAAAATCGATTTTTGTAATAGCTTGGACAAGTTAGTTAAACAGCGAAATTCGTTCAACAGTTTCATGAAAGTGGGCGGCCGTTTTACATCTTTAAATACGCGTATTCATAACTCTTTTGCCTTGTTTTTCCAATATCGTAATCAACATTAAAATACTCCATAAATTAACAGTTTGAAATTTGAAATCCGTTGAAATTAAAGAATTTAATTTGGCAACTATATATATATATATATATATATATATATATATATATATATATATATATATATATAGTGTATGTATGTGTTTTTTCAACAAAATGGCGGCTATTCCGATTCTTAAAAAGTCATAATAATTTATATTATTTTTTTTCAAAATATGATTTCATTATCGAAATAAGCGTTAAAATCTGCGTAAATTTACGTTTACTTTTTTAAAAAATCAGTACAACATGAAAAATAATAGCGGTCATAGTTTATTCTTACATCAATTTAAAATTACGCGATTGTAAGAAACGTTCTACTCTATGAAAATTCTTTATCATCATTTCATATCAACGAGACATATATAATTTAATTTGAATACGAGCTTTTCATAACGAAACAATAAGTTATAATTTAAACTTAAAAACGTGCTCAGTTAAATAATCTAGTATTTAAGTTCTTGTGCCATGTCGAATTCCAATATAACAAATTGAACAGTAAGAAGCAAGACCAAATAAAAGTAAATATTTATCCTTGAATAAAAGTAATGATAACAGGCGTTATCCTGATCAAAGAAAGCGATTCCATAAGTCCAATGAATCCCTTTGAAATTTGAAAAGTCGCTTTTTGGTGGCGTCCTTTTGGGATTACTTTGATCAAAGGTTTTCTTCTTTTTCAATTTAAATTATGTTTTAGCCTTTAACGATGATAAAATTCTTTTGTAACAACATTTGGAATGTAAATTGGAACGTACGATGTCACGCATCTGCGCCGGCGTTTAGAAGTCATGCAACTTATTAGGGAATTTATATGGAAAAATGAGCTGTTTGGGGTAAGACCCAAACCTCAGAATTTGAATAGAGCATCGATTCTTACATCTAGATTACTTTTTTAAAGCTAGATAAAATCTTTGTATCTACCTTGTAGCTTGTACGCGTTCGGTTGCTACTCAGCAAAATTCACTCTACAGTTTCAAAATGGCGACCATTTTAGATCTTGATACAATTTCTAACGTTTCTAACGTATGTTTTCACCGTTGCATTCGGCGTTAATCTACATAAATTAGCATTTAAATTTCCAAATCCTGTAGAAAATGAACTAACGGCTGTCAGGGTTTACTTCCGCATTTACAATGTTATTATAAAAATTAATGAATGCAGATTTATGAAGTGTTAATTATGTTAGTGTAAAATATCACGTCATGCGAGACATCTGAGTGTTGTGCTTATTTTTTATTTCGTCATACCATACATTTTGTTATTAGAGTTTCTTCAGTCGCACTCGAATACGATTAGTGTTTTATTCATTTTTCTTCAAGTAAAACAATTTAATTACAAACTAAACTTTTAAAAAACTATTTGAGAATTTTAAATAAAATGCTTATGGAGCCACATGATAAAATTTTAATAAATAGAGACTGGTTGCGGAAATATTTTTAAATTTAATAAATAACTTCTTTTAAAACACTATTTTGTTTCAAATTGGATATTATCAAAATCAACTCTAACGTTTCTCATCAATTGTAGTTTATAAGGAAAAAACTCAAAAATTAACAATAAAAATATATATTTTTATAAATAAAAATTTATATAAATATATTTATAAAATACAATGATCAGGATTTCAAAAAAAGAATTCGACTAAACGGTTTGTATCAATATTGGGTCATCTGAGTTTAATAATGAAAATCCATAACTCAGTTCAGTGGAGAAAATTTTGAAAAAAAGAGAATAAAAAAATAATAATCGTTAGTTTTTTCAGTTTATTCTCAAAACTTAAATTGCAATTTAAAATTTGGATAACCGACTTTAGTTACAGAACTTTATACATCACCAAAATCCGATGCACTGGTTTTGAGAAAATACGCCTCATTTTAGTGTGCTTGTGTTAGAGGATTTTTTAGAAAATAATTATGTGAGATAGTTTACGCGATGATTTTTCCACAATGTGTATTAATTAGATTCATTATGTGTATTAATTAGATTCCATTATGTGTACTGAATGAGATTCGTGGTGTATTTTTAACTCTTCAGGGAAGTAGGATGCACGGGTTCTGTACCGGGGTACTCTATCTTTTATCCAATACTTCGGATTACAGATATCCACTAGGGGATTTATCAAAGTACCTGACGGATTGTAGATATCAAACTGCAAACAGATTCACAAAGACAATAGAAACTGATCTAGTTTAGTGTTATACAATTACAAAATGTTTTGAAGCATTTTCCTTTTGCATCGAGTAATTGAATATATTAGAGTTCCCGTGTTTAAAATTGTATACCAAACATAACGATGAACGACATAAATATTTTTACAGATACATTTCAATTAAAATAAAATCAATGGTGTGAAGCACTTAAAAACTACCTTATTTTTAATTTTTCCTTTAAAAAAATCATAGTACAACCGACAAAACTACAGGAAAACTTACATAATTTCTAAAATAATGCGGTCTGCAGCTGTCCTGCACACTTGATTAAAGCGAATTTCGAAAAAACATATTTTTTCTGTCACCATCGTAATCAGAATTAAAATCTGTATTTTTGTAGTCTTTTATTACCTTTAACATTGCATTAAAAATACGCAAAGAAAACCGGGCCGCCGTCAAATTCAATTTATATATTTCAACGTTCAATTTTTTTTGTTCAAAATTCAAAATAATTGATGAAATTTTAACGAAGATTACTTTCGTGAAATCAAATTTTCTTTAAACGGTGAAACAAAAGAGTTTAATAATAAAATTGAAACGGCCGCCATTTTGAACTTTTGAACTGATTTTGAATTAATGTTTGAATCAAATTGCAAGCTTACTAACACACAAAGGCACGCGCGGGGTGAAATCAGAGTTTCAAAACGAGGATGTGTTAAATAAATTACTTTTGAAATTCGCTTTCATCACATAAATCATCACAAATATTCGTACAGCGAACATTTTTAGTTTAAATGTACGATGGAATTTCGAGTTGTTCTGCGGTTTTTTTTAAAAATCGGATTTCAATTATTGCCAATTTTTGTATTTTTGTAAAAATCGTTTTTGAAAAAACTTTGAAGCCAATAGAACCCAATATGTTTTTCACGGCTATGTTAAACCAGTATTACACATCGGTTTAGTAGCTTAAACACTCACATACATGTGGATGTTTTTAGCGAATTCCCATTAGAAAATACGATATTGGAGCAGCCATCATTGTAACACCCAACCCGGAAGTTTGAATTGAGTATAATATATATATATATATATATATATATATATATATATATATATATATATATATTCTATATATATGATTTTCTACATATATATAGAATATATATATATATATATATATATATATATATATATATATATATATATATATATGTGTGTGTGTGTGTGTGTGTGTGTGTGTGTGTGTGTGTGTGTGTGTGTGTGTGTGTGTGTGTGTGTGTGTGTTTTAACACCCTCGTGTTCATAATTTTGATCCGATATGATTTACACTTGGCTCAAAAATCCTAGCTCGGACAAACTCGTTATTCATAAAAATCCGTACAACCTTTCAAAAATAAAAACCATCTCAAATCTTTAAAAATTATAACAAATTGTCTTAAATATTGAATTTTGATTTTCGAAATCCAACGAAATCAAGAAATTGAATTTGACGGTGGTTCATTTATGTATTTTAAATATATAATAGAAATTTAAGATGCAGTATTTAACGCTGATTATGATCGTGAAGTCATTGTTTGAAAAAGTATAACATAAACAAATTTGGAAAATTCGTTTTTATGACGTCTGCGAGACAGCTGCGTGCCGCGATTATTTGGCGTTTAAGGTGTCATTAGACAAAGATTGACATCGAATTTGCCATTGGTCTACATAGAATCAAGAAAATAATGAAGTTTCAAAGTTGTGTTGAAATTTTGAAACGTAAAATTAAAGTTACTATTCCCGTCTAAGTTTGAATCCCTGTTAAAATTAAGTTAGTGAAACTGCGGCCGGTTCCATTATCACCCTAAACATTATACCTTGAACAATCTAAAAGTGGATTTCATAGAATTACCTTAACATTATTATTCGCTAAACTGTGTCTTATTTATATCAGGGAATTTCAGTTTCAAAATTCGAATTTTTAGTGAATTTCTATTGGAAATTGAGCTATATGAGCGGCCATCATGGTAAGTCCCCACCCGGGATCTTTAAGAAAACGGCGACCCTGACTTATAGATTACTTTTTGAGATGAAGATTTTAAAAAATTAATCAGAAATTTTAAATAAAAGCGATTAACTAGGTAGTTCAACTAGGTACGTTAGGGTCTAGAACGTTTTTATCTAGAAGCCCAATAAAGAGCTATTTTTTAAAAATTCCTTACGGACATGTGTTAAATCTATGAGGTGTTTTAAATGTCTTTTTGGTTTTATATTCTATAGTTATTTCTACACTAAATATCACGCTAATTGTACATACTATTTTATAGTTTAAATAAATGTTATCCGAAGACAATAAGTAAATGTATAGGAAATATGGACAATAAGCTATACTAGCGGCCATCATTGTAAAAACCAAACCCAAGACTTTGAAATGAACAAAGATCCTTACGTGAAGATAAGTTTTAAAGATTTTGGATATGTTCGTAACACAGAAAAATCCGTCAGTACCAAAATGGCGGAAATTTTAAATTTTATTAAAAAACATTAATTTTTTCTTACACTTTCATTAAAAACTAATTTATCATTCTCACGATCAGCATTAAAATTCAACTTGACGATGATCAGCGTTCATTTTTGTATTTTAAAGTAATCCGAGAACTTGAAATACCAATATATGCAGGTTTTGATAGTGAAATCAAATTTTCAATAGAGTGTAAAATAAAAAAAATGTCGGGAATTTGCTTACACAACGTTAACGAGTTAGCTAAACATCGCGACTTTTTTTAATAAAATAGTCCCGAGATATGGGCAAACCTGATTTACATGTCCAATTTCATTGAAATCAGTCAATTAGTTTAGTATATACAATCGTGCAAACACACACAAATGGATAGACATCAAAGTAAATATTTGTTTGCCTCAGGTGATCTGCAAAATATAAATTTCAATTTTTTTTCACGACACGTTTTTCTATTTAGTAAAATGAGAAAGTTAAA
Organism: Callitettix versicolor; assembly: GCA_022606455.1. Lineage (NCBI taxonomy): Eukaryota > Metazoa > Arthropoda > Insecta > Hemiptera > Cercopidae > Callitettix > Callitettix versicolor. The sequence goes on along the minus strand of CM040183.1, from coordinate 36,588,590 downwards.
AAATAAGGGAAAATTATATTGGAAATATATTTAAACAGTATAATTAAGTGCATTATGTTACAATGAATTTAATTTAAGTGCATACATACATGAATGTAAACAGTGTGTGTAAGAAGGTGTTTAGCCTAAAATACCAAAAGTCTGACCCATTAAAGAACGATATACATGTATCAATTAGAATATAAATTGTATGTATTGTGTTATGTAAACATTTGTTTCAATTTTTACAAACCTCACTATTTATACTTTTATTTATAAATGGTATTCTTTGTATTAAACCAAAATATGTATTTCATCTGAGTATTTTCTGTAATATTTTTTCATAGTGATAATACAAATATATTTTAGTAGTTTTGAATCCACCGAATTAACGTTTATGAATATGAAAACGGTAGTACAAAACCATTACATAAAATTTATTAAATTATTTAATATTTTCAATACATTTATTTTAATTGAAACTTCGTCAAATTATTTTCTGAAAAAATCGATACAAATTGTAGAATCTGCAAAGTTTTACTAAAAGAAATTAACGGTTTAAGAAAAAAACGTTCGCTAACAGAATTACTCCAGAACTGTGAACGCAGATTTGTAAATTTTTAGCGTAAATTTGGACTTAAGAATTTTCACCGCGCTTATCAAAGCCTTTTGAATATTTTTTTTTAGCAAGCAGTGGCCACTTTGTTTTGTTTATGTACTTGAGGCCTTTATTAGAGAATTTCATATTAAAATCATTCAAACCGATTTTGACGAAATTCGATTTTTGTTACTTTTGATCGTATTTTCGCCCAAAAAGCTACCACGTTTCATTTAAATCGGTCAATTCGTTTGGTTACCAGTAGTGTACACAGACACAGATACACAAAAATCCATTAAAAGAAAATATTTATACCTCAAGACGAACACATCTACAATCTCAGATCGATTTTTTTTCGAAAACAAATACATTTTATTTACTTCATATAATAAAAAATGTCAGAATTAATTTCTGACATTTTAAGTTCCATAAACTGTTGTTTAAATTTTAGCACTAATATTTTCACAAAAATATTACTTAATATTGTATTTCGAAGTTACAAAAAAACATTTTAAGAAAACTTACATTGGTCGTTTTAAAAATTACTGAAAAGTGAATAAAATGAGAAAAGTATGTAATTAAAAAAAACGTGAAACATTATCTTATCAACATAACCACATCTACGTAAATTAAAATAATTATTATTTATAATTAGCTTGCATTATAATTAAATTCACCTGTATGAACGGCTTTGTGAGAAGGGTACAATTAACAGGCAAAATATTACACAAATATTTAAATATTTCAAATACATTTTAATTCAAAAGTCACTTCTAGATAACACGTAGCTCGTGCTAGGCGGAAGTGCGAGGCTCAGTCCACGACGTGCCAGAGAAGAATGAGGCGCTACAGTCGTGCGCTACTTATATATACGTGCACGTAGCACGTAGTGGCGCCCCCAGCTACCCAACTTGTACATACGCATTGTTGTGAAATTATGAAACGGTATTTATGTTAACACGTTTAATTGAAATTACTTAATGGTGATCGGAATTATTGTAAGAGATGCGTATAGGTGGATATCTATTTAGGAATTAGAGTCTGTTTGTTAGATGCTGGAAAACGCAACACGCAAATGTTTCGCTAAGAAGGAGTCGGATTTCCAAAACGTAACAATACCGCAGTCATTTTTTTATTGTTTTTCTGACTACAGTCATTTTTTTATTGTTCTTTTGACTGCAGTGATTTTTTTATTTTTAACGTAATTTGAAAATAAAAATACTATTTTATTTAGATTTAAACGCTAATGTAATCAGTCATATTTACAATAAAATGTAAAATTAAAACGTTATTAATTTTTAACAAAACTTCCATTGGAAAAATGAGCTATTGGAGTCGCTATCATGGCAAGACCCTTCTTGAAATGAGCACCTTCTTGACCTCTAGCTCATTTTTAAGGGATCTTGAGTGTATGTATGTATGTGTGTGTGTGTGTGTGTGTGTGTGTGTGTGTGTGTGTGTGTGTGTGTGTGTGTGTGTGTGTGTGTGTGTGTGTGTGTGTGTGTGTGTGTGTATGTGTGCGCGCGTGTGCGTGTGCGTGTGTGCGCGCTCTCACGTTTGCAATTTTAGTTCAATTTAATTTAAACTTGGTACAAAAATCTATTTTGGTAATACCTTGAACAAGTCGTTAACAGGCAAAATTCGTTCAACAGTTTCAAAATGGCTGTCATTTCAAATATTCAGAAATGTATAACTTTTATGTCTTAAATTTTTTTGGGCAATATGGTTTAACAATCGTAATCATCGTTACAAAACTACATAAATTAGTATAAAATTTTTTTAAAATCGTTGAAAATAAAAATTTTTTATGTGGTCAGCGTTCATTTTTGAATGTTTAAAATGCTAATTTATTTGTTATTATGCTAATTTTAACGATGACGAAATCAGATTTTCAAAGAGAGTGTGAGATAAAAACGTTAAGAATTTTTAAAATTTTGAAATGGCTGCCATATTAAAACTG